>VZRR01003713.1:285789-511650 GCA_013398015.1 Oreocharis arfaki | reverse complement strand
CAGCCCTGCTCCTCTGCCAGCCCTGCCTGCAGCCCTGCTCCCCTGCCAGCCCTGCCTGCAGCCCTGCTCCCCTGCCAGCCCTGCTCCCCTGCCAGCCCTGCCTGCAGCCCTGCTCCCCTGCCAGCCCTGCCTGCAGCCCTGCTCCCCTGCCAGCCCTGCTCCCCTGCCAGCCCTGCCTGCCGTGGGTAGTGCTGTCACTCCGGAGGTTTGTCTGGGCTCAGTCCTGTGACACAGGAGGGCAGCACCAGGCTCAGGAAACTCAGGAAGGGCTGAACACACTTCCCCATTAAGAGGCTGTGCTGGCTTAAGTGAAACCTTTGCTATGAATTAGAAGCAGGGTTTGCTCTGCTGTCCCACCAATGAGGCTCCCGCAGGGTCAGGGGGTGTTTTAGGGATGTAAACTAAGATGTCATAGGAGAGAAATAAGGGTTGGCATATGGGGCTTGGGGAGGGGGTAATTTCCTTGCAGTCCACACAGTTTCTTGTCCTGGACCCCAGGAAGCTCACCATCCCAGCTGACGTTGATCCTGTGCTCTGCAGGTTTCAAGCTCAGCACCATCAATCAAGCTTTCAGATCTCTGGCACTCGGTGGGTCTGGTACCGAGCACAAGGGAAAAGGAAACTCCATCCTGGGGAGATAATGTGGTAGCTGGCAACAGGAGATGGAACCTGAATTAGGCTGGAACCAGGATGGAACCTGATTCCATCTGCCTTCACCTCCCTCCCTGCAGAAACATCTCCTACAGGCACAAGCACAACCTAGAGCAGCCCTGAGGAAGGTGTGAGGCACATCAAGAGCTGGTTCTGCTGCACAGTGGAGCCACGGCTCAGTCTCTCTCCTCCCCAGGGGCAATAAAAGCTCTGGTCCCTAATGAGTCATTTTTCATTCCATTTGCTCTGTGTTTATTCTCGCTTCTCACCTTCTGATCCAACTCTCATATTACTGAAATAAGAAAGTTGCTTTTATTACCTCATTTGGGCACTGATCTTACAATTTGGATGAACCAGCTCACCCTTGTAATAAGAAAGACGAGACCATTGCTGGTTATATCCCCATTTTTAGGGAGCCTGCTATAAAAGCTGAAGAGGGTGGGGAAAGAGGAAACCACAGGCTGGTCTTGCCCGCTACCATCCTCTGAGTTCACCTTGGTCATTCTGGGCTGAAATTCAAAAGAGCAAAAGCAGCAAAGCCTCTCAACTTCAGCTCTCTCCAGAGGGAGCAGGACTGTGGCAGGAAAATCCAGCTCTGCTCATGGGGAGGATGAAATTCCACACCTGCCTTTGCAGAACAAACCTGCAAAATTCCAGGGGGAAACAGCTACTGGCACTGGCAGAGATTGGTGTGCCCATCCCATCCCATCCCATCCCATCCCATCCCATCCCATCCCATCCCATCCCTCCTGTCTTCCTCAAAACAGCTTCAGGTTGTTATGGTGAAATGAGACATTACAAGAAGACAGTTTGGAGAGCTGAGTGACAACTTCACATCCAGGTCACTCAGCAAAACAGGGATCTCTCTCCAAAACCCAGAGCAGGAATGCAGACAACACCAAACAAACGTAAGCACCTTTTAAAGGATGCTAGCTATTGTTGAATGATAACAACTGAGTTCATTAGATTGCTACACAGATCAAACTGAACTTATATTAACCTTGAAAAAAAGGGGAATCAGCATATTTCTCTTGTGTACAGCACCAGCAGTGGTGTACTGTTGCTTCACTCTCTGTTTCATTGCTACAGTCAATTTTTGCAAAGCATCCACAGCTTTTCAAACAAAGTGGAAGCCAAAAGATTGATAAGGACCTTGCTGGGCCGTGCTGCAGAAGGTCTCCTTGCAGAGACATGGGCTTTAGTACTTCAAAAACAAAGGCAATAACTCATTTTCCTCTGTAAAAGGAAAATGAGCCCTTTGATGAGCCTTGCTCCAGCTTGGATCTGTGTGGGAGCAGAGGGAAGTCAGAAGGAAAACCATCACAGCAACAACACAAACTGCCCGACTGCAGCACTAAATCAGACACGACACACTCTGCCTGACTTCCCGAGGGGATTTGGGCAGCTAGAACCTCCTTCCCCCTCCCCAAAGTCCTGCCAGGCCCCAGCTGAGGTTGCCATCAGCCTTGACACGTAGTTACCCACACAAGTGCCGAGCAGCACAAGCCAGCAGAGTGTGGAGCGATGTCAGGACAGTCTCTGTCCTGTTCCAGAGAGCCAGACAGAGAAAATCCTGGAAAGCGAAGAAAGGTCCAGCTGGCCACAGCCCGAGAGGGAAGGGCTGATTCACATCTCTCTGAGGCCAGTCCCCTGTCTCACTTGGATTCAGGACTGCACACGCAGGGGTCACTCAGCAGCCCCTCTCTCCTGCCCTGCCAGAGGACACCCACCTGCCAGCTCCTGCTGCTCACACGAACAGTCCAGCTCCCTTTGTTGTTTCCACTCGAATAATTCTGTTCCCCAGAATTTCATTCCCCCCACCCCTTCATTTTCCTGTGGTGAAATATAACTGGGAAGGCTTTGAGGAGGCTCCAGACTCCATTTCAGCACAAACAATTCCCAAATTACCATAATATCATGTACTGGCCTCAAAAACACCATACAACCATCACCTCCCTCCACAAAGGTTTCTCCCTAAATTCTTTTATGTCACTGATAAGCATCAGTTAATGAATAATAACAGCAGTAAATGCCTTAAAGGGACCAAAGTATGATAAGTAACAGCCAGGAGTGAGCTGTCACAGGAAGGACCACGGATCAAAGGGGAATGCTGACTCAGCTGCTTTGTTGCTAGACTGGAACAATTTATCTGAATCCCAGTAGGTAGAAATTAAAACGATTTGTAGGGAAAAATAAAACCTCCACAATGTGAAGGTCTCTCCCTAATATTTGTCTCCACTAAACTATGCATGAGAGCCTCCCATCCTTCAGAAAAGGGACAAAAAAGCAGGGCTGGATTGCACTTGAAGAAACACAGCAGGGCAGAGGGAGGGCAGGTATGATAAGCAAACAGTGGCAAATAAACATGATGGCAACACATGGCACGTTATTTCTGAGGCGTGAGCATTATTTTGGAGGAGTTGGGCTGAGGCAGGGATGCACATGGGAAGGAGAAGGGAAGGAGCAGGGCTAGAGGCAAGCAGTGTCTCAGTTCTGGGGCAGAGCCACTGCCACGGAGAAAAGAACAGGCACCTGATCTCTCCAGGCCTGCCAACTCGATGTGTTTGTCACCAGAAACTCCTGGAAATTTTTGTTAAACAGGAGAATAAAGGCAGGTCCTTACCTTGGCCTCCAGCGTGTTCAGCCTCTCGGTCATATCCGCGAGCCTCGTGCAGTTCATGCATTCTAGAGAGAACAAAACAGGGTGATGTCAAACTGCCAGGGACTGTGTGTGTTCATCCATGGCTTCAGCCTCATCCCTTTGATCCAAGGCACGTGGAAAAGTGAGTCGAGATCAGTCATGGGGGAAAATAAATATTCAAATCCACTGCACAGGTCACCAGCCACAGCCACGTTACGTGAACCTCGTTTGGGGATGTTTAGTGGGGCAGAGTGTGAAATTAAGTTCCCAATATGTGGAAGGCAGATGAAATAAAAATCAGTTTTAAGACTTTTCATGGTGCCAACAAGCATGACCTGCTGTCACAGGCAGAGACACTTGTCCTGCCACTGGTGCAAGCTGGTGTGGCACATGCTCCCACCTCACAGGACACCAGGCTGCACAACCACCACTCCATTTAATACTCGCTCCTCTACTATTTTCCTGCTAAAATACCAAGGAAAGCAATGAATACACAACATGCCCATCTCAGCAGAGTCCTGCTCCATCGCTGGGCTCCCAGGCCCTGTTACCCCTCCCAGACAAACGAGACAGAGCATCCATCTCAGCGACAGCCAGGAAATCCAAGGCAGAGCCGAGGGCTGACGCAGCCCAGAGCTGCAGCATGAAGTGGTTTCCACCTCACTTTGCTGCAGAGGAGCAGCAGACAGTCAGCAGCCACCAAAGGAGTCCTGACAGGAGGCCTCGGCGAGAACAAACATCGCCAGAACAAGCTCTGAGTGCAGGTTAAAGTGATTGCTCCATCCAAAGGACATCCCTTATCTAAACAGAAGGCCTGCTGCTTTGCCTCTGGTTTCATCTCAGCAATTTTAAAGTGAGTGAAGGAGGATAAAGCCCTGAACAGAGATTTAATCAATAAGGCACTTTCCCAGTGCTTTGCAGCAGAGTGGAGCTGCCCACTCCCAGCTCTCAGAGAAGCTTTCCAGACCAGACCACTCACCTCTCATGACTTCTGAGGCATAGCGCTCTCAAAAAGGGAAAATGATTTGCAGCATGAAGCATTTCAGAGGATAAACCACCCATATTCAGGTGAGGAATCACATCTCATGTCCCATGGAGGAGAAATACATCTCTCTGTGTGTTTTGTGCTCCTTAAGGGCCAGAGCCAGTTTTCATTGACTGGCCATAGAAGTATTTAATCCTGGTGTTTCTATGGGGCTGGGAATGTTGACCTGTAGTTCTTGAGCCCCTAACAGACCATTCAGGTGCAGCTGAGGCTGAGGCTGCCCTGATGCAGGGGATGCTGAGGAAACCCAAAGCCTCCCTATGGTGAGGAATGGGTGAACATGGAGTTTGGCCTGAGCAAACAACACAGAATCACAGAATCACAGAATCACCAGGTTGGAGGAGACCTTCAAGATCATCGAGTCCAACCCATGCCCCAACACCTCAACTAAACTCAACCATGGCACTGAGTGCCACATCCAATCTCTTTTTAAACACGTCCAGGGATGGTGATTCTACCATGTCCCCAGGTAGACCATTCCAATATTTTATCACTCTTTGTGTAAAAAACTTTTTCTTATATCCAACCTATATTTTCCTTGGCGCAGCTTAACACTGTGTCCTCTCATTCTGTCACCCCAACAGCTGGACTCTGCTGTGCCCCCAACAGGCTTTGTCCCCTGTGGCACAAGGCCCCCAAGGGGCCTCTCCAGTCTCCAGCCCCAGACACTTGCTGGCTTTATGGAGCACATGGCATGCCCTGATGGCTCTCAGCCACATAAAGATTTGAGTGCACGTCCTGGAAGAGCAGGACGCTGGGGATAAAATTTACAGGCTAAAAAGATTGTTTTAGTGCTAACAGCAACCCACTGCATCCACTTTCCAAAGGAATTCTCACATTGGCTTTCTATGAGGAGCTGTGCAACTTCCCAAAGGAGCCAGACATAGATCTTCCACCTCATAACACACAACATTTTGCAGACAAAGCATCTGATGCTTCAGGAACACTCAGATGGAGGGATTTCCTCACAGGTCAATACTGACATAGACTTTCTTTTACCCAACAGAAGATAACATTTGTTTATTTTTATTCTCTGCAATAGATCTTGGGCAATATTTCTTGGCTTGAATTGACCCATGAACACTCAAGAGCCGTAAGTGCACTGTCCTACGGGGAAGGAAATGGGTGAGGCTTGTTTGGTCTGGATCTGCTTGTGGTGTGTAAAACAAGGAATTGGTTTCTGTATGTAACTGGCTTCAGGCTTTTGATCTTGCTCATCCCCACAGAAAGATAAGGCTGAATAAATCCAGTGCTCCCAGGAGCCAAAAGCTGCACCAGATGCGTTACAGAGCAAATAAAATACGGAGTCCTATTCTCCCTTCTGCTGGCTTGCACATATTAGTAACTCCCACAGGTTTAGACAGACTGACTTGAACTGTCTGAAAACCATCTCTGTGCATCTCTGTGATGGACTGACCATTTAAGGTCCCTCTGGAGAGCTTAGCTCATTAAAAAAAGGGACAGCACCAGTCCAGCAGCTCTCTCTGCTCTTGAAAAGTGTCTCAGGTGCACTTGCAACAGAAAAGGTCTGATTTAAATGGACAAAGTGACAGAAGAGGAGAGAAACCAGCAGTGTCACTGCATGTGAGATTTGTACTAATACGATTTTCATGTCAGTGATGTTGAAACATGCAGAAAGCACAGCCTGGGTCAGAAACAGAACTACTTAAGTTCAAGCTGGATTTGATCTCTGATCCTTTCTGTTGTAAAATGCCTGGAAACCCAGATCCACACCCAAGGTACTTAGACTGGGCCCAGAAGACATTTAAATAATCCAGAAAGTGGATATCCTAATGCAGAAAACCTTACTAAGGCAAGAGTCCTGCCAACAAATCCGTGTGACATTTATTTATCTGACCAACAGGCAGACAAGGCTTTCAAAGGCAGAGATGAATGCTCAGGGCTGCAGTGTCAGACACCCCATTCAAAGCTCCCTCACTGCACACCAGGGACTCTTCAAGGTCTGGGGTCCACATCTGTCCTTGCAGAAAGCCTGAGAATGGTGGTGACAAATCAAGCTAATAAACATCTTCCCCAACTATGATGCACTGAAGTATTTAGTGTCTAATCTCGATGGCTGGTGGTTCCAAGGCTTGGGACTGCAAAGCTGAATTTTCTGATCAGGGTGAAAGCAATCTGTGTTATTAAAAAGAGCTTGAGAATCTCACATCGTTATTTCTCATGGAACAAATATAACACTGGGGCAAATGCACACACTCTCTGACCTGGGACTGCAGAGCAGACGCTTTCCATATCTGCAGAAATCCATCACTTGTTGCTACACAGAACCACAGTTTATTTCCCTTCTATTCCTAGTTGGCAGATTTGTATTTTTCCAGCTAAACTCTGAGAAAGGAGTTGTGATTTCACTCTATGAATCCCAACCTCAAAACACATGGTAGGATTTGTTTTAGAAATATTCCAGGAGGGAGGATAAATAATTGAGATAATGAACATGAGACAAGTACCAGGGTATCCAGTGACACCCAGTCTGTCTCCACGATGTCTCGCAGTTACTGTCCCAGCACATCTCTCCCTTCCCATTCCTCCTCTCAGCTGGAATGCAACTGGAGGGATGGAAAATTCTAATGCAGAGGAGATGTGGAAGACTTCACATGCTGGAAATAACAAGCCAGGTACCCTGTACCAGCTGTGACCCCCTCAACCCTGACACGAAGGTTGCTACGTTCAACTCATCTTTGATTAAAGACTGAGCCTCCAGTGCTGCAAAAGGCATCAGATCTGTGCCTGAGCTTCCAGTCTGGACAGACCCCTGTAGGTGACCTAAAGAAGGGAATGATGACTTCAGGTACCTTGTTAACCTGGCACTCCTGCTTTGCATGATTTCATCATTAAATAGTTGCACACTTCAGCTTCCCAAGCCTGAAAGCCCCACAAGTCTTCAAACTCCTTACTCAAATCATAACAAGAAAGGTGTGATAACAGCCTGATACCAACAGGGCTCTAATGATTTCAGCACAATTATCACACTGGCACTGAGGGCAGTAAAAGAAGAACCAGCCCAGCTTTCACCACAGGGCTGCAGGTCAGGTTTGTGTGAAATGGCAAGGAAACCTCTTGGCACCTCAGCCCCATTTCTCAGCTCTGACAGCCCACACTCATTTCTGTACCCAGAATCTCTGCAGAATATTAAAAGAGCTTTTGGTTTCCCTATAGCCAGATGCTCAGTAGATATAAATTGCACAGCTCAACTGAAGTCAAGGGATCAAGGCTCTGTCTCTCTTTTTCTTGATGGATTGCTCCAAAATTTGTGTTTCAGAGGGGAGGTGGAGGAGGTGGCTTATAGCACATGAAAGGAGGGAGAATTCTGGAATCACAAAGCCTTTGTTTAAACAAATAAAGTCTTTGCAGCCAGTTTTTTTCAAGACCATATTTTGCTATTACAAGAAACTTCAACCTTGCAATGCAACAGGGCATAGCACGCAGGCAGGCTTGGGGACATGAGAATTACATCTGCAGCTCATGCTTCAACCTGCTCAGACTCCAAACAACACATTTCCCTCCTCCCAGGCTCACTTTCCTTTCATCCATTGTTAGCTTAATGTAAAGGACCCAAGGTCAAAGGATGAAAAAGGACCCCATGTAACATATACACAGAGAAACAAATGAAATACTTGATTTTTGTGACACAGCTTGCCTGGCAGCTTTTCCCTCTCCACCTAATCTAGTCCACCACTTCCATTGCATGGCCATGCACAAAGAGGACAAGCTGGGTTATCCCCAGGGCAAGGGGAGCAAACCAGAGCTGCCAACAGCCCGTGCTGGAGCACTGCGAAGGCAACAGCAGATCCATGAAACTCAACTCAACAGCTCTGATTGTGCAGCTCCTGCACCACCACAGACACGGTTTGGGCTGCAGTGCCCTGACAAATCAGTGACACACAGCTCGAGAAGGTCCAGTTGGAAGAACATTTTGTCTGTCAAAGCAAGCAGGAGACCAGCTTTTTTCAGCAGACACCTTCCTCCAGGATAAGTTCAGAGTAGTCTTTGAGCAAATCTGGAGGAAGTCAGCTAAATTCACCCAGTCAACCATGTTTCTTTGCAAAGAGAAAAGGATGAAGCTCAAAACTCCCAAGGGAAATAGGAGCCATTAACTCAGTGAGCACTCAGGATCTCATGCACCAGAGATGTTTTACCTGACACTCCTGAGAGAAACCACCAGACCACTGACCCCTCCATCCCCTTACTGCCACACACACACACTTCAGCCAGAAAAAGAACACTGACACTTTCTGACACTGGCACAGAAGGAATTTCAAGTCAAATTCCACAGCAGAAATACGAACACAGATCTCCTGTGCCTACCTAGGTGGCCCTCAGTGGGGGGACAGCCAGCCTGGGCCTGCACCTCCACCTCTCTTTAATTTGTCTGATTTGACCCTTCCAGCCTTTTTACATGGTTACTGAGTTTCCTTAAGTAGTTTATGTTCTGGCCCTTTGCAAAAGCTTTCGCCAGTGCTCGTGAAGGATAGCAGGCCCGAGCCATAAATCACAGCCAACCTGGGATCTGTTTTTTCAACACATTTCCTCTAATGAGAGTCAGATGTTGGCTAGATAGATTTTATTAATTGTGCTTGTTTAGAACGGGCCGTGTGTGCAGCTCTGCACCGGGGTCTGAGCACGTGAGAGGCCGAGGGCTGACAGCAGGCAGGCAGGGGATGAGCGCTTCTGTCACCCAGCAGCCTCCGGCCTGCGGAGCAAAGGCTCGGGAATCAAAGGTCTGGAGAGCGGCAGGAGGGAAGGGCTCCGACCCTGGCCACAGCTCCAGGCTCAGTAAAGCTGGAGCAGGGTCTGTTTCTGCAAGGGGAGGCTCTCTGAGTTTTGTTCAGTGTAGGATCATTTAGACTCCACTGATATTTACTTGCTGCGTGCGCTGTAAACCACAGAATATCCTGAGCTGGAAGGGACTCAGAGATCATCCACTTCAACCCCTGGCCCTGCACAAACACCCCAACAACCCCACCCTGGGCATCCCTGGGAGCAGTGTCCAAGCACTCCTGGAGCTCTGGCAGCCTTGGGCTGTGCCCATTCCCTGGGGAGCCTGGGCAGTGCCCAGCACCCTCTGGGGGAAGAACCTTTCCTGATATCCCTGACACAGCTCCAGGCCATTCCCTCAGATCCTGTCACTGGTCACCGCAGAGGAGAGACCAGTGGCTGCCCCTCCTCTTCTCCTTTTGGCAAAGGCAGTGGCAAGGGAAGGGCCCCAGCTGGGCAGGGGCTGTCAGAGCCCTGGTGCTGGGACAGGAGGGCAGAGTCACCCACTCCAGAGCAGATCTGTGCGTTCAGTGCCTCCTTTCCCCGACATTTCACGTGTCCAGCTGCACGAAATCTGTGTTCTGGCTGACCTGTAAACATTGCGTGCTCCAACCTGGCCACAGCCCCACCTTACACCTGTATTTACACACCACATGCCCTTCTGTTCACTCAAGAGCTGGACTCAATGATCCTTCCAGCTCAGACCGTTCTGTGATCCAGGTACAACACTGGCACTGGCACAGCCCCACGACATCTCGTTCAGCTTGGTCATCAGCACAATTAAAACATCTCATACATCAGGAACTTGGAGCTCAGAGAAAGTTAAAGATGGTCTCTTTGACCAAAGAGGGTTTGTTCTTTCCCACAGTTTTCACATCAGGATTTTGCAGGCTGGAACATTTTATCTTCACCTGGAAATTGTGAGTTATTAGGTTGCCTATCAATATGAAACAGAACACCTCCAGAATATTTTAGCCTTTTTACCTTCATTCCAGATAATTCACCATCTCTGCTACGAGACCCCAATCACTGCCAAAATTTCCCCATTTGTAATGTCTCTCATATCTCTGTTATAACAACCCTTACCCTTAACTTTACTGGCTATCTTTAAAAAGCAGCTCAGATTTCCTTTCTTATGAGAACTGCTATCTGATCCTTTTCCGCTTGTAAAGTGTTCATACTTCATTTTCATGTCTACTTTCTTCTTTTCCTTCCTAAAGAGTAAAAGGTTTTTCTTCTTTTTCATGAACAAACAATAAATGTTTTTTCATTATCATGATATTCGGTGATTTTGAAATGTCTGTGAGAAAAACCTCAGCAAAACTGAGTGAAAAGAAAGTTTACCACAAAATGCAAGTTACTCCAAGTTGTTGGAGTAACAACTACTATTCAAGAAGCTACACAAAATTTGGTACATCGTTTCAAGTGAAAAAAAAATGGGTGCAATTTAAAAAAAATTTGCAATATTATCTCTAGAAGTTTTTTCTTAAATGATTTTTCATGCCTTCTGAATGAAATGTTTCAGCCTTAAGTTTGGAATAGCATTTATTTCTCACTTAGATGGAAAATAAATGAACAAATTAAATAGTCTTAAGTGAAAGTGAATGGTTTGGGTCAAAAGAAACAATTCTGGTTGACCCAAACCCATATTTTAGTTATTACACTGTCAAAACCTTAAAATCTTCCGTGTCAGATTCTCTCAAATCATTTTTCTTTCCAATTTTTTGATTTGGCAAATGAAGGCAGAAAGCCTCCATTATTCACCCAGGTCTATTCTTAAACAGCTCACATCACTCACGTTGTTTTATTTAACATTTCACACATGCACACTCCTACCCACTCACTGATTTCATCTGTAACTGCTCTCAGCCCGGGGATTTGTGCTCTTCCACAAGGTCCATCCTGCTGGTGAGGCCGATGCTCCATCAGCAGTGGAATTAGATCAGGATCATTTATTCACAGGCAACCATCAGCTGCGAGATCCATGTTCAATCCATCTCTATCTGCCAGAGGAAGCTTTAGCAGGGAATGGCTGGCTTTTGATGCAACATGTTTGGCTGGAAATGCATCATCTTTATTTTTACAAGCACCAAGGACATTCCACTAACACAGCCTGGCTGAAGTTACCCTGAAAACAAAGATTTTACCATTCCAGCAGGAGTTTGCTAAAGCCTTGCTGACTGGAGCTGCTGATCCTGGAGCTCCAAGTGGTGCTGGTGGCACTGGGGCTGCTCAATAATTTTGATATGGCACCAAACAACCCTCCCCTGGTTCACAGCTGTAGCAGGGCATGGCAGCAGAGCAGACAAAGCAAATCAAGAGGCAGAAAACGAAGACACACAGGTGGGATGGACAATAAGTATCTACAAACCTCTCACAGCAAGACAGGGTGAATCTAAACTAGATTAAAAGCCCCCAGATTAAAAGGAGGGATTCCACACGATTTCCAGCCTCAGGAAGCTGAGGGCACAAGGTCCACACGGCCTGGGGCTCCTTCCCAGGAGAAAACACTCCTCCTACAGCTGGTCCAGTCCTCACTATGCCAAAATCTCATGCCTGACAGCACCATCGTTGAACTCATTTCTCCCTCAATCCCTGATCTATGACATGGAGAGACACTTCATGGGACCTGACCCCAGTGAAGGACACACAGAAACTCCACTACACTCAAAACTTCATCTCACACCGAGATGGCTTCACATCCCTTACAAACCAGACTGCTTGTCCCTGCTGGGAGAAACAATCAGGGGGAAAATGCAGTCGAAATATGGTGCAGTGTAACATGAAGTAAGGAAGCAGACAGGACAAAAGGAAACATTTGAATGAGGCTCACCGTGAAGTCTGCAGGGACTCCCACAATATTGGTTCTGCACCTGTGTAACACAGGTCAGGGAATCTCTCACAGTCTCGAGCCAAACAACGTGTGCTGAGCTGGGGTTTGTGTTTCATAAAGACACTCCAGAGCCAGACAACCAAGGTTTCCTTAGTGAACTGCATCCAAAGTTAACCATTGTATAGGAAATATGCATCTTGTTTCCAGTTGGGATTTCTGACCTCAAATTCTACCCCTGCTTTGAGTTTTATTACTTGGGCCTGCAAAGCTGCAGGGCAGCTCTAGAGTTGGACACCTCTCTGCACAGAGTCCATGTAACCCACAAACATGTGACATTCAGGATGCTCAGTCAAGCTCTAGTTGTTCCTCTTCCAGAACACTTAGCACTGGCTTCCTCTAGCCAAGACAAAAAATCAGCTGAAAGACCAATAAAGAAAAGAGCTCTTTAAGCCACTGAAAATGGTGGTCAGAATTCAGAAGAATTTGGCTCCCTGAACATCAAAATACTGTGTTTGCACATTCTTTCTCCAGCAAATGCACAATGATGATGATGATGATGGTGATGATTGTTATTATTACCATTGCCAAGGGCACTTTTGCAAAGGTTTGATCTCCCACCTCAGCATTTCAGCTTCAGGTTCACCCCACTGGGGTTTGTCCATTCTCCCCCACTCCCTCCCTTCCCTGGGGTGCTGAACGGTCCCCACAGCCCTCATCCAACACCCCTGCCCTGCACAGGGCCAGTGACCATCACTGAGCACTTGGGAGCTGGGCTGAAATGGTTCAAGGGCACAGGACATCCCTCAAGGACCATCACTGAGCACTTGGGAGCTGGGCTGAAATGGTTCAAGGGCACAGGACATCCCTCAAGGACATCACTCAGCCTAGTGCTGCTCGTTACCCCTTGCTGGCCTTTATCTAAATCCCCCCGAGCTCTTCAGTGGTCCTTACAGATCCGAGAAGCAGGAAGAGGAAACCTTTCCACATTTCTCTGCAGCTGTGATTTTGTTCTCCAGGACATCCAGAGACACTGGAGTTTCAGGGGACCCAGCAAATCCCTCACATCCTCTGGTCTCCATAATGTGAAGAACAAGGTAACACTTGCATCCCATTAGTGGTGAGCACAGAGCTGTGCAAAGCACTTTTTGTTTGGGTTTGTTTTCTGTTGTTTCCTTGTTAACTTCTGGGTGAAGAAAAATTAGTAAAGGGAATATCTGCTTGGGCTTAGCCAGGCACATTTCAGTTTCAGCTTCAGATTTTTAACTCTTCAAAAGAAGCTACACGTCCAACTCATTTTAGATTGAAAAATCAAAGGATATTCATAATCAAACTGCTTTCCTGCATTCTGTTGTTTTAACCCAAAACTCACTAAACACTTCCCAAACCTAGGGATCCATTCACTTTCTGATGGGACCAAGCCCTTAATTTTACCTATTTGCATTTTCTCTGCCCTCTGACATGGACCCAACAACGGGCAGCACAGCGTGTCCCCTAAGAGACCTCATGCTGGTGGCAGTTTGAGGAGCTTCATTTTGAGGTCCTAGCTGGTTCCACCTTGAAACTCTCCTAAAAAAACGCCTTAAATGGCAGGTTTAGACCCATGAATGAAGGCCTAGCATCTGGGGAGATTTCTCCTGGAACATGGCAAGCATTGGGTAAGGCTGGGTGTCAGCCAATCCTCTCTCCCACGCCTGTCACCCCACGCACTCAGCCTCAATATTATGTTACTCTTACAGCTGTGGAGGTTTTGACAATGAATTTTGACCCTCCCTCTGAGCACTGATGAGGAACGGGGAGAAGAGCCAGCGAGTCCAAAATGGACAAACCCAGAACGGTGCAATTTGCCTGCAATACACCAAGAAGGAACTGGATACCTCCAGAGACACCTCCATCCCCTCCCACCCCACACCATCAACAGTCACTTCTGAGCACCAGGCAATGATGCACTGGCAAATAAGCTCCAAGCAGGGCTTTAAAACGACCCAGCTCGAGCTTTAAAGGCCGACGCACAGTCACTGGTGCCTGCTGCCACGTGATGCTGCTGGCAACAGGGGTGATTCTGGCACTTTAAAACAAGCACAGATTGCAATGGGAAGCAACAACCAGAATTTTTCTGCAGTCAAAGAGCTCCTAGGTTTCGCACTCAATGAGAGTTTAGCCTCAACAGCACAATATGGAAATGCGAGGGCACTTAATCAAATCAAAGCTCTTAAGTGTTTAAGTTCATCTTTCTCCATGAAATGTGTCTGCAAGACACTCTCAGGCACTTCAGCAGAGTTAATTGCCTGAACCCAAACCATCACAGCCCACAAATCCTTTAAACTTTGAGAATTGACTTAATGCTGAACAGCTGCCAGGCACTCACTCGCCCGCAGCCATGGGAACAGCTTTTCTTATCGATAAATGGGGATTCCTGTGTGTGCAACACCCAGGAATGGCACTGGAAATGCCTCTGCTTGGAGATTAGGAAATGCCAGCAAAAACGTGCTAAGTGCAGCTGGAGGCCAAGCAAGATGCACATTCCCACTGACCCACGGCCCAGTCCCTTTCCAGAGGTGTGGAATGACGGCGTGGGGGCTGCTGGAAAAACGGCGGCCTCTGCTGTAAGTCGCTGTGCTTCCAAAGGCAAGGCACTGCAGCTCGCCTCAACGGGGGAGCACTGGGCTACCTCCAAGAACCATTGGTAAATGAGGACTTTAATGGTGACAATTGCATCAGGACAAAAGCAATCTCCTATTTTAGTCCAATTAGTGCTGTGCTAAATCATCAGCCCAGGCCTTGCCTTTCGCAGTGGAAGGAGACACATCTGTGAGGCTCCTCTGCTGCATGTGGTTTGTATTATCCTCTAGCACAATATGCATAAACTAATGCTGTTCTACACTTACACAGCACCTCATCTGGAAATCTGAAAGCGATTTATGAATGGTGGGCATCTGTGACATTTTACAGATGGAAATCGAGGCACAGAGGGATTCAGTAATTAGCCCCAGACTCGCACAATGAGTCAGCTGCAGAGCAGAGCCCATTATTTGTTCTGTAGTAACATCTAGTGTCCAAACACAGAGGGAGACGAGTCTTTCTCCCCAAAAAGTGTACAAGCACACCCAAAAATACCACCCATGCCTGTGTTCAGAGCAAGACTACCGAGGAACAGTCAGAGTGAATGCACAGCCTAAAGCACAGCCTCCCCTGGCAGACAGGTCTCTTCATCCTTGCAATACAAACACAGGCAAGCAGAAGGGTTAATATGGCTCAAAGTTTGTCTGCTTTTTCCACATCAGTCGATCTAATAAAAAAGATTGATTCTTCCCACAAATCTGGCCTCACTTTAACAAATCATTTGATTTGACACAAAGGACTATATTCAGATAGTTTAAATTCCACTTCACTCCCTGAAACTAAAGTTTCTAATGGGCTGAAGCCTCAGGAACAGCCAATAGCAAAGGCCAGGCAGAGACACCCACCTTGGGAAGGGCTGGAAGTGCCTGAGTGTAGCCAGAAGCATCTGCAGATCTCTCTGTACTGCAGTGCCTAGGAGCCCACGAGGAACATCACAGTGTGAAAGAAAACACACAGCCCTTCCTGTACCTTTGAGAAATACAGCAGCAACTCACACTTCTGAAAGCCTCCCAGTGGTAAACATAACTCTGTTACTGCCGGCCCACCTTTCCTGAGGCAGCATGCCAGATGCCTGAGGTGACAATCCCAAAGTATTGGGACGCAGATCACCAGGGTGTAGAAAAAGCCCATAACCACATTCAGGCAATACTGCTCTGCCTTCCTGCCTGGCCCCACACTTCCAAAGGGTTTAGCCCATGTCCTAAAATCAGAGTGTCATTTGGAAGCTAAATGACTAAAATCAGATCATGGAAGGAAACCTTCAAACATCGGGCAACAACAGGAATCCCAGGCCAGATTGCCAAGAAGGAGGATTCCTTCCAAAAAACCCTTAAAAATCCAACAAACCGATAAATCATAGAAGTGTAGAATGGTTTGGGTTAGAAGAGAACTTAAAGATTATCCAGTTCCACCCCCTGCCATGGGCAGGGACACTTTCCACTATCCCAGGCTGCTCCAAGCCCTGTCCAACCTGGCTTTGGACACTTCCAGGGATCCAGGGGCAGGCACAGCTTCTCTGGGCACCCTGTGCCAGCCCCTCACCACCCTCACTGGGAACAATTTCTTCGTAACATCTAATCTAAACCTCCCCTTTTTGAGTACAAAACCATTGCCCCTTGTTCTGTCACTATCTGCCTGCATTAAAAGTCCCTCTCCTTCCTTTTCATAAGCCCTGTTCAACCACTGGAAGGGGCTCTAAGGTCTCCTTGGAGTTTTCTCTTGTCCAGGCTGAACAACCCCAGCTCTCTCAGCCTGTCTTTGTAGGAGAGGTGTTCAGAGTATCTTAAACCCCCATCAGAACCACCATGAACACCCAGCCCACATTCTCTAACCCACTGCCACATTAGCAGGATAACAGCATCACCAGATTTTGCCTGGACGAAACCTTAAAAGTGCATAAAAGTGCACAGTGGAGTAAACCACATTCTGAAATGATTTAATATCTTGCCCCCTCCGAGGGCTGTGGTGTGCAAGGGCAGAACTCTCCGTGCTCTCTGTGGATACCAAACAGCACAGATGTTGGAAAGGGCACAGCCACCAAGGGAGAAACTGAAGCACAGAGTTTCAGCCCAAGGAAACAAATCACCACCTTAAAAAGACAATCCAGAACTAAGAGTGGTCTGTGGCAGGAACAGCAATAAGGACTGCAGAAAATGTAGAAGTAATTTCTGCTGACACAATACTTTCCCATGTGTCCTTGGACATGTCATCAGTTCCTCCCCACAGCAGCTCCAACACAAGGCTCACTGTGGTAAAAAGTGCATTTGTGTGCCAGGACATGCCCAGGTTAACAGAGGGGAGCAAGCAATAGTGCCCCAAACCACGGCAGAGAGTAGGAAAGAGAATGAGGATACAAACAAGGACTGAAGGCTCCTTCTCTCCCAGAAGGACTGGGGCTGGCTTCTCTATTCAGACATTGATTTTTTTTTCCCAATACAGTAAGAACCAAGAATTTCAAGGAAGCTGTTACACACTCCAAATGTCCTCTAGTCTCCATAGTGAGCACTGGGAACAGTGTTGGGCATCTTCAGGGTCCCACACAAGGGATGCAGCACTGCAGGTCTGACACAGATCCTTCCTGGGCTGCCCTCTCTGCCCTGCTCAGCTGCTTCCCACTCCTCCAGCTGTGCCTGGGACCCACAATTCCACCCTGAACAACCATTCCATGAGGAATCAGCAGTATTTCTGTGACCCATGGGCAGAGCACAGAGATGAACTGCAGCTACAGCAAGAAGCACAACTCCAAAGAGGGTGGGGCACAAAGACTGGGGCTTGTCCTAATCTGAGGCTTCACAGGAGCTTCTGGGCTGCAGGACATGGGTTTTTCTGCTGGGTGTGTGTTCAGCAAGGAGAGCAGAGAGGCAGAGCAGAGAGAGCTCCTCATGCCCTGTCACACCACTGCCTTCACAACCCAGCACGTGGGATAACTCATCTGCTCAGCATGTGCAGCTTCAGAGGGGCCACGATTTTCACAAAACCCGCATGTGGCCATCCGGTACAGAGACTCCCATGTAAATTCCTGCTTCTCATTAATTACCCATCACTGGAGATACATTTTGGAGTTTAAAACCTTGGTTGGGCTTTTGCACCCGCACCAGAGAACTTTCAAGCCAACTTTTAACATCAATTTGGAGACACACAGTTCATGCACCAGCAAGCAACGAATCAGCTTTCATTCACTTTCAACCTCCAAAACCATTTGAGTTTTCCCAGGGGAGGCTGTTCTGAGACACCAACACACTCAGACATGAGGAGACACCAGGCTGCTGGATGCCAGTGGCTGAGGAACTTCTCTCCTCATGGGAGAGCCTGCAACTGCAAATAAGGCCACAGCCACCATCCTTCTGAGTACTCACCTCATCAAGTAACCAGGTTCGTAGCTCTTCTCAGCATCCCACCCCCAAAGACTGATGAGAAGCATGAGAGGTTGGGGAAAACAGAGGCATGAGTTTAAATGGGAAGGACAGCACAATAGGTACCCTGAGACAGCTCCAGGAGCCTGGTGTCCTCTCTCAGATAGGGAACCAAGCAAAAAGCAGGAAAGTGAAAGCAGGATGGCCCTTCCCAGGTGCTCATCAGGTACTGCCTGGGCAGTTCCCAGAGAGAAGCAGGCCATTCCCAGCTCCCTTTTCCAGATCCTTGAAGGAAACTGAGGCAAAGAGCACGCAGAGACTCACAGACCCCACCCTCCCACAAGCTTCTCCCCAGAAGCAAAGGGCATCCCTGGCTGCACAGCCCCCCTCCCCCAGGAGTGCACCCCAGCTGCTCTGGGGCTCTGCCTTGCGGGGAGTCCGTGTTGCGCACTTACGGTCCCGGCTGGGAAAGGACCCGTGCTGGCGGCCAGAGGAACCTGCGGGGGGAGACAAGGAATTATCACTGGGGTCGTGTCAAACCTCGCCCTGCACAGCTCTGCCTCAGCAGAGGAAAAGCTCACTCAGCTGGGGAGCAAAACCTGGTCAGGAATGGAAGCGCCTCCGCTGCCCCTCTGCCAGCAGCAACCCCGGCCCCCCCGGCATGCACAGCACACACCACCCTCCCTAAAACAGCCTCTAAAACAGCCCCTGCCTCCTCTGGAGATGGTGCTTCCAAGAAATGCAGCCTCAGACAAACCTCCTGAAGGAAACAGGCTGCAGCGTCCACTCTGGCTGAGTGTAAAAGGGGCTGGGGATGGATCTGAGGTGCTTTTTTGGGATAACGGCAGTCACTGCTTCCGTCACACACGATGGGGAAAAAAACAGTCCCAGGTGCAAGGAGGGAGAGCAGCTGCTGCTGTTTTGGCTGAATCATGGGGAGAAGAACTCAGCATCTTTCCAGCAGCTGGTGCATGTGCTAAAAATGATGTTTGTGACAAGAAGAGATGGAATCAAGGTGGGGGAAGGCCTTTAGCAGAATGGGCACAGCAACATCTCCTAATGCTTCAAAAAACAGAGTACACTTCACAGGGGTGTCTGCCCCCAGCTCGGCCAAAGACAGCTTGTCAGCTGGGTTGGTTGCCTTCCCTCTGCAGACTTTTTCTGTTTCCAAGTATAAAACCAGAGATGACGACTCCAACTGCCCTTATAACCAGTCTGAGGTCTGTGAAGACCTAATTATTTAAATCTGTGAACCACAAAGCACTTTCATCTGGAAAGCACAATATATGAGCAAATCAGTATCTGTGTTTTGTGACTAAAAGGGTAATAAAAGGAAAAAGAAAAATGCTAAACAAGCTGAGAAAATAATTGTCTTAGAAGGAAAAACTTCCCCCAGCACCGGAGGGTGACGGTCCCACTGAAGTGATGAATATTAGTCATGATCAGCACACATAAAACCATCTTGAAGATACTAACTGCAAACAACTGTTACAAGAGTTTACAAGAGTGTGTTTGTTGTACCAGTGTCTAGAAACATCACATTAAAACCAACCAAACAAGATCAGATAATTGCTTTGAATGTGGTTTTTGTTAGTTTGGGGTCCTGGATGGTTTTGTGCAAATGCCTGGGAAGCTGAGCAGCCAACTTGCTCACGGTCCTCCTGCTCATCCTCACTGGGAGGAATGGGAGATGCTGGTGCATTTACACCAGTGCAAATGTGGACAATGTCTGGAGTCCCTTGGGACCCTCAAAGAGTCACCAAAGCCCACACACTTTTCTTTGGAAGATGATGCTTTAACTTTCCTCCAGCTCTGCTGTGTCACTCAAGCTTTAAAGCACACCAGCAGCGATACTGGGCTGAGGCCAGTCCCACAGCCAGTGTTACATTCCCCCTAAACCTATTCTTCGAGGGAAATAGATAGAGACTTGACTGCTGGTGTGACTCCCAGCAGATGTTTTCATAATGCTGGGCAAGTTCGGGACATGTGGATGAACAGAGAACTGCCCAGAGTGGACACCAGCACTCTTATTCCCTTTCCCTTAAAGAAATCCTGTCCCAGCAGGACCTGACCCCAAGATCCTCACAGGATTGCCAGTGTGGGGAATCTTTGCAGCTAGTTTAATCCAAGATTTGGGATTCAATGATGCTCATTCAGCAAGGACATGGTAAATCATATCCCTGAGGGGATGTTGCCATGAAGTCCTACCATGGTTTTTCTCAGATGAGCAACCACAGGCTGTGCTGCCCTGCTCACTGCACTTCTCCTCCCACCAGCTCGGGCAGTGGCAGCCAGGCAGCAGCATTTGCCTCTAGGAAATCCTATAGGGAGAAGGTGAAGGCCATGCTGCAGCCTTTCCTGCATCCCCAGTGCCAGCTGGCTCCAAGCTTTTCAGCTCCTGCTGCAGCCCCATCTCTGGATGCAGAGGAGAGAGTGGGCAGGAGGGATCTGGGACACGTCCTAGGACAGGGCAGCCTGGCTGGGTCACAGTGCCACCTAAGTGCAAACATGGAAAACATGGCATTTACTGAGTGAGACCTTCCTGCTGCATGGCCACGAGCACTTTTGCAGCAGGAACCGCTCAGGGGAGTCCCAGCCTCCCACAGAAGGAGAAGGGAGATACTCCAGCTCCTGACACTGTCAGATGTGATCTCTTCCCTCTTTTCGTAGGTCTGCCTTAAGCTGCAGCAAGCCACAGCAATGCCCTCCTTCACAACAAACCAGTCCCACCCACCCTGCTCCCTGCCTTGGCTACAGCAGCCACAGGATTGCAGGTGAGGACCGGGATGCAGCCCCAGCACCTTCTCCGCCTCCCAGGGCAGCCAGCTGGGCAGGCTCGTATCCTCCTCCAAGAGGAGGCAGAGCTCCCTTGTCCAGGTCAGGCACCAGCACAGCCAAGACTCAAAGAGCCTAAAACCTGTTACCCTGGGCCACAACATCTGCCCTCCAGGCCAGGGGAGGACACCTCAGCTGCAAGAGGAGTGCAGAGAAACAAGAATTGAGCCTCACATTTTAACCCCAAGTCTGGCAGAAGCCTCCCCTTTGCACTGAGACTGTCAGTGCAGCCTGAGGAGCTGCACCAGGGCAGCACATTGACTGTGAGTGAAGGGGAAGAAAATTCATCTTGTCTTTCATGTTTGAGGATTTAACATAAGATCAACCAAGCACATCCTGCATGATATTTTTGGGAATGGGTGGTCACAGAAAATGGCAATGTAACAAGTCTCTTTGGTGCTGGAAGCCCTGCCCCACTACAGAGCATCCACACTACCTGAAGCCATAACAAAATGCTCAAAACCACATGGTTTTGCACTCTTATCCAAATAATAGAATAATCACTATGCAATAAATTTTCTTTCATCATTCAACCATTAACAGCAACTTCAAACCACCAAGTTCTGCTTCTACTTTGAGAAGCAAAGAAAGATTCCAGTTTAGTCCTTTCCAGCTGAAATTAGATCAATGTTCAATGCCTTCTGCAAGATCTGCAGAGTCAACAAAAATACCAAAGGCCAAATCCAGAGGGATCCTGTTAACTAACTCAAGATCCATCTAGAGTTAAACAGCATCCACAGTGAGAACAGAAAGTTTCTCCCTTTGCACGACAGTGTCAGGTCAAGATCAATGACAAAAAAAAAAAAAAAAGTTTACTGGGTCTTTTCTGTAATAGCAACAAGAAAGAAAAAACTAAATCTCAAGAATTGAAACAGAAAGGCCAGTCAAAGGTAGAAATGTATTCCACAGCCCTGTGCAGAGAATCCATTTCTGGACATCTGCCTAAAACTCTGCATCCGCCTTGTGCTGGCTCAACCCCCACTGCTCTTGGCAGGTGAGAGAGAAAATTGGTTATAAAATGAGCTCTATATTTTATAAGTTTCATAAACATTTTTTTGAAAAAAAATGGAATATGAGGTATTCTCAGAGATTCTGTGCCAGAGAGTAATGTGGTCTAACTTGGAAACAGAGTTACCACCTGTTCATGGCAACTGCTCTTTTAATCTTCATTTCTGTTTTATGAGCTGACCAACACTATTTTATTAGCTGACAATTAGTTTAGGTTGATTTAATTAAGCAAAATTGAGTACAATCTCTCTTTCTTCCAGGGCAAACGTTCTGCAGGATTAGGGGTATGAGCAACTTGGAACCCGTATCGATAAAGCTAAATTCCAGATCTTTTTGTCAAAAACAATCACACGACTGTCCAGGTAAATATATGTCAGTGGACACAGAGATGTTCTAGGTGTTCTAAGAGAAAAAGAGATGTTCTAAGAAAAGAAAATATGTTCTAAGAGAAAAAGGCAGGCTCTGGCTGCCTGGGGAAAACCAGAGGTGATAGTTTGACACCAGCACTTGTGCTTAACTGGTTTGATTGCCACCTTTGCTTTTAGAATGAGTGTCTGCACCTCATGGATGGACACTGCCAGATAAGAAGGAGAAAGGTGAAAAATAACCCAATCCGAAAACAGTAATTGATTATTTCTCAAGGAGATCAGTTCCTTAAACCATGTGGCAGTTCCACTTGTGGCAGTGGGACAGAAGGGGCAGCGTGGGGTGGGAGGAGGAGCAGGCCCATGGAGGGGTGGATGAGCTGCCCCTGGGAAGTGGCTCATTTAACTCATGCAAGGATGAAGACATGGTCATTGCCTGCCACTGTCAGGCAGCTCTCAGGGTTAGTGCTCCATCTAAAGCTTGAAGATGATGACAAAAATCTGTTGATATCAACAGAAGGTCATCTGCATCTTGAACAGATGCCTCCAAAATGGATGCTGCACAGGAGGCAAGGGTCAGTGTTTGCTCTGTTCTGCCAGTGTTTGCTCTCCTGTGAGCAGATACCCTCATGCATCAGCATTTGGGCTAAAGAACCACGAGTCTGCAAGGTACTGCCCAAGGCAGCAGGGGGTGGACACCTCAGCTTTAATGTCTTTGGGTTTGCCTTTGCTTGTTGCTGTAACTGTTTTCTTCTTTATTTTTTCCCTTTTTGTATAACATTTGTAGGGCTGCACCAAGGAGGAATTCCCACCTGGGCAAACACCTCTAGATCAGCACAGACTCAGCCTTACACACAGACAGGAGCTTTAGCTGTGAGTCAGGTATCAGGCTGAGAGGATTTAGCCTTCCTCAGACAGGTTGTACAGATGTTTATGCTTGGCTCTTTTTAAAGATTCAAAGCAATAATTGACCAAAATCAGCAGCCTTTTGAGTACCAGCCCTCACCAAGGTAAGCTTGAGGGAGATACTCAAGGATGAACTTCCTCATGTCACAATTTCTTGAGGCTCATTTTGCAACAAGGCAGAACCCAGTGGTTAATTGTATGTGCAGAGCTTGCAGTAGAGGTTGTGGCCACATCTCAGCCCTGGAGGATTGATAAAAATGACTGTAACAGTAGTAGAGGCAGGAGTGCAGTTCAATGCAGACAATTTTGCAGTCAAATGGCTCTTCTTAAGATATATGTTGCCTTTGACACTTACTGAGCCTTGAAAAGTGAGCCACCACCATTAGTTATAATCCCTGGCAAGGAAAGCACTAATAATTCTGACTAATTGTCATGGAAAGTTACCCCGATTGCAAATTTGACAGTTATAAAAATCCAATTTTGGAATTCCAAACAGGCCAGGAACATAATTAGGGTCTACATTTTAACACCCTCTTGATCAATGGTGGGGTAATGGAGACCCTTCCGAGGGCTTTGTTTTGAAATGAATGGCGCCATATTGATGAAACAGCTTGGACCCAAACCAGAAATTAAATTGAAAGTTTAAACAATGCAGCTGTATTTTATCATCCTGTATTGTCAAGCTTTAACGAAAATAGCTCCTAAACAGAGCCACATGTTTTGCCTGTTGCCCAAAAACTGAAGGTGAATTTTAAAACCCTTTCCTAAGCTGCAGGATGCCAAGATTTTTCAGCTAGAAGTTATTATTAGGACACAACAGTATTTCATATAAGCCCTGACAATGGTTTTGTATGGTTTTTGTAAAAGCAACTTCATTTTTTACACCGGAGATGGCTCAGATGAGTGACACTTAAAAAAAATGGAACCTCTGTTATGTATTTCTTCTTTTCCATGTACATGTGACAAAGGCAAAAATAAAACCACATTTCAATCATCACAACAACCAATACAGGGAGTGTAAGTTGGATTTCCCCCTCATCCTACATATCATTAATGAACATTGTCAGTTGCCTTCTAATCCCTGGACCTGGAGACAGATTTAGTGAGGGTCCATCAGGTATTTCAGTGTCACTGAGAAACCTGCAGTCAGCTTGTACTTTGAGAGGTATCTCTTGCCTTTGAGGATTAAGATATGATTAAAAAAACACTTGTTAGTTACAACATTCCAAGAACCAGATCTTTGATTTTTCTAGCAAATTGGTCAAGATACATGAGACAGAAAATGTATAACCAGATTTAGTCTTTTTAATATCCAAGGATGGATTTGCACAGCTGGAAAATTAGGGAAAAACTCTGGGGTTTGGCTTGTAATCTGTTCAAATAGCCTAGAGGATTTTAGGGGGTGCAACTCATACAAATTAAATGGGATTCTACTGCATTTATTTATTGGATATAGGATTGCAGTAAGATGGCAAAACTCAGTTCCACATTAAGCAGAAATCTGCTGAAAACCAAAGAGCACATTAAGTTCTACCAGCCTTTCCCATAAAAGTTTAAGTGTTCAATCTCAGTTTTGAATATCCATAATCTTAGAAACAAGACAGAAAAAAGCTCCAGGACTGTAACCCTCCAGCAGAATAGGTTCCATGGCTCAACCCTCCCATATGCTCCAAGGATGAGGTATTCAATTTGGATCTCTGAGGAAGCTTGCAGAGGGGTGCACACAACTTTCATCTCGGTCCACCGGATGAAGGAAGGGAGATGAGACATAAAGAGATAAAAAAGCTGAGAACAAAGAGGTCTGTGTGGTGCCTCCAGCCTCCCTCATGCTGGATAAACACGTCTGTCAGAGCCTGAGGTCAGGCTAAAGCCTCTGACAACGATGCTCTGCAAGTCTGAGTGTCTTTTATCTCCCTGCGCAACTCAGGCTCCCAACAGCACGAGGACCAACTTACCCGGAAGGTTTCCATGGAGTGTCACCCATTTCCCTCCTGCTGGAAGAGCTGTGAGCTGCACACTGTGTGCCAGCACTGACCATCAGCACCACAGGAAGGGCTGTGGGAGCTGCTGTCCTGGCACAACACCAGGGATCCCCAGCAGCAGCCCCTGTGCCCAGCCCAGCAGCACAGGCCATGGGCAGTGCCCTGCTGCAAGGCAGAACTCTCCTGGGACTGGAATTTAGGCAATTTCTTCACAAGGAATGGTGCTAACAGGGACACAGCAGCCATCCCAAGCTCACTGAGCACCACTAACATCATGTGGTGACACGGCAACCTCTGGTGTGCTTGCCAGGCATGCAAATCAGGCAGGGATGCTCAGCCTCTGGAGATATCCCTCCTTCTCCCTCTTCCTACTCCACCTTCCCTCCTCCAATGGAAGCCCAGGGGACTGGTGAAAAAGAGACAGGCAGACAGATGAACTTCAGTGAGATGAATGCCTTTCTTCATGTTTTAGATTGCTGTCTAATAAACATGGATGTGGGACATCCCTCCCTTGCATGCACCAGGGACATTAGGTGTGTTACAGGGGCTGAGTGACTCACAGTCGTTTCAGAGGTCACACACATGCCCTGGGCACACAATGAGAAATGGTATTTTTATTCATCTTTTCACCCAACATTTTACTGCACTGCACTCTCAAATGCCACCTAAATGTCAGGACGAGATTATTTTTGATGAGGTTACTACTCCCATTCATCTGCCACTGTTCAATACCTCATGGGCATTTTTATCTCTCTTAGCACACTAACAAGGCTGTAAAAGAGGCAAGATAAACACCAGCCAAATAACTTGGATATTGTAGCCTGGTATGTGAACATGGGCTTCAAAAGAGCACCCAACAGGCAGCCACTGAGGTGGCCATGGAAGGAGAAGCACCAACCTGTCCTGTGGCAAGTTTTCTCCACAGTCCTTTCATGGCTAATGAACATCCAACAATGCTTGATAAAAACAGTGTCTGCTACTGATCAAGTACTGGTTGCTTTGTATCACACTCGAATCTAACAGGAAGAAATGTCCAAGAAGATGTATTGTCTAAGTTCAATGTTTTATCAAAACCAGATGAGCACACATAGCCCGAGGTGCTGGGCAAAAGCCAAAACATACAAGCAGGAAACTGCAAGCGGGTAGAATGTGACACTTGAATTAAAAGAGAGGTGGTTCCCTCTGTGCCAAAAACATTTTTACCATGATGGTACCGTGTATCTGGAACACCTCTGCCTCCCCAAACAGAACACTGTAGTTGCTACAAAGCCTCCCCATGTCAGGCTCTGCTGAGTGGAAATCCCAGCTCAGACCACCTCTGGATGATGCACTCCAGTGCCTTTCATTTACACATTCATTTACACAGACGTGTACATGTGCACACACCCAGAGGAAAACTGCTTCCATCACAGCCATTTCTACACTCTGGAATTCTACTGAGCAGCTTTCTGAATGATTTCCTTCATGCTATGGCCTTGGCCTTCAGTGTTCTCCTCAAAGACACGGTGTTATGGTGGAGAATAAGCAAGACAGAGCTGCCAGAAGTTTAGCCCTAACTTTCCAATGACCACCCATACCCCTCCACCTATCCCTTGCTCCACTCTCTTCTTTCATTTAAGTCCCTTTGGAGTTCACTGAAGCCAGGTTTGGAGTCACTGGGACGTGGAGATGTGTGTTTAAGCTGGAATGGACGTGTCTTTTCTGATGTAAGGCCCCAGCTTGTAGCTTCATAGCTCCCAGCTGCTGAGGAAGCACAGTTCAGTGGTGCTTACTGAGCCCACGACTGACTCCCAGGACAGCCAACACCAAGAACCAGGTGGCTTGGGGAATTCTGCCATGTGCACTACACTAAAGATCCTTAACTCCCTGTGACAAGAACATGAGGGGAATAGAAGGCACTAAACCATCACCACGCTGTGCTTGCACATTTTTTATGTGCTAAGTCGTTGTTTTCAATTTACTTCTAGCAAGGAAAACATCTATTGAGTGGGCTTGTCACATTCCTGGTAAAGCACAACCCACCACTGCCCATTGAAAAAGCTGCAGTGCAACAGGAAATGTCTCAAATGCCCCCAAATTCCTCGCTCCCCAAAGCCATCTCAGTGGTATCTCTTACCTCTCTATCCCTCCGAAACCTGGCTACACTTTACACCATGAAAATTAGTAGCAGAAGAGGCATTTTAGCCCCTGGACATTTTAAGTTTTCTGTCCAGCCAAGTCCATGGAAAAGGCACTGCCCCATCCACTGCCACAGATGCAATGGCCACAGATCCCTCACTAACGCCCCCTTCCTCCTCCATTGCTGAAAAGTAACATAACTGTTGGAAGGAACGGCAAAATAGTTTTCAAGGTTCATTAAAATATTTCAAAAAGTCACTTTGATTTAAAAATCCACCTTAATAAAGCCATATTTATAGTTTCTTTCCACAGTCTTCATCCATTTATACAGCTGCAGTTCCTCTAGAAGACAGTTCAAAGAAATGCAGCTCCAGGCACCCAGTCAGAGCCTAAAAATCCACTGCTGAGTTGCTCAAGATTTTACTAATAAAATTTGTCTTCAGTGATATAAATTGAAAAGTCAAAGCAGCAACCTGCTCACAATCTACTGCAGAGGGGTTTTCAACCTGCAGCTCAATCCCATGAAAAAAGGTGTTCCACATGACTTATGGTTGCTGGAGGGAGATAAGGAAAGAAACGGAGTAAGGAGGTGTTGAAACTTCTTAGAAATCTGACAATATCCTGGGGTATTTTCACCTGCTCACAGAAACAGGCACTTCATTTCTGATCTGAGCTCAGGGCAGCCACTTGATGACTTCTAGGAGAACAGGCCACCTGCTTTCACAGCCTCTACAAAAGGACATTCTCCCAGTTAAAGCTCCCACACAAGCCCTGTTTTCCCATTAAAAAGATATTTCAATTCCTTCTGCCTGAGGTCTGAGATACCCCAAGGAGAGGCACCAACTGCAGGAGCACAACACATCCAAAGCTGTTCTCACAGTGCTGCCAGACTCAGCTTAGCTGAAAAAAAGCAAAAACTAAATATCCTACCAGTGCCTGGGCACAGCCTTCCTGCTCCACCCAGTAAGACACAGGTCAGAATTCAAGACTAGGAACAGGGGATAAATTCAGAATTGCTGAACTCATCTAAGAACCAAAAGCAACAGGAGTTTTATGCTGTGCAAGAATTATGCAACATTAAAATTAGGATACTATCAAAAGGTGCACAGAAAACCTAAAAGGTATTTCTTTTCCTACATTGCTGCCCTTGAGCTATAGCATCTATCAATGAAGCATTTCTCCAGAGTCTCCATTGTTCCCATGCAAAAAAAAGAATGTTTAGGGCTGCAGAAGCTGCCACCTGGCAGGTCCTGCTGTGGCTCTGAGTTTGTTCCAAGCTCACAGAAGGCTCTGCTCTGAGTGGTCTCTCAGTGCTCCTGAGCATTGCTGTTAAATGAGAGAGCACTATTTAACTTGCAAAGTCAATTAATGCACAAGTAAGGCTGGGGTTATGTTTGCTTTTAAAAAAAACCCCAAACCACATAAACTTATTGAAGAGCCAACAGATAACAAATAGGACAAGAGTCAAGCGTGTTATCAGTGAAGGGGGACCACCAAATCATTTTGAGCTTGAGATGTAAGATGTTGACTGAGAAATGCTGGACCTGCACTGCACAGTGACTGCCTGTAAGACCAGCAAGGTTAATGAGAACAGCAGGACAGGGATATCTCCAACAGCCAGACTCTACATCCTAAAAGTCTTTCATTTCAGTTACTATGAAATTCCAGGGCTTCTCAGATAACATCTAGAAGGCAAACGTTACCACAGCACAATCTCTGAGGAAGCAAATTTCGAAATTGAAATGACCTCTGAAATATTTGCCTCCATCACTTTTGCCAAGAAACTTGGGGCAGTTTCATCTTTCATCATTGCTGATTCTCAGCTTTTGACAAACAGCAAACATTAGGTTATTATTAGTAGTAATATCTTAAATTAAGAATCCAATTGCCCTTTGGTATTGAAGGAATTTCAAAGGAAAAAAATATTTTAAAACAAATAAGCATAAAAAACTCCTACCACTCAGAAATTCAGCTTAGCTAGCATGCCTGGATTCAATCTATAGCTCCTCAGAAATCACAAGCCAGTGGAAGATTAACTCAAAATCATGGGATGGGAATGCATCTGGAATTCTTGTTGTGGAGGGTAAACAACATGTTTTTAAACTCTGAAGCTTGGTTGATATTTCAGGTAGTGAAATACCTGCCCAGCCACCTCCTGCCCATGTTTGATGGGACAAGTGGCTCCACTCACACCAGCCTTGAGTAAGACACTGTGTGCTCAGCTCTCACCCACTCCCGGCGTCGGTAGGAGAACCCTTTACCTCCATACCAGCACTGTCCATACTTTCCCAAGGAGAAGGCATCCTTCCTGCTACATTCTCTGGACAAAGAAAATATTACTGACAGGGTTTCAGCTCCCTGGGGACACAGACAATTGCTTTCTCATTTCACACCCCCTGGATACATACACCTGACTTCAGATGTCCATGGAATATTTCACTCTGTAGCAGGCTACCGACTTCCCTCACTGTTTCTCAATTAACGAGTGATTATGATTAGCACTGGCCAGGACATGGGCAGTTGTGAGCACACTGAATTTCAGAAGGAAAGTTGTACCATAAAGTCATATGAGACCATCGACAGGAACCCTAAAAACAACCATTATCCAGGCCGTTTTTTGTGAAGACCTTCCCCCACACAAACCAAGACAAGCTCAGAGTCGGACAAACCATGAAATGCTGCTCCGGCCATGCCTGCTCTGCTCGCAGGACGTGATGTACCCCTCCCCCAGACAACTTGGCCTTGCCTGTGCTAATCCAGCTGTTTTATTTTGTGAATTGGAGTCTAACTGCAAAGGCAAGAGAGCCACGAGTTCAGATTCGCCAGTGCACAGGGGATTTTCTCTGATAATCCCACTCGTCATTACGGAAGCTTGATGTGCGAACGATGAGCCGCTAATATCCCCCGGGGAGAGCCCGGCCTCAGACTCCGCAGGCCATTCAGGGGCTGCATCTGCGGATCTTCCAAACATGATTAAGTGCCTCAACTAGAGGGAACTGCCTTTTCTTTCTTCCCTTTTAATGAATAGCTCAGAGTTCAGAACATGGGGAAGAGGAAAAGTGCCTGAAAATGGTCAACAGTGCATCAAAAGGATCTGGAAAGTTCATCTTGAGTGTCTTCAGGCTCCTTGCATCCTACAACAAATTTTATATCCTCTCTCCTGTATCTTAACCAGAAAGGCTAAGGGGAAAAGGTCACACCTCAGGGGACTGAGGATCTCCTGGTCTGGACAAAACCACACAAAAGGCCAGCAAATATTTTGACGTGTTAAAGTGGAACCATGTCATTTTATACCAGGCAGAATCCACCCCTTTTACCAGCAGCTCAACAGACAAATCTCCCATTGTGAGCATATAATGTTTTATATTAACTGAGTTAATGATGTCATGGCCAGTAACTCTTCCCTCCTGACTCTCTGTTATTTCCCCATGTTTTTCTCAGGACATAAATTGCAAGTTCTGATAACCAGCAGTGGTAATTGTGTGGAGCTTCCCCCTGTTCTTTCCCCTTCTCACTTTATTCTCCTCCCATAATCAGTTTCAATTATATGAAAAAGTCCTATTGATTGTGACCGTATGCAAAATGTCCATCAATCAACTCCCTGCAGAGGTTAAATACTGCAAGCTGCCAGTGCCTGCAGCTCTGTTTGCCTTGGGACACTCCTGCACGTGCAGCTCCTGCCCCACAGCTTTGCCTACCACCTTTCGAGACATTCAGGACTGACAAATCACAGCACAGAGTTCAGAGCAAGAAGCACTCTGATGAGGGCTTGGATACAAAGAATGTGAAAGATCAAGCAGAAAACCTGCTTTCAAATTTTTTTAGCTGGTGTTGAAGGACAAATCTCAGTAAAGTTGAGAGGAGAGGAAGCCATCAGCTCAACTTCTGAAAAAAGTCACCAGTTAAGTCACCCTGGCTCAGTTCTCAGTAAAACATCCAGCTCAAAGGAGCAAGTTGCTTGAATTTCTCTCTCTCATGGCTTACATTAATTAAGTACTACTTAATGCAATATGATGTTTTCGTCATTGTATTCTAAAAGAAAGTCAAGCAACACTGGAACTGTTCTCATGGCAAAGTTACTTGGCTGCGTTACATCTCCTACAGATGTCATCACACAGATTTAACATGGGGGTCATTCTATCTGCACAGATCGGGACTAAGTGCAGCAGAGTCAGCAGGATCCTGCTGCCATACAGCCCGTGTGAGATGAGAAATGGGGCTGCTGCCTTCAGCCCTCAGCTCTCCCACTGGAGCACTGGAATACGCAATGGAGGAGGCACTTCTTAAGACAGGAAGAGATGAGAAGGAAAAGCAGTGTAAAAGCATGGAGTAGTACACATTTCCTGAGTTTGGACTCAATGCCCACTTGCTTGAGTTACAGAAGTTGCTTGAGCTACAGGAGTCACTTCAGACATATTGTGATGTGCTGGATTTGGAGAGGGTTTTTCTCCCACCCTTTGACCTTATGAAGGTGAAAAGGAGTCAGAGCAATGGTGTGGCCTCTGCCAGCCCCACCAGCATCTGCTGTATTCCCTTGCTGTGCTTTCCTTCTTTTTCTAGCTAAAGAGTCTACAGCACGTAGCATAATTCCTGTTACAGGAAGAAGTTAATGCTGAATCTGGAGAAGCCAGGGAAGTATCAAGAGATTTCCAACAGCTGACGGCTGCTCTGGAGGAAAATCCAGCTGCTCCTTTCCATGCAGTGACCTGTTAAAGTTGGAACAGCAAATTTCCAAACCAGTCTGCAGCCATGCCTGGAACAATGAAGCGTAAATAAATTAAATTCTTATCTCGGAAAAGCTTATGAGTGTCTCAGTTCATGTGCAAGCTTTTCAGGAAATGGGGAAGAAGGGGAAAACCTTCCAAAATTTTTGCACAAAAATGATTTATACTTTTTGCAGTCAGAGAAAGGGAAAAATGGATAAGAGAATAGCAACTTTTTGTGGGATGGAACAAGCAGTGCTGTCTATAGGAGAGCAAGAAAAGTTGTTTTAGATTCTGGCACTCCCTCTTCATTAAAGGCAGCGGGAATTGGACCGCACACACGTACAGCTGTGACTGGCACAGGCTTTCTGTTGCATTCCCCCACATAAAACTCCACTGAAGAGTAACTGGTTCTGCTGATAGCAGCACACAGCCAGCATGTATGGCCTCAAAATGGCACGTGCACGAAGTAATGCCAGTTCCAGCCCCAAAAACTTGGATTCCCACCAGCCAAGGGATGAGGCCAGCAGGAGACAGACAGGGCAGGGAGGTGACCAGCAGTACCCTGGCTCTGCAGCAGAGCTGGACTTTCTTCAACTGCAGTTATTTGCCCCATCCTTTAAAAGGATACAACCTACAATGAATGTTAACACGTGGAAGATCCTTCACATAATTCCACACCTTACACAGACACTGACCAGTGGCAGCAGCTCCAACACTTTGCCCCAAGGGTTACGGAAAGGAAACATTCAAGAAGACTCTCAGTGACATCAGACAGCTCCACTTGTCAGGCAAAGAGAACAGAATAACAAATACCTGAATTAAAACCTTTAAGGGCTACTGAAAATTGCCTATAATGGCTATTGGAAAGTGATCCTCCTGCTGACCAGAGCAAACCCAAGCCCAGCCTGCTGCTGTTCCCTGGGGATTAACTGTACCACGTGAAAACAGTGCAGGGTGTGTAGATAAAGAGCAGCCATGACATGAAATAAATGTCTCCTCAATTCAGTCATTTCCCACAGGGAGCAAAAGTTAACCACAAATCCTAAAGACCAGGCAACTGCATTTAAAAGTAATGATGCAAACCATTCTTGAAAATTATTTGCCTGTCCTTAGATTGTGACATTAAGACCATTATTTCAGTTTGACCTTTATGTCACCTAAGATAGAACAAAATAATCCTCACTATCATAAAACAATACTGCTGGAGATACTTGTACGTGTATTTTATGGTTTTATGAAAATATTTCTCCCAAGAACGCTGTTAAATATCTAGTGCTTTCTTAACTAATCAGGGGTTCTCAGCAAAAAGAAAGACCAAAACTTGCAATCTGGAATTCTTAGTTCTGTGTAGTTTTCACATGAAAACTACAAAGACTTTGGTCAGGGGAAAAAACAAAGGCAATTCAGTAACTTTTTAACTTAGACTAAATGTCAGCTCTCTCCCCTAAAAACGTCAAAGGCAAATGTTCAAACATCCTCCCTAATGCTAATTTTATTAATACTGTCAGCAATTCTCAGTATCTCAATCTAAGACAGTGAGTCAGGCAGCAAATCAATCCAATTGCCAAATCTCCAGAGGGAAAGAAACAACAGAGGAAGCAGGCCAAAGAGATTGCTGATAATGGATATTTAGTCTTTATGTGGGACAAATACTTTGCTACTTCCTCACACTCCTTTTGCTCTGTTACACTGGGGGTACTCAGTGAGCTGTGGTTCAAATGCCTAAATATAGCCATTTGGATTACACTGCCTGGAATTTTTGTATGGGAAGAATTCCTGACTTCCCAAGAGCATCCACAGCTGATTCACAGGACACCTCACCAAGGCTGGGGTCTGTGGCTTTCCAGGGTGGGACAAGTGACACTGTGTGAGGAGCAAACCCAGCAGCTGGGTCAGGCGACCGTGCTGCTTGAGCTCTTGTGTCCTGCAGCCCATGGGACACAAGGACACATGAATGACCACACCTGCAGGTCCCCTGTTAGCAAAGAGCCATTCCACATCCATCAAAATCCAGCAATTTCTGACAGAATGACACTGAGGATGATTACAGCTGAGACCATGGGGGCTGCTCGTTGAACAAGCTACTGGAATAATTCAGTTGTGGAAACTGAGTTGCTCTTGTTTGTGGAAAAGGAATCAGACAAGGGAGTCAATGTCCTGGACAAACAGAACATGCCCAGCATGCTGGGGCCTTTGGAGCTATCCCTGACAGTTCGAGTTTCACCAGCATGGCAGGACATGATGGCACATCCTGGCACCCTGAGACTGACCTCCTCCCCCTGAAGCACCACTATCTGCAAGACATCTGCCTACATTGCAAGTGTGGGATTTACCTGCCCTAATTTTGGCACCTGAAAGTGAGACATTGAAGCCCAAGGTGGTCACCCTGGCCTCTCTTCACGCTCAGAGGCAAAGGGTGGGTGACTCACATCCCTCAGTGACCAACGTCCAAGACAGTTCATCCAGCCTGGGGGAACCTGTTTCCTGCACTGTCTGTGTGGGAAGCTTTTAGCTTTCCACCCGAGATGCTCACAGCCACGTCAACTTTTCCTTTTTATGTTCCTTGCTGCAAACTTTTATTCTTGCCTCCAGCATACAGAAGATTTTCAGCTCCTAAAACAAGCAGGCAGCTCGGGGTTTCCAATGCAGCATTAATGAAAAACCAACGCTGAAGAGTTTGAGACCTGCTGGGCACCGAATGGCCAATAAACCCAGCTGTATTTCCTTGCCAGCATTATTTTTCCTGCTTGGTTATGTTTAAGCTGAGGGACTAAGGAGAAGCTTCTCCACATGCCTGCACGTGGAGTTTTATTTCCTTTTCATGTGGGAATGGGGCTCACGTTTGATTCGCACTGACCCTTCTTCCCACACAATGCCAGATCTCTATCGCCTTGGCCGTGGGCCACACACTGTGGTTTGAAACCTGGTCCCTCAGGTCATTATCTGAGGAACATGTACATGGAAATTGATGGTACAAATTCACAGCTGTCAGCCTGGGCTCCGAGTTTGGCTGAGCCAGAAAGGGATTCAAGGAAAACAATCAGCTTCTAAGTATAAATTAAAGGTTGGGGATTTTTTCTTCTTCTTCCTTATGGATTTTTAAGAGGGAGAAGTGAGGGAAAGGTGAAAAGTGGTTCTTCTTGATGGGGCAAACCTTAGGTCCCTCAAGATGTCTTAACATTTCAATCAAATTACTTTGTGCCTTCAGCTGTTCTCCTGCAGGACTGGGCACTCTGTCAAAGGGAAATTGCACAGAGACTCACTGGCACGAGAGATCAAGCCATCTGCTAAAAGTATTTGGGCTTCTTTGAGAAAGTTAAAACGTTTTACACCACTTATTGTGTTAAAGCACTACAGCAAAAAGAATCTGGTAAACCCAAACACAAAGTGCAAAATTAATAGGTGGGATATCCGCTGCTTCCCTGCCTTATTTCTCAGTTGGGCCTGCACTACATAAAACTCTGGGGCTTTCTCTTGCCATACTTGGGTTGACTTCAATCAGTCCTTAAGATCCTTTTTCCAGTTTCCCAGCTTCTTTTGTACTTTCTTCTCTGGGTGGGGAGGAATCCACAGTGGTAGAGACTCACTCTAGGCTCAGTTTTTGGGCATGACCAAGGTAGTGCAAAAAGCTTAAAAATGAAAGGTTTTATGATGTGTCATTAACAAACATCTAAAGGAAAAAATCATGCTAATTACTGAATTACTGACTTATCAAGGCAATCCTGAAGTTTCTGATTATGTGAGCCACAGTATCTTGAGAGCACTTAGAGAGTGTTCTGGTGAGTGACTGGTGGACATGTTCAAAAATTTCTGGAGGCCACTGTGATCCTGAGTCTGGGCAGAGGGGCAGGATGATGCTTATCTTTAAAAACGGAGAACAGAAGCCGGCCATTTTTACATAAATACCCAGGAAAAAATGAAGCAGTCAATAATCAGACTATTTATAAGCACCTGGAAGATAATAATCAAATCAGTTTACAGTCAACATACATCTGTCCAGAACAAATCATGTCAAACTAATCTAATTTCCTTCTGTGATGAAATACTAGGCCCCTTGAGGAAAGAGTCAAAATAGTAGTTTGCACATATCTTGATTTTGGTATGGGTTTATTCTTACGTTTTAGTGCCTTTCTCCTGGTGAACTCAGAATGCAAAAGTGGTTCTGGAGCAGAACAGGGAGTTGCTGGATGCCACAGGCTGATGTCTCTCCTTACTCCTCGCTGCAGGCTGGAGAAGCACAGGCAGGAATCTCACCAGCCTGCACATCCCAAAGGAAACCCCATCAATGCAGAACTTCCTAACAGCTCCCAGCCTCTCTCTGGAATGTGTTTAATTTAAAAGAGAAAAAAGAGAGAAAGAGGTGGGAGCAGGAGGAGAAGAAAGGAAGAAAGATTCCAGGCCTAAGATTTATGGAGAGCCAGGTCAGTGGGAAGGGGGAATTAATAACTAAGGGTCGTGGGGTTTTGTGTGTGGATGATGATAAGTGGAAATTCACAAGATATAACTGGTAACGGGGGATGAACACCAAGCAACCAAACCCATCTGTGTGGCTGGAGCCAGAACTGATGCTTGCTGCTATACCAGTACATACATATTCATTTTCCCTGTTTCTTTTTCCAGAAACAGACAGTTTTGAGGTTGTTTGGGGGTTGAGGGTGTAATTGGTTCTTCCAATATTTTCCAGTGGCCAGTCTGGGAAGAAGGAGGGACTACTCCTAAATCTTCATGAATTGTTAATTGTTGAGGTGATCAAAACCGAAGCAATAGCAAGAGCTTCCAACAACATAATGATATGCACTAATAGCAGCACAGAAAAACACAAACAATCCACATCACCTTTATTTCCGTATTCCCAAATCTTCATCTCAAACAGGAACAAGAGCCAGGGTGAACTTCCCCCTCCTGTTAGTGCAGTAGTTCGTGCTAAATGAACACAGAGCTGAAATGAAGCCTTACAGTCCCTTGCAGAGTGATGCCTCCCACGGCTGCAGCTGCCAGCCCTGCCCAGAGCTGGTCCATCTCCTGCAGGGTCAGAGCTCTCCAGCCTGGAGCTCAGTCTGCAGGCACTTACTTCTGTTCTCTCCTCACGCCCCATTCCCACCACAGAGCCAACACCTTCTAAAACAGTCTAAAACACCAGAGGGTAGCAAGGATTTTTAACACGTTTTAAACTCACACTGTAGCCAGGCTAAAGCCTCCACTGCAACTCAGGGGGTGAACTCTCAGAGGTCTATAAATCGCTCATGAGGAATGCAAGAGCTTTACAGTCACTGATTGACTATAAATCAATTAGATGATCTAATTTCTGCCACACATGTGGAGTTCCATGAAGTTACAAATGAAAAGGTGCAGGAATGATTTCTCATTCTTAGAGAACAGAAGACATGGATAAATCAGCCTTTTCAGCATTTCTGCTCTGCATGAACTGAGCAGACGAGGCAACAGTTTCATGTTTCATAGCACAAAACACACTCAATTCAACCATTCCACAGGTGTCACCCACCCTGAAGAACATTCCACCTACCAGGACAGAGCTGACACCAAGGAAGATTTATTCCTCCCCTCTTTCTTCCCATCTTTCTGGAGATAAGCATTCCAGCCCAAGCCAGCCACGGTGAGGAGACGTTCAGACTCTTTAATCAGGAAAACACCAGACTCTTTTTAAACCCTGCTATGGAGGAGTCTCGTGTTTGAATGTGACAAGGACTGTGAATTCCTCCTGAACCAAGGAACTTTTTAACTCTGCAGTGCTTTTTAATGATATCCCATTCAAGGTACAATAGCATCCTGTATCTCAGAGTCAAACACTGAAAAACCCACGTTAAAAGCATGTCCAGCACAAATATTAGGCATGACAAAGCAGAGATATGACTGTGCTTTTTTCTTTAAGAGAGAGAAAAACCAAATTACAAAGAATTAAAAGAAAGACAGCCTGGTTTTATGGCTTGGGCTGTTGGAAGTCAGAAAGGAATCAGACTAAGACCAAATTGCTTAATTTAATATGTATGTTTCTATAAATCTCTCAGGCCTAGTATCTGAAAAACCTCTAACTATTATCCTCCCAATTCCTTGTGGAAGAGGAATATGTAATCCCCATTTTACATAGAGGGAAACAAAATGCCTTGACCAAGATCCCAGAGTTTGTAGCAGAAAACTGCTCTTCCACACACACAGCAGGCAGTGAAGCTGTGTCACTGCTTGCCACGAATGTTGCACTGTAACATCATCCCAAGGACATTGCCCTTGACCAAATTTTTCACAGGTTCACAAAAGGGTTGGAGCCAGCTACAGAAAAATCCACTGAAGGCTAAAAAAAGGAGTAAAATCAGCTCACAGCTAAGGACATGCCTAAGCCACAGCTCGCTGGATTCAGGCCTGCAGAGTAGTCAGAGGTATTAAAACACACCTGCCTTTTTATTCACACTTTTCCACAGCCATCAGCTCCTGGCCACTGTCAGAGACAAGACTGAGGGCTAGATGGATATTTGATCTGATCCAATGTGACCAATATGATCCCTGTGCCTTCATTCTCCATCTGCTTTCCTTAGCTTCAAAGATAAGGGTAATTGATAAGGAATTTCTGTTCTTTATCTCAAACTTTTGAAGAATGGAAATCTTTGACGTGGTTCTTGTGTAACCCACCTAGGATTCTCTTATGGAAATCAGAGCCTGGAAGTTGACAGCACAAAGAGAAAGCAGAGAGGGATATGATGTGTCCTCATCTCATCAAAAAGCAACAGTTGCATCTCACCAGCGACCTCTTGGACCCTCACAGAAGAGTTGCTAAAATATGCAGCTTTTGAGGAGACAGCTGCTAAGGATTTTGCAGCAAGCAAATCCCATTTTAATTCCATCATGATTTTCCTGCTCTTTGGGATAAAGAAGACAGACAGAGGGATCAAGGCAAGAGTACCTGGAAAGTGTCTGCTCTAGCAGGACTAAGCCTCTGCTGCTTTTTCTAGCCCATAATGCTGGGGGCTGAGTGCCAAGTGGCACCGTGTCAAATCCTCATTGTAGGCACCTGGTGGAAGCTCCACAAGCAGCTGCTCCAGGAGGATGGGCTTGAAGACCATAAGGGATTGGGACTGTGGCCAAACCTTAACATCACAGTGCTCCTTTGATCTGTTTAGACAGTGCTTTCTAGACAGCAGATGATGCTGGAACAGACCTCTCTGCCTATGCACAAAGTGACCCAGTCTCAGAATTTATATACACATCCTGCAGGGATTCGGTTGAGGGGGAGACACCCAGGGTTTAGCATCCAGCAAAAAAACCCCTTGCTGTAAGACTGAGGGATGGACCTGCTCAGGAAGGAATTGTGGAAACACTGCAGACACAAGTTACTGAAGGAAGAACAGTGCTGGACAGGCAGAGGCTGCACTCGGTGAACAAGGACAGTTCCTCCTGAGCAAAGGGAGGACAGCTGCAGGGAGAAGGGTCAGAGCAAGCCCTGTCTGAGCAGTGTGGGTCAGACACTGCTGCTGGAATCTTTTAGCTGCTGCAGAGTCAGGCTCAGGCACTGTAATGCTGAGTAGTGCTGTGTAAGGAAACTGCAGCTCAGCTGAATACAACAGTTTGTGGATGGCCAAAAGCGCACACAAATAAACACACATTTGCTACAAGAACTCCTAATACAGCAGGGATACATCACCAACTGCAGAACTGGGATGGACCAACACATGTTGGCTCACCTAATATATAAAGATGGTTTTTAATGTGAGTTTGAACACATGTGGCACTTAAAGGAAGACACCACTAACAAACCTCTGATAGTTTCTGGGCTGCAGCACAGCACTACTACGGAGCTTCGCTGCTTCCCAGATTGCCTCAGGAAAGGAAACTGAAGCAGCAACAGTGGCATGTCAGCATTCCCAATGAGAGACAGCCAAGGACTTTGCTGACTGCAGTTGCAATCACAATTATTTTGGATACTGGTGGCACCCTCCACTGAGAACACACCATGAGGGGAAGCGGAGCAGAAGGATCTGACTCAGGTTGCTCATGCTTGCTGCTCCCACCTCCCAGGTCTCTTTTCCCTGCTCCAGCTCTGCTCTCAGCAGGCAGTAGCAGCATCCAGCTCAGCTGGGTTCCAGTCATTAGTGACACATTGATTGATGAGCTTCACTGAATGGTACCTCAGGAGACACTGCAGAGCGTGGCAGCAATTCCTCTGTACAAAGCCAGCACTGGAAACAAAAGCTCAGCTCTTCCCATGCCAGCACTGTAAGTACATTGTAGAGCAGCAGCACTGCCCAAAGCAGCACACAGACACTGGCAAACGTCTCTGTGACCTGCCTAAAAACAGTCTCTGTATTAATTTAAAAATTATCTGGGCAAATGCAGACGAAGGTCACTACAGGAAGGTTCCTTGTTCAATTATTAAAGTTACGGGTAGTGACAGTGGAACCAATTCCAAGCCAAGCACAAGCTCTGGCTGCTACAGAGAACAAGGCTTTCAAAGACATCAGTAGCTTTAGCAACTTCTGGATGACCCCATGAGTTACTGGGCTAATCCATACTCTTTCCTAAACCGGTAAGAAATAGAAATGCAGCCCAACAAGGAAGGCTTGAAAGTTTGTTTGAGGGAAAACACATTAGAGTTTGCTGCAGGTAAGGGATTATCAGTCTTTCTGGGAGGCCTTGTGGGATTTCCAGACAATTTTTCCTGTAGCAGCAAGAAATGATCCAGTTTCAGTAGGAAAGGCTACAGGGAAGATTGATCCTGCATGTGTTTAGTCTTCAAAGGTTCAGTAATTTCAGCCACTTGGCTAGGCTTCCCTGCTCATGTTGTTTATCTTCAGTGATTGTTTGGAGATGCATTCAAAACAAAAAAATCAGAACCAGAGAGGGTGGGTCCAGCACAGACATCTCAGAAAGGCTTCTTGTCCTCCCTGAACAAGATGTAAATTTACTCTTCCTTCAGTGTTACATTAGAGAAGAACTCATTTTTGACAGGACTCTGGTTTAGGGGTTGGCTTCTGGAGACTGCAGGGCCCAGCAGATTAGCCAGGGACTCCTGGCCTTCAAGAAACACAGATTTTTTTTTCCTTCCTTTCTTTTTCCCCTCCCTGTTTCTTTATGCTCTCACCCTCTGTTAGTGGTTTCCAGAGAAGCAGCAATCAAATCAAGGACAGCATGTAGTGTCCTTGATAAATGACAGAGCTGGTGAGCAGCTTGAGCAGACGGGGTTTGGAAGACGAAATTTAATCCAACACTGTCTCGAATTATTGAATAAATGAGGCAGCCTGGGAAACAAGCACTGTGGATGGGCTTAGCTCATAAAGAACATTTTTTCCTGAGTGCCCAGGGGTCAAAACTCTTACAGCTGCTTTGAAAATCCTGGCTGGTCTCTGAAATGTTCTGGACTCACCCACAGTACGTGCCAGCCCCCAGAAGTGGTTGCTGACATCACATAAAATTAAAAATATAAACCATGTTCCCAGCAGCACTGAAAGATCATTAGTTAGACATCAGCTCGTTTCTTTGAGATATTAATAGCTGTATTTCTTTGGAAAGCTCTAGATTCAGAAATTTGTACAGGAGACACATTTTTTTCATGAAAGCTAGCATGCATATTAATTTTGGTTTTGAATTAGCATTGCAAGACAGACTAATTTGGAGTTTAGGGGGGGTTTTAACATGACAATCAAATGAGCAAGGATTCCTGTGCCACATTCACTGTTATGATCTATTGGACACACTCAAGTACCCGTTAATACTCCAGACCTGGGGCTCAGAGACCATCACAGGAGGCCTCTGTTTGCAGGAGGATCTGCTCCCAGCTCTGGATCCACAGCCCCATCCCCCTTCTCCAGCTGAGAGCTGGCTCTGTGGGGCACCCACGTCCCACACCTGCAGCCCATTTCCAAATGGAAAAGCTTCTCCTTGGGCCTCCTGCTGCCATGTCCATGCCTGAGCTGACAGTTCCACTCTTCCTCTCATCATAGGTAGCTCTTCCCTGGGTTTAGAGGGAACTCTCCTGCATCCCAACAGTGAGATAAAGACGAAGGAAAAGAAGTGTCCCAAGCTTTTATCTTCTCCACTGCCTCTCACCAAGGTAGATCAGCAGTGGCCTGGGGCTATAACACAGGATGAGGGCACAGAGCAAAAAAACAAAACTATAAGAAATAAAGGAACAAAACACAATACAAAAAAAAATTACAAAGAGCATCTTGCATTTGTTGATCTTTCCTAAGGTTCATTGACTTCAGAGTTTCCTGCATGTAGGCTGAAAATAACACAATTTTTGTAATTTATCTTAGTCACTCAGCACAGGGCCTCTGTTCTCGGCTTATACTTCAAATCTGTTCAGCAATGTATACCACATGAGTCAACTGTGCAGAGTAGCAGGCACTTCCCTGGAGAGCCTGAGTGTGTGCTTTGGGCTAAGAGTCACCAGGATATTTAAATAACTTGGTAAGTATGCACAAACATCAGTAATTCTAGTGTAGCCACAAAAACTGCACAGTATGGAAACATACAGAAAATGAAAATTGGTACCTCAGACAGCCATAAAACTTTGAACTAGCCACGAGTTTGACTTTAGGAGACCAAAGATCTCTAAAAAACCCCATTAGCTCGTTGGAATAAACTTTGCTACTAACCACAGGGGAATGTTACAGCTCAAATCTTACCCCATGGTTTTTATTTTAATGCTGAGTTAGACCAGGTATAACCTTCCCTAAATTATTGAAGAACTGCTCACCAAGTGCTACTACAATGGTTTCCTGTAATTCTCTTTTTCAGTTCTTTTTTTCCCCTCTCCTTTCACATAACATGTCCTGGCTATGCAGCCTGTACTGCCCATAGATCACCAAGTTCCTTTTGTACAGATCATTTCTCTGCACTGACACTTAAAAATAGCACATTTTAGAGAAGCATCAAAGCTATTACTTCAGAGTTGCAACTCTAAAATTCAGCTGCTTCTATATTCAACCCCAGATGCTGGAGCACATCCCTTTCTTCATAAGCCAAATTAAAACCTCAACAAGAGCAATTTTAATGCTGGTCAGATGAGTTGAAGCCTTGTGAAAAGTCCTCTTGCTGTGTTGCCACAACGTCTTTAAAAATAAGACTGCAGAAGGAAAACATCTTTGCAGGCTTTAGGCTCAAAGTGTCATCTCTCAGTAAAGTCTAACCCAAACCTACCCCTCTGCAGCTCTGACTGTGTCCCAGATCTAAGCTGGAGGCAGCCGTGGCCCTTTTACAGAGATTTCAAATTCTGACTCCATCCTGCCCCATTTTATTTCTCCAGGCTGGGAATACGAGGTTCCCACTAAAGGAACTTGTGACTGGTGGCGACTTAGAAGCTTTGTAAATTCAAGGTTACACTCAGCACTTGAAAATGCCAACCCAAAGACCCTTCTCAAAAATTCCTTTGCTAAATGGAACCACGGGGGAAGTTTGGGATGGGCAGCATTTAATCTCATGAGAGCATCTGGCTAAGACCAGCATCAAAGCTGACCATTTTGCCAAAAGCACTGGGAAGACTAATTCACTACAAAAATAAAGAGTAAATCTCAGATTTAATCTTGAGGTGAGAAATGAAACCTCTGCACGGCACCAGTCAGTGATCCAGACTCATGAGGAAAAGTTGTCTGCACCCCAGCCCGTTTCCCCCTGCTGTGGCTGACAGTGACATTTCCCAGTTGTAGGGCTGGGAATGCTGCGTGTGCCAGGCAGGAGCCCAGCCTCTGCCGTGCCTTCAGACCCCCATCCCTCACTGGCAGACCCAAACCCCAGAGAACCCAGTGCTGGCCAGTGCAGGAATGTCAGGGAGGGCTTCCATGCCTCACTCAGAGAGGGAGGCAGTGGGAAAGGACCCTTCACCAATTCCCAGGAAGAGAAAAGTCCTTGAGCAGATTTCAGTGGCTCCGTTCAAAGGTTACTTTCTACTGCTGGCTGCTGTGGGAAGAAGCTCCATAAGGAAAGCTCCACACCACGTTTCTCCTGAACACCTTCATCCCTGCCCAGGCACAGGAACAGGGCTGCCCCATGAGCAGGTTTTCTCCTCAGCTCCCATCTGACCTGCTCTACCACCAGAGCTTTCTGTGCCACCGTTTTTGTAAATGCAGGATAGAAAGAACAATGCCATCCTTTGCAGCAAAGCACTTCGCACAAAATATTAGGTACAAATTAGGTATTTTTAGCATTATTCAGACCTGCTGACAAACACTGCACTTTTACCATGATGGACGCGTGGTTGGGTGTGTGGTGCAGACATTCTTAAGAAAGCCACTTGCAAAGTCCACAAACCCATCTGCATCCAATTTGGTGCTTACAGTTATCCAAGGCTATTTATACATCATGGCATTCTTAACCTCAGTGGCTTTGCAGCTCCCCACATCTTTCAATCACATAATCGAAATGATGAAATGGTCCCTGCTGTACTTATTTCACGATACCATTATCATGACTGCACAATGCAAATACCTGATGCTGGTGGAGCTTTGAAAAGAGACCTGTGAACACCAGGCAGCAGCAATGCTCCAACCAAAGCCATCTTTGTTGCAATTCACACTCTGAATGACAAATGCCTGGAGCCATGAATGAGGTGCACAGCACACTCGATTCAATTAAAGGCAAAGAGCTCTGCAATAGCTTTTCAGTGCTGACAGCCTGGTGATAATGAAGCTTAGTTATCCATTGCACTTGAAATGCAAAGCAGAACATCCAACCTGGAGGAGGGAAAGGATAATGTTTGTCTAATTTATCATGTTTCCAACTGACAAATAACTTCAGCTCATAAAAATGAAAAGGAAGTGAAACTTTAATCCTCTCTCCTTTCCTGCTCAGTGGAACGTTTTTAAAGCATGTATTTGCATTCTGGACCACGGATCCCTGATCCTCCTAAAGGCTGCTGTGTATTAGTGGTTTCGCACACTGCCCCAGTCCTATTCCAACAGATTCCAGCAAGGGAAGAAGAAATGGGCATTTGGGAGGAAGGGAGACGCAGGAAATACTCTTGAAAGCAAGAGAGACTGAGATTTTATCCCACTTCATAATGTAGCAGAGAAAGGAATTAAACACACTGACCACATAATCAAGAGGAGTTTAAAAAACCCCACGTCTTAAGCAAGAGCAATTGTATCACATAACCTTGGGACACAGCCGACATGTCTATGTTTGGTCTGGTCTCCCTGGGTTGCCTGTGATCAATGGACAGAGGAGTGAAATCACCTTCTGGATCTTTATCAGCTCCTGTTCTGAACAGACCCTGGAGGAATCCTTTCCTCCGGCTTTGATTAGAAGGGGAGCCTTGCTAGACAAGGCTCGGCTCTCAGGAATCCTGGAGAGAGGGGCCGGGAGTGCCCCTGCAGAGGCTGAAAGGCTGGGGCAGCCACCCCGCAGCTTCCTCCAGGGCAGCAGTGGCACACAGGCGTTTGATCTGCTGGGGTTTGAGCTCGCTTTCCAGTTTGGGGAGCCCAGAGGGGCAGCAAGGGGAGCTCGGAGGTGGCAGTCACTGCCACCAGCAGCAGCAATGTCAGTGCCCTCTCAGCACCAATGTCCAGCATTTCCAGGGTTCAGCACAAGAGACTGCTCAGATTTGAGCTCCTTGAGCCTTCCACAAGGGCAATGCTCCCCTGAAAACACAAATCCCTGCTGTTAACCTGCAGACAAGGATCATTCCTGGATCTCCTACAACATCCTGTGCACTTCACATCGTGAATTCAAAGCATTTCTTTATTGTTTGCAGTAGGTTTTTAGGGTTTGAATTCCCATAAACTAAAACCACTGTTTCTCTCATTTTATCAGCTATGTTTTTAGCTATCATTTAGCTTCAGCTAAAAGGAAAGGGAGAACCCCAAACCTATGTGTAAACAATGGGATTGTCCCCAAACACACTTCTGTTTCAAAGTTTGCAGGCAGCCTACCATGATCTATGTAGGAACTCAAGGATAACTGAATGAGCGTCTTCAAATCACGGCAGAGAATCTGAACTCCCATACACCAGCTGCATTTTTTCACTTATGTATTTTTCTGTTAAATTATTGTGTCTGCCACTCACTGAACAGCTGGGTCCAACAGCTGGGATGCACAATTGGGAACTCTGTGTCTAAACAGAGCAGAGACTTTCCACAACCATGTGAGGTGAGGGATCTCTCCCATCTTCATCATCACAGACCAGCAAATGTCACAGAGGATCTTTCAGGAGGCAGGAGGCACAGTCTGAGACCAACCACTGGCTCTTCTGAGTCACCATCTACCAGCTTAACCCAAAAGGCTGAACCACACAGTGGGTTTGCTCGATTAACCTCTGCAGAGAGTCAGAAGTGGTGACCTACAAACAAACAATACAAGCCCAAAGGCATAAAAAGCAGCTTAAAATCTCATGCAGCCTCCAGCAATACTGGATTCTCCTGGCTGACCCATGCAGTAGCCTCACCTAGGAGAAAAAACACTACAAATTACATGGAAAAAGGGCCACAGTCTGTGCTGCAGCCTTTAGCTCTGCCAGACAGTGGTCAGAGGAAATTAAAAGAGCTTAAATGAGTAACCAACCCTCAGGTTGCTCACACCACTGTGGCCAGAACGGAAATTTTCATGAGCCTGCAGAGGGTGGGGAGTGAGGATTCACAACTGACTGGAACAACACGAGGGAAGAGATGAAATTCAAGCCTGATCTCAATCGGGGTACGTATAGTCCAGAAAATGCCACTAGGACTTCCTCCAGAAATGAACGGCAAGGAGGAAGAACTGCTAGGAGTGGAACATTATTAAATCATTTCTGGCAGCATTTTGGAAAGAATTACTTGAATGTTGGCACTTTTCTACCTCTGCTCACGATTCTGGTAGAGGTTTCTGGAGCCCATGGGCTCTATCTGGAGCTTATTGCTTCTGTCGCCTGACGTTTCCTCAGTCAGCCAGCCAGCTGGAAGGTGGGCAAATCCACCCACAGTCTTAATCTGAAGTGACTGTACCTTACTGGTGAAATATTTGCCTAATTTTCTCTCTCTGCAAGAGCAAGTCCTGTTAGAGGAATTTGTACCATTTCTGCTGCTCTCGCTTCTTATCAATAGGACAGGCACTTCATGAACACTGGTAGCTGAACTAAAATCTAAACAACTTCCCTCCTGTGTGAAGGTTGATCTGACTTCTGGACTCTTCAAAGGTCTTTGAATATGACAAAAAAAGAAAAAAAAATACTCAACCTCCATGTCTGAGAAGGGACACGCAGCTTTCCCTTTGCAGCATGACAGAGATGCAGGGCAGCCACAGCCACAGCTACAACTCAGGGTGGACTGAAAATGCCTGCAGCAAAAGAGGTCACTCCCAATGCCCCCAGGATCCAGACCAGATGTGCTGCTTGTCCCACCTCCAGTCCAGGTGCCATGAGACACATATGAGACAAACGTGCTAGAGAGAAGAGGGACTGTCTAGACAAAAAAATACTGAGGAAAAAGAGTAACAGGACTGAGATTGCTACACCAGAAGACAGTGACCTTCCTGAACCCCCAGGCACCATCCCAGCCCCTTCCCACGGCTGGAAGCAGCAAGTCAGCAGCCACAACCCCTGCGGGAGCAGAAGGGAGGAGGTGCTTTGGGGTGCCCAGGGGGAGATGACAGTCATCTCCCTCACGTCCACGGTGGGGCTGGGCACATGTGTGGGTGGGTCCCAGGTCAACCCAATGACATCAACTTCTTCCCCAGCCCCTGCTGGCCCCGTTCCCAAAAAGTGGAGCTGGGAGCTGGGAGCTGGGGCTGGCCAGCAGCTCCCTCCCGGCACACCCCACTGCCAGTCCCACGGCCCTGCCAGCCGCTGCCACGGTGTTTGGGACACGGCTGGGAGCCGTGTGCCTGGGACACCACGAGTGGGCTGCACCTGGGCACCACGCACGTCCTGCTGGGGCAGCTCTCAGAGAAAGCTCTCCGCTCACAACCCAAAATGCGGCTGTAGGCGAGGCTGGGAACAAGGCAGAGGACTAAAGGGAAAGAAACCACACATACCTATCACCTATTTAGCAACTGCTGAATAAGCTGTTCTGTACACATTGCCCAACAGAGAGGGATACAGGCTCTTCTGAGTGTAACTCAATAAATTTGAAAGGAGGGAATGCCAACACACGCTTCCAACTCCAACTGCTAAATAAGGAAACATACGTGGAAATTACAGATGAACAAATTCTAAACAGACCTAGGGGAGTTTTCTCCTTTTCATCCAAAAAGCAATAAATGTCACAGAACTGAGCAGCAAATCATTCAAAACAATGTAGCTTACCAAGCACGCTGTCAAAGCAAAAAAATCTGAGTCACTTAAACAACTGGATGCTATTTCAGGAGGGGTTTTTTCTAAAGGCTCATGAAGTGCAAGTGGCTCAAATTCTCCTTTTGTACTTGCTAACAATGGGCGTGTTTCTTGGCCAGAGCTGATCTGTAGAGGTCTGATTTTTGTTTTTTATTTCATTCTGAAATGCCTCCCTGACCTCCAGCCGTGGGGCCAGGACCTTGCGAGGCCATGTGCCCAGCCTCTCATCTCAAAGCAGGATCAGCTCAGCTCTTATCACTCCTGACATGTTTGCCTAAGTGGTTCTTAAAGATTTCCAACACTGGAGGCTCCACAACCACTTCAGGCAATCTTGTGTGCATTTTATATAAATCAGCAGCTCATCTCAAATTGAATGCTACATTTAATTTTGCTCACTTAGGTCCAAAAAAAACCATTTGAAACACGCATGCTAATGTTGAAAGATTGGAGAGCACATGGCCACAAGTGCCCGCCGCCTACGCCGCTGTCCCAGCCATCCCAGCAGCATTCCCAGCACATCCCAGGAATGCACAAGCACTTGCATCCACTGCTGCAAGCCAACAAACCGAGCCAAGCACCCTGAGAAGTTTGCAGAGCAGGCAGATACATAGAGTTATTGAAAGCACCTTTGGGTTAGTGATTAGAAACCATTCAGAGATTCAACCATCCAAAGCCACAACTACAGAGCAATTTCCCCTCTGCTGAGGAGGCTGCGGCACCAGCGACCACCACATTTTGGGGGGTACCAACCTTCCCCGAAGGTTTTATCTCATTCCACAGAAATGGTCACAGTTTTACCACACTTGGAACATAAATTATAGTCTACAGTTTGAGCTGGGATCTTGCAAATATTCCATCTGCTTGCTTTGCACTGGGATTCATACATCCATTGAACCAGTTCCTTAAACATGCAATTCCTTTATCTGCATGGTTAGTTTTCCAGGATCTCCAGTTATCAATCAGGTCATTGACAAGGCAATGACTTCCTTCGTGCAGTTTTCTTTTGATTCCTGTAGTTCAGTCCCTGTGGATCAGCACCTCTCTGCTCCCATCTCCAGACAGCCTTAGGGAGACTCTCCTGGATTCTGGACCCTCCCACCTCAGGCTGGAGCTTCTAAAACTTTCATTTCTTTAAAGAGTGCTACACTACACAATGGGTTTGGCCATTTTTCTGCCAATTATTTATTATTATCTGCTGTTTCTAACTCAAACTCTTTCTTTCTGTCAAACTGTAATTAAATTTAATCAATTTCCTTTGAAGCTTATAATTTTTGTTGTTTCATGTATTTGGTCAAAACAAACAGAGCATATAATTAAAACAAACACAGCAATTGGAATTATGGGAAGCACTTCCAGACCCACCATGTCAGACATTCTAAACACCCCTTAGAAGGTACTTTTCACCAGCTGGTTTTTTTTTCCTCAAATTCTCAAAATATTTGGCAATTTATTTTAATGTTATTCCTTACCACCTTGATTATCGTTTTGTTTTGCTTTTTACTTGGTTTACCTTGTATTTAGATTATAGTCAGTTACAGATACAATATATTTGGGGTAACTCACTGAACAGGTTTACAGAGAAAAAAACCTGTTTCAGTTTCTCCCCATTGGTTTATTCAGTTGCTTCCACCATAACCCCAGCTCAAGTTCCAATCTGACAGCATATTTTTTCTATTTAATGTAAGACACCATTTGAAGTGAACATTTCTTTCTAATTGTAAAAACACGTTCTCATGGTTAGAGTAACAGTTGTGACAAACTAGAACCTCTTGGCTGACAAATTAATTCTGTAGGTTTCTATTTACATCCTTTCATAGAGTTTGCTGATTTATAACTTCCAGCCAGGAATGAAATGTGCTTGTAACTAAAAGTGTTGATTAAATCATTGCCTGATATTAATCAAAAGAAAATGCAGTGTGAGGTGCAAGTCATTTAAAGGATGACATAAATCTGCCACTTATTAAAGTTTAGTTCCTCCAGTGATCCAGTAAGACGAGCTTAAGTTAAACAAGGAAGGTGTGACTTCCAGGAGTCCTCAGTCTGTGTATCCCAGCGAATTTGGGCAGAGCTGCATATGCTCAGCAATCTCTGAAAAGTCAGGCAACGAACCAGAAACAACGAAAACCACTGAATTTCATGCCAGAGGGGGACTCATCCTTTCCTGGAAAGTTTTGCTGCTCTCAATTTGAGACCAAATTATGCATTGCAAACAACTTCTCCTCCACACCGCCTTAAAGAAAAAATAGTAAAATCTTTGTCTCTCCCTCAAAAAGATCTCAATGAAGCAGGAAAGCACCGCCTGCCAAGTCTCAGATGAAAGAGGAACTGCACATCCAAGAGCAACCCAGGCAGACTGTCCAGAAGGGAATAAGTGATGGCTGTTCCTCCAGGCACCGCGGTTCCGTGGTGTACTGCACCTGCAGCCGCTCCCGGCGGTGTGCGGTGTGCAGCAGGCTGTCACTGCCCGGCCGGCTCCCGCTCCATCTGCGCGGGAATGAGGGCAGCCGGCGGGGCTGGCACGGGCAGGATGGATCCTGTTCTCCTGCACACATTACACACAGCTGTGATGGTAATTTAGAGCCTTTCTGCAAAGAGCTGAGATGGGAAGGTAACTGTTTTTCCTTCCATGCCAGATGAAAACCTAGGCTTCCTCTGAAACCTGCTGAGTCAAAGTGGAATAAGAGAAAGGAGCGATAGAATGGCCAGACTTGCACAGGGGATTTCCTTGTCCTTGGGCAAGCAGAGGGAACTGGCAGAACAGTCCTCGTGAGCAGGTTCCACATGGGCTGTATTTGTTTTGGGCCTGTGGGATCGTGGGATGTACACAGGCGAGGACAGTTTGAAAGCAAAGGTGCTAAAAAAAAGACCACAGATCCAATCCAAACTGTGATAGGAGGAGAAAATTATGGCATGGAAAAAATGCACCCTGGTGCACAAGACATACCTGAACTACATCTCCTGGATTAAGCTTTGAATATCCTTGTAATTCAAAGTACTTGATCTGGGTCTGCTTCCAATCTCAATGAGGACACTCAGTAATTGTGACATTTCCGTCAAGCAGCTGCCACTCAATGGCTCCTCCAGGACACAGTTGCTCTCTTTCGTCATACAACACCTAAGCCAGCACTGTTTTGCTCAAAAACATGTAAGCAACGCTTGGTAAAGCCCAAAATTTAGGACTTTGGGTGACCTAAGGTTACACAAATTTCCTTCTGCATAGGAACATGATAATCTTGTTATAATGGGCTAAAGAAGCTGGTTCATAGTGAAGAGAAAGAGTTGAAATGTGATAGACGAGGCAAACGCTGTCAAAGTATCACACACAAAGAAGTCTTGCCTGAAAAGTTGTTAAAATCTGTATTCAGGAAGACATTGAGGGCCAGCAACCCCCTGAGTTTGGTCTGGTTTACGTCATGAAGGAAGAAGGAGGGGTTCAGATAAAGCCCAGGAATTGTGCTAAGGCTGCTCAGATGGACTGAAGGGATGGGAGAAGCAATAGCTCAGGTTGTCACCTGCTGTACGAGGTGCCAGTCACAGTAAGTAACAGAATCTCTTCTCTTCCACAGAAAGAACTCAACAGATAAAATACACTTAAAGAATTCAGTCAGACCCGTGTCACAGGTTTCCTGGGATCCCAATTTCCATAGCAGCCAATAGCTGCTCTGTGTGGAAGTGTACAGGACAAGCACAAAGCAATACTGGACCTGGAAACCCTCCCAGACTCCAGTGGTTTGTGGTTCAGCAGCTCCCCTGGACTGTGCTCAGCAGCACAGAGCAGCCCGTCCTCCCACCCAAGCACCTGCTCCCAGTTCCCTGCAGAGACAAGAACATGTTTCTGCACTGGTTACACTTCATTCACTCCTTGACAGCACTTTCCATCACAGCAACTAAATGTTTTGTGGAATTTTTAATGAAAAATAAATGTTTGCAGCCTGAGATAGCAGAGGAGAAGCACCAGCCTGCCAGGTGCCCAGCTCCATCCTCTAAAGTGGTGGCAACAATGCAGCATTCCCTCCTCAGTCCCACCTTAGCATTGCAGAGACTCCCTGAAGGAGGAAGGAGAGCAAATGGCTCTTGCTGGAGAGACAGATGGGAAAACAGAACCCAGAGAGGAAAGGAAACAGCTTAAAGACTTTTCATCTGACAATTTTTTGGGCAGAGATTCAGGATACTAAATTTGGGCTATGGATTAGGGATGTTGCTACACATCTTTTAAAATAGGAAAAAAAAGCCAAACCCTGAGGCAGAAGCCAGGAGTCTGATCACTCCAAAATTCCAATGACTCAGACACTGGTTGAGATGACACTAAGGCACAGCAAGGCAGGGGTGAACATGTATTGGGAGAGGAGGAACTCCCTGGTGTGACTTGCTGAGCAGCCAACATTATTGAGCACTGTGGTGTTCCTAATCTTCACAATTCACAATCATGCTGGCCATAATTACATCCATCAGATGCTTAGGAGCATTCTGATCTTATCAGCAGATCTGAGGAGCTCTTGAGGAGACCGTAAGGACCTGAGAAAGGAATGTACAGGTTTTTCTCCCTTTGAGCAGTAGATTGAAAGTGCCCTGGAGAACATCAATGAGGACTCTAGAGCATGTCTTGGAAATGAATCACACAAAAAAAGTGGGAAATACTTAACAGATAGAGCAACTAAAACTGAAAGTCAGGCAGGTTTAGGAGTCAAAATGAAGGCAGAACTCCACCAGACTGACTGGATGCAGAGGAATAGCACATATTTATACAGATTGCACATACCCACCTTACTGAAGGTATCTACATCTGGGCTTATCACAGGAGCAAATGGGAGTTCTGAGGGAAGGGAGGCAACAGCCAAGAACCAAAGCTACAGCCCTGAGCACTGAACAGCTCGTACTGCAGGTGCTGCAGCAGCAGAGCCTGTGGAGGATCTGTTTGGTTGGACTCAATGGTCTCAGAGGTGTTTTCCAACCTTAACTTTTCTACAAGGGAAGCCAGTCAACAACAGAGGCAGAGGTCAGCTGCAGGGCCAGGCAGAAGTTTGGTGCCTGGAAAATAAAGCCAAGGAAACAAAGAATCTGTGCCTACATGGTTTGCTTGGGAGTGTGCACAAAGAGCATTGAGCAGTAGAAGAATCACCAATAAGTGAAACACAACTGAGACACCTCCAGCTCTGGTGAATTGAGGGGAAAGCCCAGTCCCACAGGGTAAGAAATGGCTCAGTTGCTACTGACGTCTACTGATTGCTCAGTTCAAGGTTCTCACAGGCTCTGGATCACACCCCACACAAAGCAAAACACTTGACACCTTCAAGGAAGGATGTTCCATACAGAAATCCAGCAGTACAGGGAGAATCAGGTGCCTCAACCCCATGAAAACTCTTAAAGGAAGACACTGAAGAGCCAAGCCAGCCTCTACTCCCACACTGCACTCATCCATGGCACCAGAGCACCCTGCAGTAGCAGCTTCAGTGGCAGGAGTGCTCCTGACTGGTTTTGTTATTCCATTCCCAGGCAAAAGGGAAATGGCTTCTTGATCAGTGACTGCACTCAATACCATGAACCCCCTTTCTGGACACCATGAACCCCCACTCCACATCCCCTCATTTCTGGATTCCCAAGAGATTCTCCCTCAGGCACCAAGAAATGCCAAAGGAGCACTGGTTTGCTCCCATTTGTGATAACCTTGTCTTGCAGGAGTGCAAAGCTCCCCTGTGGCCTTTCCCAGTCCCTGTGCACTCACCTGAGCTCTCCCCAGTGCAGATGATCCGGGCAGAGAAGGCAGAGCAGGGCATGGCCCCTGTGGTTGGCATTGCACCCTGGCCTCCCCAAATCTTCTAAACCTCCAAAAGGTTTTATAAATGCTAAAACCAGAGGTGATCTCATGGACAAAGGAGATCATCTAATTGAGTTTGAGACCAACAGGCCTGCTTCTGAATAATCAGGGGATGTAATGTGAAAGCAGCCAGAAGACTCCTAGCTAAAATTACGATGTATGGAACTACTGAGCCAAGTATCTTTTTACTAATAATTTTCCCCTATCTTAATTCAGGCTGATAATTTGCAATTACAGCTGTAAAGGGCTCCAAGTGAAAAGCCCTTTTATCAGACGTTTCTGTTGTTAGTCGACTTTACAAGAGGGAATCAGATCCAGATGAAGGCATAGAAAAGTCCAAATCAATCAGCCTTTGACAAGAATTGTAGCCCTCCAGCAAATCCAAATAAAGCATCTTGATTTAGGAAGACATGAATGCAATTAACTGAGGAATCCACATTAATTTATTTCCCTTTGTAAATATTGTTTATTTCCTTAACAGGTTACAAAAATGGTGACACACTGAAAACTCAACAGCTCTAATCACTGGGCTAACAAGAACTAAGTGATTCCAGGTCCCCCAAAGGGAACTCAGCTACTCTCAGATCCCCAAGTACTGATTGTCTCTGTCAGAGAAGTATTGGCTAACATTTGTTAACCCATAAAAACCACTGTCTGAAAGGGGCATTGAAAGTAAAATCCTTGGCCCTCCAAAGTTTACATTTTTTCTATGTGAAGCATGCTGGCTCTTTGATTAGCAGCCAAGAGAATGGACTCAACTCCATTCCAAGTCTTAAAAAATTGTATGAAACAAAACATTAGTGAAGTGATTTTCCCTTGTTTTAATGTGGTTTTCAACATTAGGTTTATTGTTTTGTGGTTTTCTGCATGGAAAGCATATGCTTGCAATATGTTTACAATATTCTGGGGGTTTAAAGCTACAGCATAGTCATTTGGAGAAAAAAAAAGAGAAAACCCTGCAAACTGAGGAGTACTCTAAGGAAACAACACCTCATGTTTTCACTTCCTAAACCCCTTTGGAAAAGGTACACTGAAGGTAAAACAGATTTAGTGTTTCTGGCTAATGAATCAAATTATCTCAGACACACTTTTTGATATCATATTGTAGAAGTGTTCTGGCTCTCCGACAGTTTGCAGGGTCCACTGGTCCACCTGCTAGAAGGTGCCATCCTTTTAGGTCTCCATTTCTTCAGTTAAATATCCAAGCCATTGCTCTCTAAATACACAGACTGTGGAAGTGCTCTTTAGGGCTGAGGTGATCCCATGTGTCTGGCCAGCAGCAGTGGGGGATGCTCAGCACATCACCAAACCCAGTCCCAGAACCCCACTCCAAAGTGTCAGGGTGGTAACAAAGGGAAAAATACCAACTGACTGAAGTACCTTGGGGCACAGACAGAATCAAGCACTGGCCCACAAAAGGAGGCAAGATGGAGGGGCAGGAAGGAAGAGTAAGCCAGTAATTCCTAAAATACTGACTCCAGAGCTGAAGGAGAAAGAACAGCTCCTGGAGGAGCAGTTACCTGATCTTAGCACCACAGTGCAATCACAGGGAGGTTGGGAGACACACAGGAGGAGCAGGTAACACCTGTCCATCCATAGGCTGGGTGGTCTGGGCAGGCTGAGGTGGCCACAGCCCGGGTCCATGGTCTGCCAAAGGAGGTGGCAGTGCTCAGGGTTATCTGCTAAAGCCAGACACCAAACCCACGGTACAAAGCTGGTGCCTGTCTGGGAAATTTGGCTGCAGGCAGCCTGAAATCTGCCAGGAGAGCACTGCAAGTGGGTCTTAAGCACAAAACAGAGGTGGTCACATAAAATGGATGTAGCATTTGATCCACAAAACCCACGAAAAGCTGTGGAGTGAGAGTCAACCCTCTCTGCAGCATGTGAAGCAGAGCAAGAGGGTTCCTCAACATCCTAATGATTCTTTCAGATCCAAGCTCTGATCTGAAAGAAGCAGAGAGGATAAACTGCTGACATGACTCTTTGTGCACAGTCACACACCCTTCCCTCACACCTCCCCCAGATAGCCTGGCTCCAAGGACTAGCGTCAGAAGAGGAAAGAAGCATTTAATTTTATAATTCCTACTTAAATGATTCACGAGGTGCTTTTGCAAATTGCAGGAGAACACCCTATGAATCAGTCAGTGACAGAAATAAATTGCATTAATCCATAGTAGTAATATGCTCAGAGTGCTAGAGTTTCCGTAGGAATGAGCTCATTTGTTAAGCTCCCCACTCCAAGCATATAGGATGGCTTTGTGCCCTAACATTGTCCCACCAGACAAAGGCCCACTTTCCTGCTGGAAGGGACCCCAACTTGCACACCAGATCTTTGTCTTCCACTTCAGACATTGCTGAGTGGCATCCTGTCCTTCCACTGCCTTCTCTCATCTTCTGCGTGCCAACGTCACTGTCTCACCTACTAATTGTGGCCTCCTCACATCACAAACACTGAATTAGTCAGCAGAAATGGGCTGAGATCCAAACTCCATCTCCAAAAGCAGTGGCCACAGCTACACAGGGAACTCAGGCACTTGAGGACGAAAAGAACCAAGCCAGTGCCTCTAAAGGTGAGGGTGAACTCTTCTAATGGCGATGCAAAGTTCAGAGCACGACAAATGGCAATGAACATCAGAGAAATCTGAAATCTGGGGCTCTGTGCACAGAGATTGCTTGAAATGCTCCTCAGGCAGCATCCCTTTGCTTCATTCCCCTCATCCCAAGAGCTGAGCCCAAAGAGCTCTACGAAGTAAGAACTGCACACGCAGCCACGCCACAGACACCAGGGAGGCTGGTCCATCACCTTTGTTTCAAGCACCTCCCATCAACTCCAAGTGATTAAAAAAAATAACCTATCCACTCCACCAGAAAATTAGAAATTAGGAAGGAAAAAACCCCCACAAACACTTTTACAATGTTAATAAAGGTGCAAGAAATCTTGACGCTGTGCCTTCCACCTTGCCAGCCCATTTGCATTTAAATAAGATTTTCTGTGGAGTGACTGGTACCTGTAAGGAACAACACTGGGAACCTGAATGCAAGTGCTGCTTCCAAATCTTCTGAAGCACGACTTGACATTGAACAACTTCCACCTTTATTTCCAACAGCAGCTTCATTCTAGAGAACTGCTGGAAAATTCGTGATCAGGTCTATGAAAAATTACAGTAACTATTATGAACACATTCCCAAATGAAACAACGGTCTCGGGCCAGTTTCACAGTCCTCTCCTCTGTCGTGACTGCACGTTAGGAATGGGGCAGCCAGTCTGTCTTTCTACTACATTTTCTCTATCTGCTGCAACTGGATAAGCACAGGATGACCTGAATTTTCCCCCTTCCAGTCTGTTGTGGGGATCGTCACAGCCTAATCACATATAAAACTCCCAGATTTGTCCTTTCAGGTATCTAATTTCTGATGCTCTGAGTAGTCTCTAGTTACTGCTGCAATAAAATCTGGTTTTAGAGAGGCAGACAACCAAATGCAGGGAAGAATACAAACAACTGAGTGGTCACACAATGCTCTTTTGTGAGGACTAGCTTGCCATTTAAAGAAAATAGCACTGTTTAATGAACTGTTTGGGACAGTGCACCATAAACTGGGATTGGTTCCCCTCTTCCCTGGTGTCTCCAGAGCATCAGGTCTGTATTACAGCAGGGAGCAGGGGGCCAGGTGGGATGTGCAGCCTCTGCATCCTGCACACGCCATGGCTGCGCTCAAAAACTGCCTCCTAGCAGAGAGAACATCAGCCTGACAACTGAAATCAACACTTCAAGCAATAATTTAGATCCACTCACTTTATTAAAATGGAGAATTTGAGAAACATTCCTCTTTCCATGTTTTCACACTGTATGGTCTCAGAACCCGCTTCCCTCGTGTGTTCTGGGTGACAGCTCCCAGCCTCTCTCACTGAACTGGTTCTTGAAGTGCTGGGAAAACGTGGGAGTGCTGGGGATGTAAAGGATACCACGTTCTGTGTTACACACACACACGTCTTGGTGGAGCAAAAACATTTCTCTTGGTAGAACATTTTTCAGAGAAAAAAATGTTCTGTGAAGTCCAAGTCTGAGAGAAATGTTGCGTGATGTTTCTTTGAGAACACAGGCCCTAAATTTGGGGTGAAATCTGACCTTGAATTCTTCCTCTATGTCTGCATTTTCTTTTGACTGGGTGGACTGTTTTCCCCCTTTTGCTGGGCAAGGGCTTTTTAGTTAGATTTTCAAATATTGCCCAGCTTTTGACATTAAAATGCCAAAGCAGAACCCAGCAATTCTTCAGTAAAGCAGTTCTGCATATAGAGACCGGGTTTACAAACTTAGAACAACTTCTGAAATGTGTTAAAGTTACATTCCAGATAAAAGCTGTGCCTAAAAGTCTGATCCTTAGACCACTAGAGGTCCACAGAGCTGTTTCTGCTAAAGCAGCAAAAAATGTCCAACAGTTTTTATTCCTCTGACCTTGAAAGTTTCGAGTGTCCCGTTTTAAGGGCAGAACTTCTCCCCACACATTTGGTTAGTTGGATTATTGCAGGCCAAGGTTGAAAAAGCCTCTTCCTTTTTTGGGTGTATCATTGGTATAAACTCAACCATGAACAAGTTTGCAGCTGACACCTAGGGCAATAAAACTGAGGAAGATAAAGCAAACTGGAAGTTAATCTGCAGATATTACAAAAGGCAACTGAGCCAGATTTCCTTGGTCACTGGCCGAGCAAAATTTCTTCTCATGTGAAGGCAAGTTTAGCACAATTTGTAGTAAATATTTAGTAATAGTAAATATTTATAGTACCAAAATATTCAAGTCTCCAAGAGATGAAAGGGGATGCTAATATCCATAAAGCATCCAACCCAAGAAAGCAAAAATAACAACCCCAAGGCAAAATTGGGTGGAAGCAATCAAGGACCTGTAGCCACTTCACTGAAGAGATTTTGTTGTTGTTGTTGTTCTGGCTCCCTTAAAAACCCCACTGTTATTTTAACCAAGCCCTACAGTTTAGCATGAGAGAGATAAGGAGATAAGCAGGTGGGGAGGGGGAGAAGAGCCATCCCCAAAAGGATAGTTCAAGGCAAAGCCATGCTCCAAAGAGAAACTCTAGACCACACTGGGTATTTAGAGGTTGTCAAAAGTTTTCCAAAACCAGACACTTTACTATTATTATAGGCACTGCTGAAGAAAATCTCAGGGCTCAAACCCACAGGACTGATGCCATGGGCTGTCCTCACATTTCTGTTTTGCAGTGTATTTGCAGGAGAGGATTCTCCTGTTTTCAGAGATCCTCCCCCTTCTGTGTCCTTCCCACCTGGAGCATCCCCACGCTGCTCAAGCTGTCCCAGTGGGTTGCTCTGGCTGGGATTACACAGGGCCACAAATCAATATCTTGACTCCAGGTGCAGAACAAACAGCAGGAGCAGATAAACTCCTACAGAACAAAGATCTTCTTGTCAACCAGACAGCGATGGAGAAAGCAGAAAGAGAAATGAGAACCTGCCTGCAGGAAGAATTTTCCCATCTCTATTAAATGGACAAGGACATGCACGACAGTCCATCCATCATCTGTAATGCTGTTATAGCTAAGCCAAACTAGAGTTAATATGTGAACCTCGCACAGCTTGTAAAACAGAGCAAGGAAGATTAAATAGGTTTAATTTGTATGGGACTGGGCAAGAGTGAAGGCAGACACAGGCACACACATATACAGATACCTTCTGCTGCTGCCCTTCTGACACAGACGCCTCAGAGTAATTCCTTTTTTCTTACTGAAACATTATCACCCACTTACTCTTATCCTGCCTACATAATATCTGCATTTAGAATCAAAAATGCTCAGAAAATCTCCATCAGCAAGGACCAGATTTTGCACTCACAAAGCATCTCTCAGGTATCAGAAGAGTTAATTCTTTCCCTCTTCACCTTCAGTAAGAAACCAGGTTATTTTCTGCAGCTACACTGGCTATAAAGCCACTACAGCAATGCATTAATCTTTCATGTCTCCAGCACCTTTGTAGTCACTTTGTTATAATTAGATGGAAGATAGTAAAGTTTGTCTTCAATCATAAAGTTTTCTACAGGTGAGCTTTTACTGTTGTTCTGAAATTCCAAAATTGTGACTCCTGGTGACATGTTCTGCTGGGTTTTAAAAAATCAGCAATATTTGCTTGACAAAGCAAAGATCACAAGACTGCCCTGGAGCATGAGAACTGAAAAGAAAACAACATAAATAAAGAAAATATCTGATCCCTTGCAGCCTTCCACGTGTAACTTCTCTTGATGGAAGTGAAAAGCAGTGCTTACTGCAAGATCTGGCTAAAATAGGAATATTTTTCATTGTCCAACTGAGAAACTCAAATGGCAGCAAACAAAATCAACAGTGAAAACACAACTGTTAAAAACCAAGACCCCTCCTTATGTTACAAAATAACCTTGGCTTATTAAAAGCAGAGACTTCTAATTTCTTGTTTTCAATACAAAGCTTCTGACACCAACCCTTTCAAGAAGGAAAAAATGCTCATCTGCTACCTACAGCTTCAGTAATGTCTGCTGGATAAAGCTGCTCCTTCTAAGGTAGAGGTGAACAACATCTGAATTGTGGTAATCGGACAATCTAAAAGTTTGGCTTCGAGCATGAAGGATAAATGGCAGGAAACTGGAGGAAAAAGAGTTTTAGCCAAAACTGGATGACTGAAGACCAAAAATACTACCGTAAATAATTCACAAAGGAACACAGCCAGGGAATAACTATGCAAAAGCTTAGATCTTTCGCAGGATAATAAATTTAATGGAGATGCCTGATAGCATGAGCAGCACAGATCACTAATTGCACGTGTTTGAGAAGAGCCTGAGCACTGAAACATAAGCATGTGGTTGGAAGGGTGGTCTGAGGAGCACAGGAAAGGTCTCAGTTTCCTTTCCTAACTCTAAGACCAATAACTTTGGCAGACCAATAAGAAAGTCTCTTAATTTATCTGTCTTACTCATAGACAGATGTTATGTGATAGACAGATGTTCCTCACCTGGTTGCCTGGGATCTGAGCAGTCCCAGTATTTGGAGAAGATTTGAGAGTGATAAAATTCCAGAAATTGTCACTATAATTTAGTTTTATTTATTCAAAATTAAGATGAAAAAGAAAAAAGCAAAAAGCATGCTGTTTCAAGGATCTAGGCCTCCTGACAAACCTCAAAACACAAATCATGCACTAAAACTCAGCCGCTCAGGCAGCTGAACTCCCAGCAATTAAATCAAGCAGCCAGACAACAGAAAAACACCCCTGTGCTCCCCAGAGGCTCTCACTCCTCCCACCCAAAGCCTGAAAGGCTGGATCTGTCCTGCACCACGCCAAGAACAATTAAGATAATGCTACTCCATATCAAGGCATAGGATAAATCCCAATGTCAAGGGCCTGCGCCAGCAAACCATTTTGAAAATGAGATGGCCTTCAGTGTATCCACAACGAATTCACCTGGAAAGCACAAAACTGCATCACAGCAACACCACCCCTGCAGAGCTTTTTTTCTTCACAGTGCTGCATGAAGGGCACAACACGCAGCTCTTTTCCAGATGTTGCTGCCAAATCCCACGGGCNGCACAGCTTGTAAAACAGAGCAAGGAAGATTAAATAGGTTTAATTTGTATGGGACTGGGCAAGAGTGAAGGCAGACACAGGCACACACATATACAGATACCTTCTGCTGCTGCCCTTCTGACACAGACGCCTCAGAGTAATTCCTTTTTTCTTACTGAAACATTATCACCCACTTACTCTTATCCTGCCTACATAATATCTGCATTTAGAATCAAAAATGCTCAGAAAATCTCCATCAGCAAGGACCAGATTTTGCACTCACAAAGCATCTCTCAGGTATCAGAAGAGTTAATTCTTTCCCTCTTCACCTTCAGTAAGAAACCAGGTTATTTTCTGCAGCTACACTGGCTATAAAGCCACTACAGCAATGCATTAATCTTTCATGTCTCCAGCACCTTTGTAGTCACTTTGTTATAATTAGATGGAAGATAGTAAAGTTTGTCTTCAATCATAAAGTTTTCTACAGGTGAGCTTTTACTGTTGTTCTGAAATTCCAAAATTGTGACTCCTGGTGACATGTTCTGCTGGGTTTTAAAAAATCAGCAATATTTGCTTGACAAAGCAAAGATCACAAGACTGCCCTGGAGCATGAGAACTGAAAAGAAAACAACATAAATAAAGAAAATATCTGATCCCTTGCAGCCTTCCACGTGTAACTTCTCTTGATGGAAGTGAAAAGCAGTGCTTACTGCAAGATCTGGCTAAAATAGGAATATTTTTCATTGTCCAACTGAGAAACTCAAATGGCAGCAAACAAAATCAACAGTGAAAACACAATTGTTAAAAACCAAGACCCCTCCTTATGTTACAAAATAACCTTGGCTTATTAAAAGCAGAGACTTCTAATTTCTTGTTTTCAATACAAAGCTTCTGACACCAACCCTTTCAAGAAGGAAAAAATGCTCATCTGCTACCTACAGCTTCAGTAATGTCTGCTGGATAAAGCTGCTCCTTCTAAGGTAGAGGTGAACAACATCTGAATTGTGGTAATCGGACAATCTAAAAGTTTGGCTTCGAGCATGAAGGATAAATGGCAGGAAACTGGAGGAAAAAGAGTTTTAGCCAAAACTGGATGACTGAAGACCAAAAATACTACCGTAAATAATTCACAAAGGAACACAGCCAGGGAATAACTATGCAAAAGCTTAGATCTTTCGCAGGATAATAAATTTAATGGAGATGCCTGATAGCATGAGCAGCACAGATCACTAATTGCACGTGTTTGAGAAGAGCCTGAGCACTGAAACATAAGCATGTGGTTGGAAGGGTGGTCTGAGGAGCACAGGAAAGGTCTCAGTTTCCTTTCCTAACTCTAAGACCAATAACTTTGGCAGACCAATAAGAAAGTCTCTTAATTTATCTGTCTTACTCATAGACAGATGTTATGTGATAGACAGATGTTCCTCACCTGGTTGCCTGGGATCTGAGCAGTCCCAGTATTTGGAGAAGATTTGAGAGTGATAAAATTCCAGAAATTGTCACTATAATTTAGTTTTATTTATTCAAAATTAAGATGAAAAAGAAAAAAGCAAAAAGCATGCTGTTTCAAGGATCTAGGCCTCCTGACAAACCTCAAAACACAAATCATGCACTAAAACTCAGCCGCTCAGGCAGCTGAACTCCCAGCAATTAAATCAAGCAGCCAGACAACAGAAAAACACCCCTGTGCTCCCCAGAGGCTCTCACTCCTCCCACCCAAAGCCTGAAAGGCTGGATCTGTCCTGCACCACGCCAAGAACAATTAAGATAATGCTACTCCATATCAAGGCATAGGATAAATCCCAATGTCAAGGGCCTGCGCCAGCAAACCATTTTGAAAATGAGATGGCCTTCAGTGTATCCACAACGAATTCACCTGGAAAGCACAAAACTGCATCACAGCAACACCACCCCTGCAGAGCTTTTTTTCTTCACAGTGCTGCATGAAGGGCACAACACGCAGCTCTTTTCCAGATGTTGCTGCCAAATCCCACGGGCACCTCTCCAGCAGGGCAGCATCCAGCTATGTCAGTGCTGGGATTATCTCTAAAAATGCTGGTACTCACCAAAATTTAAAGCAGGTGTGAGGATGCAGGCTCTGTGCATGCCCCCATTGCAACTCTGGCCAAGAATTGACTGAGGGTCTGGATGGGAAATGAGAAAAGAAGGTACTCAGAGGTACCTGAGGCCCTGGCACAGGGTGCCCAGAGCAGCTGTGGCTGCCCCATCCCTGGAAGTGCCCAAGGCCAGGCTGGACGGGGCTTGGAGCAACCTGGGATAGTGGAAGGTGTCCCTGCCCATGGCAAGGGCTGGAATAAGATGAGCTTTAAAGTCCCTTCCAATCCAAACCATTCTGGGATTCAATGGTTAACATAAGTCAAGTGAACCATTGGTTTTTTTAGCCAACAGATTGTCCTTTGTGTCACAACATGCAGAGAGGGCACAGAATGGCAGAGCCTACTAAACTGATGGCCTGACACTCATCAAGCTGCAGTGAGCAGGGCACACACCCATCCCTACTCCTAATGCTACCCAAAACAAGCATTTCTACATGAGATTTGCACCAGTTAAAGTAATAGACTATCAAAGCAATTTCAAGTTTAATATCTGCATGTGGATATCATCTAAATTTGGGAAGGGACAAGCAGCTCCTTCTCCCTGCTAGAACAACGCTTTTAATGACCATAACCTGATTTACCCAAGCAACAAACCTGGCAAAGTTACCTGTACCAATCATTAGATTTCTAAGAGTATTATTTCCTCTGGAATCTCTAAGAGACATGAACAGCCACATCCCCTCAATCAGTATGAGCAAGACAGTTATTTCCAATTAATGCATAAGATAAAAACATCTTGTGAACTCTCCCAGTGAATTTAACCTGAGTTAGGTGAACTGCTGCACACCTGGTACAACCACTCTCCTGGCACAGACACAATCCCAAATCCAGGACCAGGGGATCTAACCCAGATCTCCACTGCTTAAAGATTTCCTTTGCTTGACCCCATGAGCTTTCATGGTGCCTTGCCAGCTCCACCTGCAGTTCTGCTGTAGCAGATGGATGGGCCCTGCTGTCCCCTGAAACCCCACAGGATATCACTAAAAGGAACCTTTCCCATTGTGTCCTGAGGGATAAATGGGAAAATATCAGCTCACAGCTCCGAGTAAATAATCCAGATACAACTCTCAGTACAACACACAAGCACAGTCCAAAAGTATGCAATTAAAGATTTTAAGGAAAAATTACAGTAATTAAAGTGGCAAGGCAGGGCACTGATGTGATTCAGGTATTAACGAGTTGTGTGCAGAACAAAGGCACAGATTGGACAGAAGGGGAAGACAGAGCTCACTGAGAAAGGCCCTGATCTCAGTTTATTGGGGTTGCAATGGAAAGTACAATTTTGATCTAAAATTGTTTCAAGACCAAGGATAATTTGAAAAGGAGAAGTCCAAGAAAGCTCGGAGAAAGTGTCCTCCTGCTTTTTCCTTCTTTTTCTTTTTTGTCTTTGTTATACCATATTGGGGCTTTCCAGTATTAAATCTATGGCAGGTCCAATTGTGAGGGGGGATTTTAAGGGAAGAGGGAAAAAAAGAAAAGATAGATAGTAGAAAGTTATATCTGATCACTCAGCCTGGAAATTATTGTGTCTGCACAGCCATGTTTCAAACCTAATTATTATAAAAGCTTTGGGGAGAATTATTTTCAAAGTGAAATCTTCTCTGTCAAAACTTTCACTAATAAGTTCTATTTCTTTGTAGGGTATCATTTTACACAGAGTGCCCAGAGATCCTGCAATGTGGGACAGATTCTTTCTAGATGAAGTACAGTAATTTGCTTTAGGATCTTGGTAGCTCAACATTTTATTTATGCTTTCGAAGCAGAAAGGTTCTCAAGCTTTACACACACATATATGATAACCGATTTCTCTTAGGCAAACATACTAACAGCTTTTGTTGGTGCTGGTAATGCAAAAGAGCAGACAGCAGAAATGAAAGTTCACAGAGTAACAGCAGGAAAAAAGAAAAACAGAAAAGGGGGGGATGGGAATAGACAAATATTTACTATATAGTCACACCATCACTACCCAAAAACAGTCGTGGCAACACACATTCCTGGGAGCATTAACAAACCCCAAAATATCTCCCTTCTTTTCTGCCTGCAAACCAGGCTGCAATGCCATGAAAGGATTCAGGCACCCAACCAGAGGATGGGAAACATCCCAAGAACAGCCCCCATGCTCTGTATAACATACAAGGACAGTAACCAGCTCCTCTGTCCCAGTCAGACTTCCCTTGCAAACAAGATGAGAGAGGGATTTGTGCTTCAAAGACAATTCCAAATTGCCAATATTTGGCTGGTTGTGCAAGAGAAGAAAAGGAAATACTACACTGCAGAGTTCCCAAGACAAGGAGGCATCCATTGGGATGTCCTCCAGCCTGGGGGCAGCTGATGAGTGGGGCATTCAGCTGATGAGCACCTTCCAATGTCCCAGCTCACCCTGGCTTGATCCCTTCCCACCCTGCCACGGAGCCCAGCAGGAGGCCTGGAGCTGGTCACCAGCATCACCCCTGCCTCTCTGGCCCCTGCCAGCAGTTTTGACACATCTCTCACAACAATAACAAAGATCTCACGGAGTCAGTGTTTTCTGACACAAATCGGTTCTGTTGGGAAAATCCTGACCAACTCTAGATGCAAAACACATTATGGAAGGCTTGGAAGTATTTCCAGCCTAAGGATAAATCCATGCTCTCCAGAATAAAGCCCAGGTGCTTTGTGCCAGGACAGCCATAGGTCCAGGACATGTTCATCAGGAGACACAAATGTAACTGATTGAAATAGGATCACAATTAAGTTACATTTTTGAGCCATGCTGTTGTCCAGGGTAGTTTCCTTCATACACTGCAGGTCCAACAGCACCAGAGAAAGCATGTGAAAGGCTGGGACAGAAAACCCTCAGTGCAGCAGTGAAGTTGTGGAATAAACACCCAGAAGACTGGAAGCCAATCAGGAGTATTGGGGTCCAGACCCACGACAAAGCCCTTTATCAAAACCAATGCTTCTGCAAAGTTTCTTAAAGCTTTTCAGCCACAGCCAGAGCAGGAGAGGTTCTTTATTACCTTAAATATAAAGCCATTAGCTGGGCACTCCTTTGAAACTCAGAACACACAGGTTGTATGCACAAATTATAAAGTGATTTCTAGCTATAATACACCTACATCCAGGAAAAAGAATGGAACTCTTCATGTCCTTGAAGCCTTGAAGAATTATGGATGCCTATTTATCCCAAAGCAAGGAGCATTTTTATGCATCTCTGAGCCAGTGAATGAAACATCCACATCCAAAAAATGAGTCCACTTTAGCCTGCATTTGAAAGTCTTCCTTGTGATTGCACAAGGCTGCCCTAAAGTATATCTCAGAATTCAGAGTAGGCAGGTTTGCTTTGGATCAGGAAGCTGATCTCTGTCCCAAGGGCACCAATCCGTGCAGTAGTTGCTATGGTACTGCAAGTATTTTTGTTTGTTAAACAGTAGATTAAATAGTCACATAAAACGATTAGACTGGACGTTGGATCATTCCCTGGGAAGGCTTAAGTTACAAACTGGCTTTCTGGGGAAATTATTTAAGCTTTTCACTTAAAAAAAAAAAAAAAGTTTTTTTGGATCTTAGGCTGATGTGTTTAAGAGGCTCTACTCCTTATTCTGATTTAAACTTATTTGTGCAGGCAGGTAATATTTTTAGACACTTTTACACCTATTAAAAATGTTGTTGTAACTGTTGGCTTCATGCAGTGAGTGCTTTAATAGCTCCTGTTTTATCATCACTATTCTGAATGGTCAGGGCTTGGATTACATTTCTTCTGCAAAAGGGATGGATGCCTTGCCTTGGGTCATAACAGTGCTGCAGAAGTTAAAGATTAAGGGTTAGTCTGAATTACCAGACTGAACAACAGATTTCCCTTAAAAGGCCAAGTGCTCAACCTCCAAAATCAGCTTGTTTGGTTACAAAAATTACTGGGGGGATATGAGAACTTTTAGTTTTATTTATTTTATTTACCTGACTTGGCATCTATACCACACTCCCTTCATTAGGTCCAGCACTGTGATGAAGGAGATCCAAAAATAAGTATAAATAGCCCATGGCTGACAAATGAGCCTTGGACTAATTGCTCAGATGACTTAAGAGGCTCAGGAGCAGATGGTGACCGAGCATAAGGCAGCACGAACATCACATGTGACGATGACACAAATGGAGAATCTGTCCTGCTGGGTCATGCTACCCAAGAATTCCTATTTTTTTTCAAGAGCCTACACAAGGTGCCAGTCTGAGTGGTAGAGCAGTGCCAGATTAAAAATAAGGTGTTGCATCTTCTTCAGCTGACCAGTGGAGAGCACCCAACTTCTGAAACCACAACAGCTCCTTTCCTCCTGATGGCTTCCACCAGAATGGGACTTCAGAAAACACTGAGTATTAAAAACCAATCCCAATGCAGTAAAAGTGAATCATACAGGCAGATACAAACACAGATAATTCTAGCTGCTGAACTAAGATGCCTGATTTCAGAGAACTCCACTTTTTTAACAAAAACTTCTCTAAAGAAAGGTCCAGCTAAGCGAAATAATATTAACATTAAACAAGTACAGCTGTAGATATCAGATAAGAGCAGTTCTGAGGATAATATTTGGCATATATTATGCTTCTTCATCTGTTTTTCCCGTACCCCCATAAATGATGACAGAACTCTTCCCTGCAAGAGTTCCCACAACCAAAGGCATTGATCACTGGAGCTTCCAAAGGAAAGGCACGAGGAGCCAATACTGGCTCCAAAGAAAACAAAATGTGTACCAAATTTGCAAGAAAGAAGTCGTAAAATTCCCATCAAAAATGCCAGTAGGACTGAAGCAGATCAACTGCAGACAGACCTGGAAAGTTTAGTGCTGAGTCCCCTTCTCCAGCAGGTGTGTGACAGAGCAGATGCTGAACAGCTAAAATTACAGCACCAAACACTCTGCCCTCAGGCAGGAGGAGACATGAACAGCCCCTGCCTTTATCACAGCAGCAAATGCAAATAAAAATGCCCATTCAATAGAATCTAAAAGCTTTCAGCCTCATTTCAGAGACCTGGGCCCCAGAGCTGCCGTTCAAACCCCCAAAGCTGCAGCTTTGCCAGTGTCCTCCTGGGGTTGTTGCTTTGGAGTGATCTGGAATCACCATTTCCTGGGGGTGAACACCATACTGCTCCAATCCAATGCTCTCCATACAGTCTCCCCTGGGAACTGGGCTGTTCCAGATGACCGCACGGATGTGAAAAACAAACTGGAGAATGGGAACACCCATGTTCAGAGAGGACAAGACTCACAGGAGCCTGAAAAGAAATGCTCTAAATTAGTTCAAAACAGAGAGTAACACGGCATCTTTGCCTCCCATAGAGACAGGGCCATCATGAAAGCCTTGGCACGGCATTTAGAAAGTTTGCTTCACAACTGTTTCCTTTGAGGAAACTACCTTTTTTTTTAATCCTTACATCAACTATCAGGTATAAGCAATGGGTTGTAAAATTGTTATTTTATGGATGAATAAACACACAAAGATGAAAGTCAACATTTTCTGGTGTGGAAAAAGGACTTGGGAACTGCGGACTTTGGGGGTCGTAAGCTGGGATGTCTGAGCAGCAGCAGCAGGGGGTGGTGGTTGTTTGTTTGTTTGAGGCTCTGCCTGCCCTGAACCACCAACAGAAGCCAGTGGAAGCTGCTTGGCTTTGGAAACTTCTAACCCAGACAGCCCAGAAATTATTGACTGCCTCTGAAAGCGGGCCTGAGTAGTTTGGTCCCCATCGCACGCAGGAGTTGGTTGTGGAGCCACAAAGCACAGCTCGAGGCCTCGTTTCACAGCTCACCGTGCTGGGCCAGGGTACTTCCAAAAACACACGAGTTCGTTTTTGGATGCCTTCTGAGCAACTCCAAGAGTGAGCAGCAACATTAAGCTCGATTTCAAGCTGGACCCTTTCCCTCCTCTTCCATTTTTCTTTTTGAAAAGAGGAATTCCTCCGTTTAGTTTTAATCCTATTTCTCTCTCTGGAAGCTGCCAAAAAATCAAGCCCAGTTCACATCAGACAGCAGTTTATTTCCTTGGGGTGAACCAGCAACCCCACAGAAACACGCAGTGCCCTGGGCCTCCTCCTGCCTCTGGAAGCCTCTGAGGCCATGCCAGCAGGATGTCGGGATGTGTCCGTGCCCTGAGCGATGGCTGGAGGCACAGGCAGGCCCCTGGATACCCCTCAGGCCTCCATATCCATCAGAGCTCGCCCGGAGGCGGCTGCAGTCCCAGAGCCAGCACAAAGAGCAGCCCAGCAGAGGTTTTATTTACAACCTGCTGACAACAGAGTGGAAATTGATAGAAGCTGCAGGCAGCAAGTGACTCCCTGTCTGTCAGCACCAAATGGCAGCTCCTGCCATTACTCCCTGGACAGGAGCTCTTTAACTCTTTCTGGCTCGGCCCAGGATTCACAGGGGTGCTGCAGGTCTCCACCACGTTTCTATTTATGCCATCTTTATCAAAATGCTCTTCCACTGCCTTTGGCTGAGTTGCTTTGAGTTCCAAGCAGTGAGAATGGCCCAGGACCTCCCAGAGTTACACATTTCATGTACACAAGTGTTGCTGGACAGATACTGCTCCTTCAGCCTCGTGCAGCGCCAGGTGTCAACACAGAGCATGTTTAAACAACTTGTCCTCTTTTTAATTCTCAATCTCTCTGTAGCTGAAGCCAGAGCAAACCCTTATCAAGGTCGTTGAGATTTGCAGGAAGATCAGAACCTTTTCAGAACCCACAAAAGTGCTTTGTGAGCCCCAATTCACCCCTGGGATGCACCACTTTGGAGCCAGCATAACTTCCCAAACCAAGTCACATACTCCAGCCTCCCAAACCAAACCCAAAGTGACTTTAAACACAAGATAGGACCCACATTTGTTAAACTGGAATCATTCTTTAAAAAATAGTTTTTTGTAAGCCTTTGCCTTCCACAGCTACCTGCTATGAGATAAGCAGGTGCAGCCACAATGCCACCACCATCCCAGTGAGGAGACAGATGATGGAAAAGGAAAATGAGATAAACTCCAGATTCCTCAGCTGGCATCCACCTCTGCTCACTGAAAGGGCAAACACTGAAGGCCACCACAAATGCCTTAAACCTTTTTGTGGAAGGATCTGTGGAAATTTCTGTCTCAAACAGAAGTGATCCTGTTCACTCAGACTTCTATTGGCATAAACAAAATCACATGGCCCCCATTTAAAAACACCAAAAGTGCTCTATGATTACGCTGGGCCCAACACTATGTGAGAAATGCAAAAAGTCCCTTGTAAAAATACCTCCTCCTATTTCACCAGAGTTTTCCAGATCACAGAACAGTTGGTCAGATCTGAGCAAAGATGTGAGAAGATCTTCTGTGAGCCTGGCTGGTAATTCTCAAGACGCCAGTCAGAGCAGACAGACAAACTTACTCTTCATTTCTGGATCTTGTGTTAAATCTGTGGCAATCCATAACATGCTCACACTGAGCAGAGGGCACACAATCCCTGACTGAGAGCAGCACATCAACCCAGCTGAACCAGGAGAGATTAAAGCTCTGTGTACCACTGGAAAAAGAACCCAATACAACCAAACAGTTAAAAACATTTACAGAGCAAACATAAACTTTCCATCGGGCAGCTGGTTCTTGCTTGGGGAAAATATATACGTTGCTAATAGGAATTATATCCTGTTTCCTTTCTACTGCTTAAAACATACAAACAAATTATATTTCAGCCTAATGACATATTATTCATGGATCTTTTACTTCACTGGAATTTATAGTTCAATTCCAAACCTGTAATTTTAAATGTTGGCTGTTTTTCTAAGTAATTCACCAGAAGGAGGTCCCAAGCCCCCTTCCTTCTCCTGCTGGCAAGGAAAAAAAAACCCTGCCAACTTCTACATAAATTGGTGTATATCACAAGCCACTCCATTAAAATGCCCAGACAGGGCTTTTCACATCAGACCTAAAGTGAAAAAAAAAAATACAGACACACACACATTATTACGTAGAGCCTTTCTTCTCTGAGGGTCACCCAGCTGGTGTTAAACTGGTGGCAGCAGAGCTCTGAGACCCAGAGAAATAAATGCAGCATTTAGCAGCAAGGCAAAATACTACTAAAAATGCAGTGTTGAAAGAGAAGGAAAACTGCTACCAGTCTCTTGCTGCACAAACCCACTGCTGAACAGGGCCTGGCCTGAGGGAGCATCTTTAAGCACAGTCAGGGGAGATGTCACCAAGGCAGGTGTCCTGAGCAGGGACCTGCTCCCCACCAGCCCAGCTCCCCTGGTCACCCCCGTGTCATAGGCAGGGCCTGGGGCACAGCAGGGATGGAGCAGGGCACTGACACGTGTGACTGAGGGTTCCCTGCCAACTCTCAGGGATTCTGGCTGGGAAAACTGCAGGCTGGCTCCCTCTAACCATGGAAGAGGGTCTATAGGAGCAGGCTGGCACCTCAGCTCTGGAACACGTGTTCCAGTCACCTGGAGGTCACATACCAGAGGGCTAAATGTTAAATTTCGGCTGGGTAAGTCTCCCACATCACACACAGCTCTGGAGTACCCAAAGTACAAGGATTAGCACATCCCCACAGGGATCACAAACTGAGGTGTGCCCAGCACAGGGCAGGGAATTTCCCTGTTGGGGTTGGAGCAGAGGTGGCTGTCAGGCACAGCTGCCCTGCACAGGAAAGGCACAGAGCAAGCCACAAACCATGTCAGCTACATGTACAGGACTTTCCAGTTGAAATAAGTGACAGTGGAGAAGACAGCAACATTTTGGGAGCCCAGAAAGACCCTGGGACCCCACATCCCAGAGAACAGTCCCTGCAGAGCTCACAGTGCTTCCTGCTCCCAGCTCTGTTTCACAGACCAGTTCCTCTCCCTGAGCAGGTCATGGGAGCAGACCCATGAAGATGGGACTGGATCTAAGATGTTTCTTTATCAGAAGCTACACTGAAGTCCAGGGGAGTATTTTGCTCTCACCCCCTTGAAGTCACAGGGGCTGCTTTCTTGCTCTGCATTGTGTCAGATTATTTTATGGCAAGAAGGGGTGGAAATAAAGACCATCAAACTAGCCCTGCCTTTCCTCCTTCATGTTCCACTTTCCTCCCCCATGTTCCACTCAAGAAAATCCCTCAATCCCCACAAAACAAGCCGAAGCTTATGCCAAACCTAACAGAGCTCATACAGACATTGTTATCTTTTGAAATGACACCTTCAATTTAATTATCTCCAAGATTAAATCATCTCCAAACTATTAAGCAAAATAACTCAATGGTGCCAAAACACTGCATCACACCACGATTTCTCCTTTTTTTCTAACCCCCTTTAAGCCCCCTCTCTCACTAGATGCACAGAGTGGCAGGAGCACACAGATGTGCTCTCGTGCCTGGCCCCTGCAAAGGCCATCCTGCCTGCACGGCTCGCCAAGTTTCCCATCTGCTTTAATCCCAACCTCAGCTCCACTGGGGTAAATCCAGAGCAGTTCCAGGGCCTTCAGGGGCAGGAAGGATTCAAATTTAACCTGCTGGACCATGCGTTGTGCAAGTAAAAGAGTACCTGAAAGTGCACCAGCTTCGTCTGAGAAAGCGCACGAGGAAAATCAATCACCTCCAAGGTGTTTTAAGCGTCTTCAGTGTTGACTGCTTTGCCCACAGTTCCCACAGAGCCATCCCACCCCCTCACTGCACCCTGCATTTGCCTGTACAGCTCTGTGTTAAGCTTGCTGTGCTTAATTGGGCACAGGCTTCTTAACCCATGCCCCAGTGGTCTGAGGAGTCATGTCACCAGCACATGGCACTGACCAGCCCGGCATCACCATGGGAACAGCACATTCCTAGCACTTGGTGAACTGCAGACACCGGCTCAACAGCCAAAATAGAAGTATTTCCTTCCCTTTCCCACGGGAATGGATACCTGCCTCAGCAGGGACAGGGCTGAGTGAGCAGCATCACCACCCCACTGCAAAAGATAAAGATGATTCTTTGGTCTCACTGCACAGCTTCACGTCAGGGGAAGTATTTGCCAAGAAGGAACGATTATTCCAGCCAAGCTTGTTAGAACTGCAGTGTCCTTTACCATATGAAGGCATGTGGAGCAACATAATGAAGTCTGAAAGAGCAAGGAAATAATTGCAACCTTCTGGCTGCAGGGCCCAGACAGGAGCACACACGGCCTAGGGAGTGGCTCCCTTGGCCATTATGAGCCGTTAAAACAGAAAATGTCTCTAAAGATGATTCTAGAGCAGCTGATGGACCAAGGACTGGATGAAGACCACAAGCCAATTTTACCTGGGCCCCAGGAAAGCCAATTTGCTCAGAGGCCAAGTGTTTGGGGCAGCACATCCCCCAACAGGCTGGGCTGGGGGCCAGGCAGGTGCAGGGCAGGGGGGTTTACCAGACTCTCAGCAGTGCTACACAAAGTGGGCTTTGTCCAGGAGAAAAAGGATAGGGGCATAATTTTACATGATCAAGGCAGCTTCCATCCCTCAAATATTTGCCTTTTCTGTTCCAGGGAGAGAAAATGCAAACTGGATTGAGGCACAGAGCTGAGAAGCACCAACATCTTCCACAGAGCACTGTTCGTTGAGCACGGGAAAGTCACTGGAGGTTTCCTTCAGTGTCCCAACCTGCACACACCTAAGTGTGCTGTTAATTCTTCCTCTGTGTACAGACACACACCATTCCTCCTGAGAAGCTCTTAAATTTTATGGTGGTGGGACAAAGTGCCACCTAGGCCCTCAACAGCAANGAAAAATGGGTGAAAAAACAGTGAAAAAATGGGGTTGGGGACATTGGGGACGTCAGGAGGTGTTGGGGACGTTGGGGGCAGTTTGGGGGAAAAAAGGAAAAAATTGGGAAAAAATGGGAAAAATGGGATTGGGGACAATAGGGACATTGAGGAAAAAATGGGGGAAATTGGGGGAAAATTGGGGAAAAATGGGGAAAAATTGGGCAAAAAATGGGGGAAAATTGGGAGAAAAATGGGGGAAAAATTGGGGGAAAATCTTAAATTTGATGGTGGTGGGACAAAGTGCCCTCTAGGCCCTCAACAGCAACTACCTGCCTCAGGTACCAACAAGATAAATGCCAATAGGAAGTGCCAGGAAGAACAAGTTTTTGAAAAGGGCTGGCATCAAGGAAACCACAAAGGACCGTACATCAGGCAGTTAACAGAAACTTATTCTTCCTTAAGGTTCTTCTCAAGCACCACAATTTACTTGCTGGGCTGTGCTCTGGGAGATTTATCTGCTCTGTTGCAACCAGAAGAGATCTCAATAGCAGTAAAAAGTTCTGAACATCTTCTGAACTACACAGGAATTTCAGCTGTGTTCGTGTCCGGTGACACCAAGATCTCGAGACCATTCATATGCAAACACACACTTTCACAACTGCCTTAATTCTGTGAACTTTTCCCTAAAGCAGACAGTGCAGACAGGAAGATCTTTCAGTTTGAGACTCTATTCTGAGTTTATAGCACAGTACAGACCTACAGCTGCTATTCACAACATAAATAACTGCACCTTCTCCACTCCTTCCCATCCTCCAGTATCCTTTTGCCTCGGCAGGAGAATTAATCACTTGACTGGTGTCCCTGCAGTTTGTTATACCATATTCTGTCCTATCTCCCCTTACACAGGAATGGTGCTGAGCTGTGTGGAGAGGAATAAGAGTTTCTAATTTCTACAACAGTTTGCCTTTTTAAAAGTTTGAACATTTGGTTCTCTGGAGACCTGGAAATGAGATCCTGGCACAGGAGACATGTGTGCTAATGGCATGACACTGTATTGGATTTAGCTGAACTACAGGGCTGTGAATGACAGTGCCTGCAAGTGAGAGGCAGCTGATGCAGGGCAGAGAGGGAGGAAAGGAGAAAAACATGATGTCAAGCCTGAGAACTCACCCGTCTGAGTTATCAGGCTGCTCCGAGTCAGCAATTTATTTTATTAACATTATTCCCTCTGGTCTTACATCTTGGTTACCCCAGCAACCCTTCCCCAAACTCCCTGCACTATTCCCGTGCTTAAAAGCAGCACATACTACAGAAAAAGGTCTGACAGAGCAAGAACTCTGGGCTGCAGTTAACAGGGCCATTATTCCCTTACAGACCTCCAGCCTCAGGACTGAGGCATCAGAAGGCAGACACACACAGACAGAATGGGGTCCACAGCAGGGAAACTGGGACAGTGCAAGACAAATTGTCTCCTGGGAGATCCTTTGATGAAAGAAAGAAAACAACAAAACAAATGAACAAACCAAAACAAACAAAAAACCAAAGCAAAGCAAACCAAAAAGAATATATTTTATCTTGCCAAAATATTTTATCTTTAAAAACCTTTCCACAGGTTGACAACAACTTTTGGTCTGACCTAAAACTCAAAGGTTCTGCTCATGGTGATTCTTCCTCTGTGCAGAAGCTGATTTGAAATCCTGTGCTGTTCCTTTAGACCATTCTCTTGTTCCAGTGTCCAACTCCACCACAAAGTGAACATCTGGCACAGGCCAAAGCTGACACTGGGATATTGCAGTGGGGAGGGGAGGCAGGACTGGGATTCCATTGTTCTGGGTGGGATTTTAATTCATGACAAAGACAAGCAAAAGGAACAGACTCCTGCAGAAGCTATCAGGCAAGTGGCCACTGCCAATTCCTCCCCAGATGATCATTCCACAAGCAAATTACCACCAAACTCCCCAACTTTCAGCAGGACTTGTGTCCCTGCTTCCCTCATCACCTGTGAATGTCATCTGCTTCTCAAACCCCATTAAAATCACTAAACAGGAGATTGCACCCATGGTTGGCACAGAGTTTTGATATAATCAGATAAGCAGCAGCTCTCAATTTTCACAAAAAAGGAGATTTGTATCTGTCACAGCTACCCTTTCACTGGTTCCTTTTCAAAGTGGAATCCCACTGAAACTATCAGGGTTCTACACCAGCAGTCATGGATAGGCTCTTAAGCTGGACTAGCACTTCCATTTCCAACTTTCTAAACAAATCAAGGGTGTAAGAGTTATAGCCTGCCATGCCAGCATCCAGAGTTCCTCATGGTCCTTCAGCTCTCCTTGGACTAAGAATAAATTGCTTTCCTTGCTGCTAGTTTTCCAGCTCTTTCTACCCATCAACTGTGCAAAGACCTGTGAGCAGAGCACAACACACTGAAGGTTTTCAGAAAAGTTCAGGATACATTGTGTGGTGTCCAGTTCCAAAATGGCATAAATTATATCCTGGAACACATTATGTCCTGCTATGTTAGACAAGAGGAAATGTGGTATACAATGAAATAAAAGACATCCTGGAACCCATTACATACTCAAAAGACAAAAGAAAGGACATTATAGGATCGATGTGGCTAATAAATGATGTGTTGGCATCTCTTTTCTACCAAGATGTGGATTAACAACAGATGTATTACACTAATGTCTATTTGTACACTAATCTAAAACAACTGCATTGCTGTTGCAGACAGGAATTTGATAAATGCAGCCCCCATTCCAGCTCCGTGAGTGCTGCTGAGCTTTAGGAAAGGTGGGGAGGGAGGTGAGCCACTCCCAGAGTTTTGCTCTTCAGAGTTCAGGCACTTGCTCTCACCTCCTTTTCTTGCTGGGTTGTTCCCTGATGATTTCTTGCCTGCACAGCTGGGATCCCATGGATGCAGGGAAGAAAATAGGCTGCCTTGCACATCCCAGGCAGCTCAGCTCAGTTTCAGGACGCTTGGGGAGTAGGGGCTAACTCAGCACGTTGAAGCAGTCATTGCTTGGGAACGCTAGAGGCTAAAGAGTTAAATTCTGGAGCCTGGCAATTTCCAAAGTATCACTTTCCTACTCACAAGCCAACAGCCCTCCTGCATTTACATGGAGCCCTCCAGGGAAGGCAGCTGCAGAAAGCAGGCACAGGAGATACCTTCCTCCAGTAGCTGAGGAACGGGAGAGAAGGTCCTGCTGGATTCACCCTCTGGTTCCTTTCCACAAGGAGCAGCTGCAGAGGAGTTAGAGGCAGAGCCTCCAGACCCCTGTGCAGTCCCAGTCTGAGAGCTCTGACAGTTCACTCACCTTCCTCAACCTGAGGAGCCAAGCACAGGAGAGCAGCCTTTGCCATTCTGATAACCCACGGGAAGGTGGAGACAATCCTTTACCAACCCTCTTGGCACAAGAGTGAAATCCAGTGTAGTACCAGTTGCAGAGAAGCTTCCCCGGGCATTGCTGCTCTCCTGTGGCACACACAGAACCAAAGTCTGTCCACAACATCCCATGTTTGGGGTGTCCCAGGCCAGGGAGATGAGGAAACAATTGCCTCCTGTTCCTTTTCCCACATCCTAAGTTTCCTATTCCCCACTAACAGTGCAAAAGGAGGGGCCTTGTACTTGTAGAACACAAGCAGAGGAGTTTGGAATACCTGACCCTGTGGACCCAGCAGAAGTTGTGGATGATGGTGCTGGTGGGAGTTGCTGGGAGCCACCAAGGACTGGGCACAGAAGAGCAGCTGAGGCTGGGAATCAGGAGCCCACCTCAGCCCAGCACCCCAAAACTCCTTTCTGCCTGTTCCTGACCCCAGCTGTGCCTTAACCACTGAAAGAGAACAAGAACAATGGGTCTTGGGGGGAAACAAAAGAAACAGAAGCCTGGGAGGAGGAGGGAAAGGAATGTGAAGCTGGCTAGATGAGAAAGCCTAGGTGAATATATCTGATCCTTCCTCCCCAGCCAGCACAGGCTTGCTCTGTGAAAAAGATTTTCTCTGAAATAATTTGCATTTGCTTCCAAACTTAGAGCAGATCTGTCACCAGTCACTCAAAGCTCCACTTCAGGAACTAGCGGAGATTATAAAAAGTGTGATAGAGCCTGTCCTCACATTGTGCACAGCCTGGCTTGCTGGTGTGGCCAAGAGCACTACTTGGAAAATGGTAGGATAGGCTGAGAGTCCTGCAATTACATGACACAAAATGCCAGAGTGGGTTGTCAGCAAACACACAAACATGGAACATGGAAATGTGTGAGCAAAGATGCTCCTTTTCAGCACATCCAGAGATGCCACGAGCATTTTTTCTGTGTATATTCGGAACTTACATCAAGGGAAATTGTTGTTTTGTGTTAAACAACACAACATCTATTCAGAATCAGCATCCCAGCAGGTTTCACACTACATTCCATCCCCTGCTTCACTTCCAACAGGCACGTTCAGTTCCCAACACAGCGCTGACCCAACTACAATGTATGGAAAGTGAGTCCCACTGTTAACCCAACTTTTCCTAGAAGTTAAAATTTCTATTAGAATTTAAAATTTCTGCTAAAAGTAAACAAAACCTCTCCCTGCAGAGTTCCTAGTGGTGATACTTAGAGAGATGTTGTTAAGGATTTTGAGAAGCTCTGCTTCATATTAAGAGCTTATCTATACACACACATTTACTAAATGCCATCTCTGAGTAGAAAGCTGCAGGATAGTGTTCTTCCCAGAGATCATATCTCTTCCTTTTCCCATAAAAATCCTATAAAATCTGAAGCAAAAGGGAATTTCATATCAAGGCCATGGTCTCTGCCTAAGCAGCTCTGGTTCACATTTTCATTTCTTGCATTTCTCCTCCTTTCCCTTCTCTGGATGTATGTCAATGCCCTTAAGGTGCTGAAAAAGCTAAGTTACTCCACATGGAGTAGAAGTGGGAAAATTCTCCAACTTCCACATAGTTCAATATCCCAGCACTGTCTGAAGTTTTGCTTCCTGCAACACTTCAACACTTTGGAGAAAGCTAATTTTTCCTGGGACAATAGGATTTGCAAACTTCCACATGACATTTGTTTGAAAGATGGCTCACATTGACCCTAGCAAAATTACTTGGTGATCATTCCATGGGAGAAACACACAGAGTGGCCCTCTGGAGAATTCTCCTTGCTGGCACAAAGTCAGGGCATGGCCAAGCCTCCTTACTCCTGAAGCAATGCAGTGACCCGGGGCTCAAAACCGGCCCCTACCTCCCCCCCTCCAGGCAAGATGGCCCATTAGCAGCAATTTCTATGCTAATTAGGGCTTCTGTTTTGTGGGCATTTGAAGTAAAGGCTCCAGGAACAGCAGAATCTGGCATTCACAACACTCAGCAGCAGGACCAGAATCTTTTATCCACAGAAACTGTTCCTCCATTGCAGAGCACTTCCTAAACACCATGAAGCAGAACAGGGTGCCAAGACAACTCTTCCATGGAACACCAACTGTTTCTCCATAACTTTCAGCCCCCATGGACCATCAGCCATCACTCCCTGTCCCCCTGTGCCCAGGGAGGGGACAGCTGCCAGCTGAGCCTGTAGCTTCCTGTCCTCAGACTTGGCTAGGAAAGGGACACCTCAGTATTCCGGGAAAGGAAGCCAGCTCCACCTGGGCAAACAAGAGCCTTGGAAAGACAAGATGAAAGGAGAGGTGAGGGAGAGGTAAAGATGGAAGAATAGTGAAGGACAACACATGGAGGAACCGACAGCATCCTGCCCCAGGCTGCGAAATTCCTGGCTGTAGCCCCTGTCCCTGAGCACCAAACACTTCAGATGAGTTAAGACCCTGGCCTGGGTGCTGCTTTGGAGCTGGATCTCTGCTGCTTTCCATCTGTTAGTACTTGAGCTGATCAAGAGTCTCATGAAAGAAAAAGAACCTCTTAAAAGCCATGAATAGAGAAAACTGGGACAACTGCGAGTGGATATCCTAGAAGCAGAAGTGAGGACAAACTTTGGCTGACAGCACTTAGAGCTGTAATAACACTCTCCTCCTATGTTTAATAGCCATTAAAGAAAAAAAAAGACATCCATGTACAAAAACAATCACTCAATCAAAAGCTGAAAAGGGGCCCTAAGGCCACCTCAGCCTGTGCAAGGCATTGGAACGGTGCAGTGGGAGTTTTAATTTCTTTAGTGCTCTTAAAACAACAAAGTATTCCAGTGGCAGCATCTACTCCGTGGCCTTGCTTCAACAATCACTTTATTTGTTGACCTCTGAAGATGTTTTGGCAATTCGTGGTGCCTTCATAAACACCACAAGATTTGTGCCCCTTGCACAGAGCATTAATCCCTCAGAGGACACCGGGCACCTGGCAGGATGCAGTGTTCACCTGGCACACACTGCCCTGCAAACAGCACCAAAGCAGGGGGCAAACAGAGAAACAATGCGGCAAAAAGATCATTCCTGGCTGACAGGGGACAAAGAGGCCAGGAGAAACAATGGATACAAATGCATCCAGATGAAAACAGGTCTTGCTGTGATCCTGAAAAGCAGGACAGCAAAAAGGACCTGGGGACTTCCTTTGTACAAACCTTGGTCAGAACAGGAACGCCACAGTTCCAGAACAGATCTGACATCGATGTGGCAATGGGAAAGTTGACCTGATTGCTGTTCTACCAGAAAAAGGGTGCTGAGAGTGAACCAAGGCTTAGGGCTTCTCTACCTATGTTCATGATACCAAGGAAAAGTCTTCCACACCAGTTGCCAGTGTGGACACTTCAAGTTCATGAGACTGCAGAAACATGTGCCCCTTTGGAATTGAGAACATTGCTGCATATGCTGAAAACAGAGTGAAACTGTTCTTCAGTGTATTCCAAAAGTGTCCCCATGGCAACAAGAGCAGAACAACTTCTCTAGAATCAATTGCCATCTCTGCTTGCCGAGCATTAGTAGTTGTCTCCAGAGACCTGTAGCATAGACCGCTTCCAGGAAACAAACTGATGTGATTATGGGTTTAAAAAGAGCATGAGAGGCCCAGGTAAGACAAGAGTTAGATCCTTGCTCTCAAGGGGACACACAGATGGCAGAGAAGGTGTCTGGGGAGAGCAAGGTGCTCCTCAGGTAAGAAGAGGTATCATTTTCGGACCTGGAATCAAAATCCACAACAGGCTTCTACAGAGAGAAATTCTAGATGGCAGTTTGCTCTAATGGAGATGGCTGAGAAAAAGCTTACTAAGAGAACTTGAAACCAAACACCAGCTAAAACGGAAGAATGTTCTTGCCAAATTCCTTCACTTGAGGACTGTGTAATTAGGCCACGAAAAGCACAACAGAATACACTGTGAAGAATAGCCCTGCACTGACTTGCTAACCCAACAGGCCTCCTCCACCTCCAAAGTCTGCATTTCATTGCAGCTACCTGGAGGTATAGATCACACCAGCTGGTAAGCCAACCACCCTGATCTCATGGTGAAATTCAGCCCAGGCCAAGTGTGGGGAGCTGTATTTTGACACAAGTCAGAGTAGCCAGGGCCTGTCAGCAGGGGAGCCCTCCCTGTGCAGCAGTGGAGTTCTGCCCAAGTCCCTGGTGCTGGGCAGGACATTGATTTCCACGTGCTGCTCACTGATTTCCATGTGCCATTCACTGATTTGCACGTGCTGCTCATTGACTGCCACGTGCTGTTCCCCAGCACCTGTGACAGCCACCCCTGCTCTGAGCCTGCAGGGCTGAAACCCCCAGGTGTGAGACTGCCTGTCAGCTGTGCCCACCATTCCCCTGAGAGCTGCAGCAGTGACTCCAAACAGAAATCCAGCTCACACAGCCACAGAGATGAGCCTGCTGTAAATGAGGTCCAACTTCCCCTGAAACATAAGGCCCACACAGCCTCACAGGGATGTTGCTGAGACTCCAAATTCTGAGTACTTGGACAATCAGGCACCTGGGCACCACAGCGGAGTTTTCTTTCCCCTACCACCCCATAAAACAAAGCTACCCAAAATAGCAAGCCAAATTTTGGAAAGGTTGCCGTACATCACCCCTTGTGTGACCTTGCCTGAGTCATGACTGGACCCAAGAGTCTTCTTCTCTAGCTCTGGACTCTGAGTAGATGGCTACACTGCTTCCCTTGAGACCCAGCGAGGCAGAAATAGGAAATGAAATGGAGAACAGGGAGGAAATTCCATCTCCCAACACAAAAAAATTAAGAGGCAGTCACAGAATTCTCCTGGTAAGAGGTAAAGAAATACGTATGCAAGAGTGAAGGCTAGAGACACAGAAATATCTTGTTAAATTTTTACAGTTTAACCACTGAACAAGCTACTTTCTCTCCATAATTTATACCTGAATTGTGTGTCTAGACATGACATCATTTTAAGGTATGCCTTGTGTTCTGTGGTAAGTTTACAATAACCAGAACTTATAATTGCTGTGGTTCAGGTCAGCAAAGGCGGAAAAAATATTCAAAGCCCCTTCTAAGCAGCTGTTCTTGGTAATCGCTTTAGTCTGTTGTTTTCTGTCAAGGAGACAAGGCCTAGCAAATGCTAAAAGCCAACACTGAACCAACTCCCCTTACTACAAGTGACGAATACCACGGACAATCTTCAATCCTCAGTCAGCTTTATTTGGTATGGTTCATATTAAAAGAGTGAAGGACAGCCAGATAAGCAAGGGCAATAAAAACATCTACTGTGCCTATGGAGATTGATGGCTGCAGGCACCCAGATCCTGCTGTATGCCCATTATCCAAATATCCTGTGAGGCTCAGGTGGGATCACAACAAATCCCAGCATATTCTCACTATAGAGGCAGAAATCCCAAGGCTATGAAATCCAGAACCCCAGTGTAGTTAACATGTACCAGCCACTCTTACTGGAGGAATGAACCCTGCCGTGATGAGGGCTGCTGGCCAAGTGACTTTAATCACATGAGGAGTTGCAATCACTGCCCTGGAGAACATGGCCTGAAGCATCCTATTGCATCAATGAAGTGGAATTTAGTCATTGGAGTGAGGGAGGAAGCTGTGCAATCTGAACACTAAATGATGTTTGGGGGGGTTGGGGTTGGTTTGTTTGCACGGGCAGGCTGGATACCTCAAGAGCAAAGCACACAGGAAGATGCTTCAGGGCACATCACAACTGTCTTTATGGCAGCAAGCACAGAGAACCTCCCACGCTGTCAGATCCAAAGCAACTCCAAGATCCCAAAGAGAAACCTGGATCTGCCGGTGCATCGGGTGGAACTCAGCCCACAACGTGCATCTCAAAAGGCACAGGTATGTCACACACAGGGAAATTGTTCTCTAGAATAAATAGTCCCAGTTGGAAGGGACCTACAACAATCACCTAGTCCAAGTGCCAACTGTTTTTTTGGCAGGAACATTAATGTTGGTGAGAAGGAAATGCACATGAAGGTTATACACTGTGCTCCTTCCTGTTATCTCAATGAGCAGACAAACGGCAGCCAAAATAAGGTCAAAGACAACAGGCAGAAGCCCTAAGGAGTAGTTACTGACAGTGAAGTAAGCAACTCCTAAGTCAAAAGGTAACATCATGACTATTGCTGACATCTAGAAGGCATGAAACACTCTCCAAAATCCAGCTTTCTGCAACAGCCTGGAAAGACCCAAAAGACAGAGGATATGATGACCACCGTCCCTTTTTGTCCATGTCACACAAGTGACCCAATCCAGACCACCCAAGTGCTCACAGTTATAAGAATGTGAGTGAGTAGAATCAACATATTGATGTGTTTTGAAATAAAATCACCTTCCCTTTTGTACAGGTTCCACAGAGTTCTGTTATATAAACATCAGTGGTCCAGCTCTCCTCTGTCATCTGTAGTAGTCAGAAAAAACTTGATTACTTCTTAGGTCTTCCAACACCCTCTCAGAAACTGGGAACCATTTCAGCTAACGGCAAATAGGAGAGAGCCCATGCTACTGCACCAGCAGAGGCTGATTATTGCACCCAAACTGAAGTTAGCTTCTATTCAGCTGGTTAATGCAGATCCAGAGCTAGCTCAACCCTGCCTGCTCCAATCCACATGGATGGGACATCAAGCTGCACAGGGATCTGTGCCAGAACAAGGGATTTAACAGCCATTTCAAATCAGCTGCACACCTGGACCAGCAAAGCCAGCACACTGTTGTAGTGCAGGGTTTGTGCACAGGATGATTCCCAGGGAGCTGCTCGGGGTCACACTGTTCAGGGCCAAGGGGAGAGCTGGGGAGCAAAGGAAAACCATGACAGATGCTGGCAAGGACTGCCCTGGGATGGCTGGTGCTCAGGAGCAGTGGTGAAAAGGAGAAGAAAGTGCCCACTGCTTTTCAGTGCCAAAGCAAAAAGCAGCCCTGAGAACACCACTGCTCAATGGATCCCCTAGGAGCAAGCACACTCCAGCTGCCCAAACGGTGCAGCTGACCCATCACATCCTCTGTCCCAACCTGAGTGTACATTAGGGGCTACAGCTGGCTTATAATGAAAGTCTGAAGTCATCAGGGCTGTTCTGGCTTCAGTTCTTGTTAAAGATGTTGAATATCAGCCCAGGTTTGGTCAAAAGGTTACGCAGGTTTTCAAATTGTTCCAGCTTGCAGTGACCAAAGGTTGATTTAGGATTTGCTGTCAAAGCATATTCACATTTACAGTTCTACAAGCTGCCATAAAAAGCCAGGTGAAGATCAGAGTTTCTGCTAATTTGAGGTAAAAATAAGGCAAAAAATTATGTGGATAGAAAAAGGATACTCATTCACTCTGGGATCATCACAATTTCAAGGAGAAAGAACTGATAAATAATCAGCTTTTTATATACTTCAGGAAAACCATCCTCTCTTACTTCTGACCACTTCTAATGAGTTTGAGGCATCAAATTTGCTTTTGCTGTCTCTTCTGCAGTCAACAAAGACCAAAGCTTAAGAGCTGAACCTGTAGCAGAACACAGATTCCAGGGTGAAGATTTACATTCCAGAGTGCTCAACATTCACATTTGTTCAGATATAGGAGAGCAGTGCAGAGTGCCACAGGACAGCCCCTGCAGAAAGAACAAGTGCCCACTAGGCATTAATGGAGCCATGTAAATGCTCATTCAGCTTCCCCATGAGGTGTGTGAGGGATCTGGTTACACTGGTGTGTAAGGAGCTTACAGTTTTATGGTTAGTATCCCAAATACTGCTGGTACATGTTCTTCCCAAAGACAAGGGCAGGGCAAGAATGATACCTTTGTACAAATACATCACACTGTAAAAGAACCCCTCACATTGCAAGGACTATTTTCCTGGGTAGCTAATAAAGAGCTGCTGCCTTGCTCTGAGTGCTAATATTAAGACAAAAGCAAGAATCTTCAAGTTTATGTTAAACATAAACCAATACCCATCCTCTGCATCCCACCCAGACAGACCAGATGCAATAGAAATAACTGCTTATTTATGCTCCCACAAGGACCAGCGAGTGCACAGCACAAGGACAGTGTTCAAGGCATCTCTGGCAGATCACACTGCGAGATGTGTTTAGCAGATCACACAACTGGAGAATGCTTGAAAACACACTGTTTGCTTAATCACTTGAGGCTGAGTTAGAAAAGATCAAACAAGCCAAGTTTAGGAGTAGCTTGTTCCCCTCCTTGAATGGGCTGTAACTTTTTACAGTGCAGAGCCCTGCAGCAACACAGCAGAGCCATCCCTACACAAGTCTGAGCCATATGGGTTTAAAAACTCTCCATACCAGTGAAGAGAAAAGCAGAACCTTTGTTGCTTAGCACAGGCCGCTACCATTGGGGCTAAAACACTGGCTGACAACAGCAACAGGTTTGTATCTCCACCCAAATTGGCCACTGAAGAACTAATTAACCAAGATACTTCACAGTTTCTGTCGGTGTCTCAGGGGTACTGCAGCACTTTCTACAGCTCACACTGCAGGAAACTCTCTTTCCATGAGAGCAAGATATGACACCTTAAACAGAAAGCTCTAGTGCTTGATCTGGGGAGACACATTTGACAGTCACTGGCAGCAGGACACAGTCTAATTAAAGCCCATCTGCCACGGATGTCCCTCAAGGTTTTTAGAATGAAGGACCACCTAGCACTGAACACAGGCCCTGCACTTCCCACAGTGGATACATGCCAAAACTTCTTCAGCATTACTGCTACAAAAGTCATTATGTACACACAAATGAAACATCAAACTCTGAATCCTGCCTGGGTCTAGATTCTTCTCTTTTAGGCTTGAGTGCACTTCATTTACAGGAAAAGAATTTAAAAATGCAGGTTTTTTCATCTCTTATCTCCACAACCAGGTAAAGGCTAGGACATCTTCTAGCCCCAAATTTCCTTAATGCTTCTGACTTTGTTCGAATTGCTGGCCAGATTAATTTAAGCTACTGCCTGGGGCAATCCTGCACCCCTCTCTGTTATTTTAATGCTATTCTCTTGAATCTGCCTGCTGCGGAGGCATCAGCCATACCTGGCACTGCACGGCTTAAGGAACAGCAATAAAAGTCCTGAGCATTATTAGCCTTTGAGTCCCCGTTTGATGGGATTAGCAACCAGAAAACCGCAAACGCTACAAGAATTCTCCTGTCAAGAACGAACACATGTGAGATGTGGCTGCATCTGTAGCATGACCCTGCTGTTGCCTCTCTTTTATGCTGCACCCATTGCTGTGCATCTTGAAACATCTGTGCCTTCCCAGTGACTGATTACCCAGAGACACGCAACAGAGCTCGCTATCTGTGCGAGGCCGGGGACTGAACCCTGAGTTTATTACAGAAGAGAGCTGGAGGGAGCTGCTTGCCAGAAATCCAAACTCTAGCCAACAAGTCCCTCCAGGCTCACTTGGAAAGGTCTTGTAACCTCATTGCCGTATGCCTGCTGGGCTCAAAATGAAATGCAAACTTGCATGTTACTTGTGGATTTGGATGCGCTATCCAAGGAGAGACAAATCAGGAGCCCAAGAAGCATATGTTCCAAGTCCAGAATAAAGTTTATCAGTCCTTAAAGAACTTCATGATAGGGGATTTTCACAGAGCCATTCCTGAGTGTCTTTCCTGCTTTGGTGGTTGAGGGACCTAGTACAGCCTGCTTAAATGGTGATGTTTCACTCGCTTATGCATTTTGATGAAATCTTTTATTAAATGTTGTCCAAGATCTGATGTCACATAAAAGCAAAGCTCATTTCTCCAGTAAGTTTTCCCAGCCTTCATTGACTTAGGAATAGTAAAGTTGCTGAAGAACCATCCAACAAGATTTCTTGACACTGCAGTGACAATCAGGATATCTTGCAGTGCTATACTCGTAGGGAACATGTAGTCAGACTTTCTGTAATCACATGCATGCCATCGTTAGAATGGGTCTATACCTACTTCTTGTCCAGTTTCTGAAAACCATGAGTTAGCCCTAAATGACCACCAGTCATGGTATATTTCGAACAGCTTGTTTGTGCTGATATTATTTTCAGCTGTGTATAACACACACGTACTGAGTCCTCCAAAGTTAACCAATCTAACTATTTAACTGTACAACGTATTCAAACACCATCTACCACGAAAGGCACATTCCTTTCTGAGCCAAACACTTCACAGATGCAACACATCCCTTTACAGTATTTAAGGTCCTGGGGCTCAGATGTGCAACACAATTAGGACTGGCTTTCACATGAGTTTAGCAGCTAAAAGGCTGAAGTTCCAATAAATGCTGAAACTTGACCTCTCTGAGAACCACACCAACACAAACACACGCAGGTACCATAGTCCATGAAGGTTTACTTGCTGTGTGTCAGGCAGTGCCATGGATTATTTAGTAATAAATGTTACACCTGGTCAGAGCATTTGTAGCACCAAACTCCAACATGGCATTTCTTCTCCTGAGTTTAGGGCAACGCTTCATTCTGACATCTTCCACAAAGTCCATTCCCACCACTGCGATCCCACTACCTTCAGAATATCTTATTTAAATCTGTGCATTTAATAATTCCTGCCTCTGTGGCTGGCCATGACCGACTCTCACTTCATGGATTCTTGCCCAACTCTACAGTTTAATCAAGATTTAACTGCATTTTAATCCTAGTCTACCACATATTCCCAATACTGCTTAGCCTCCAACACACACAGATCCAGTTAGGGAGGGCTCTCCATTCATTACACTAACCTGGAAATGGAATAACAAGCCATGCTGGGCTGAGCACAGTCCCTGGTGCAACTCCATTTGCCACCTCTGCCCAAACAGGCACAGTCTGAACCCTCACTAATGGCAGCACAGAGTTTCTTTTGAGTGAACTCTGTGTTTTGCAGTTGCACATTTCTGTAGCTTCCCAAATGGAGCTGTACTAACTTTGCTGCCTTTATGCTTTCAATGGGCTCACGTGGAGAAGACAACATTGGAATGCATGGAAGATGCTTTTGCCTAGCACTTCATATGAAATTGAAATTAAACTCCATCAGAAATTATTATTTGGAGGAACACTTTTGGTTCCCCATTTCAGAAAAAGGAATGGAGTAAGAATATAGTCTAGGATTCAGCAACATGGGAATTCAATGCTTACCTCTTGCTTTCACCTTGAAGTCTACAAAACATGAAACCAACCTCAAACTTCTCTGGAAAATTCACCTTTGTTCCTACTCCTGGGCTTACAATCCCAGTTCTGCCTGGATCCGGACTCCTTGCAACCCCATTTCCCCATGGCAAAGCATCCCAGGATAGCTGTAATGGGGATTTAGGTACCTAGTAACTCTCTTCTGCCTGAAGAAAGCTTGTGTGGATGAGCCTTACCCTGCTTAGGTCCTTGAATAAACCCTCCTTGTGATGGTTTTGAGCAGCCCACAACTGGAATTGGTTACCACAGAAAACACAAGTGTTACTGTATCTATAGCATTAACTTGTTTAATGAAAAACCTAGGGGGAAAAAAAAGGAAAAAGGCAAGAGTCCCTAAGTAGAAACAGGAATGTCTCCATCTGCTTCACCCCCAAATCTTGGCTCCAGTTCAGCTTGCTACCAACTGCACCACCCCATGTATTCTGTGGCCTCCCTCAACCTCTGCCCTTCGTCTCACACCCCCTCAGACACATCTTGCCACTCACACATGCAAACAGCTTGCACTGTCAACAGCTTAGCTTAAACCTATTACAAAACCCTTTGCAAGAGTACCTTGGCCTGTTCTTCTGCTCTCTGTGGAAAGCTGGTGATGAAGTCTCCCATCTTCAGGATTTCCCTTTATTCTCATGTCTTCAAATCTCAGGAGCACAAGATATTTCTCCATCACTCACACAAAGTGACAGCTCATTATTAGATCAGTTCTGCACAGGTGTCTTAGAACTTGTGTGGTGTAAAGTATGTTCTTGTCTCCTCCCCAGTGTATGACAAGACAGAAAAAAGACATGGGAGCAGGATTCTGAACACAGAGTCACACCTAGGGGTGAAGATCATGAAAACCTGGAACTTTGTCTCTCATCTTTTCCTTATCCTCACCAACATTCACATCTGCACAAGTCTCCACTGCTTCTAGAGTCAGAGATCAAAGATAACTAAAAGTAAATCAATTACTGCACTAAAAAGAAATGGCACTCTGCAAATCAGGCCACTCAAGCATTCTCCTGCAAGAAATTCAGTAAGTTCTTCCTCAAGAAACCATCCCATTCAGCACTGTTTGACAGCAACATTAAATCCACACATTTCATAACTAAGCCCTTGAAAAGCAATGGGGAGGGAGCTGTAATTTCATAAGTGCTCAAAAATTAAACACAAACCAGCTGGTTAAGTGGGTAATAGCCTTGCAAAGTCAGTGAAAGAAAGATATTCCTCACTGCCACCCCTTCCAACTGTGGGCATTTCATACCAAAAGTCTAAGCCTCATTTCCTATTCCTGATAGAAAAAAACAAGTCCTGATAGAAAAAAACAAGAAAAAAACAGTGCTGCAGCAAGGAAACTTGGAAACAGCATCAGCAGGTGGGTTTAATTCTTCTTCCATTGTTACCTGTAGTTCACTTGGAAGGCATCAAACTGATCAGTGGACACCAATTAGAAACTATTCCCCTCATTTAGCTCTTCCCTATGCAAATTGCAGTGTACACTCCAAAAAGTACTAACTTCTAGTATAAACACAGCTCCACCCTTTCCTCACCACCTCCAAAGGGATGTCTGTGGAAAAGAGAGATAGGGTGGAGCTTTTCAGGAGAATGTTTTTCCTGATTTTGGTACTAACTACATTTGCAGGATTCACAGCATTACATGGCACATCTCCCTTTTTCCAGAGGACTCTACACTGTCAGCAACGCCCAAAGGCTCTAACAATGTGAGACCCACACAGAGGAAAAAAAACAACAACTCCCTTCTAACAGCCTCAAGCAAATAAAAATTTCATCATTGTGAGGATGAATGGGAAACAAGTGATAATTTGGGGGGTAAACAGGAGCTCTGAAGGAACAGCTACATGAGAAAGTAGCATGTTAAAAGCTCAGGGCTGAAGGAGGCAGTAAGGATTATGAAAGAAGACAACGTCGAGAGGTCGCACGGGCTCTTCAGAACCCACACTTCCCAAGCTCTATTCTAAAGTAATTCAGAAGCTCACCCAGGTGCAAAACTTTCAATATCTAACTAATCAATCACTAGAGATGTCTCTGAGCTTATACAAGTCTAAAAGAAGCACAGAATGGTTTGGGTAGGAAGGGACCTTAAAGTTCATCTCATTCCACCCCTGCCATGGGCAGAGACACCTTTCACTAACCCAGGTTGCTCCAAGCCCTGTCCAGCCCTACCCAAGGGAAGATTATGCTCACTCCTGATTAGAAATAAAGCAAATTCATAGGAAAGTCATTCACTATAAACAGGTGGGTCCTTCACTTGTGAATTAAGAAATACACAGCAGAAAGCATCCAATGTGTTTGGGAAAGCAAACCAATAGCTTATCAAAATACAAAAGATTCTCTACATACCACAGTAATTTGATGGGAGCTAAAAAATTTGGGACTATGTAATGGTCAGCATACAGCTTTCCCAATTATGTTAAGATAACATCTGCAGATATTTAGCACTTCACATATTTTGACATTAGGTGCTCAATAAAATTCTCCCTGTTCAGATTAGAAATGTCCAAAAAAATGAAACTACTCAGATGCTGGAATGCAGTGTCAAAATATTTGGAAATCTAACTGGGATTTTTTTTTTTTTCACTATGTATTGAAGGAGAAGATGAACATTTAGAAATTGTTCAAGTGGTCACAGAGTGCTGATGCCAGAAAGTGCTCTCAGCAGGCTGTGGATACTTCCAACAGTGACCACATGCTCCAGGAACTCCTCAGAAAATTTGATCAGTTTGATCAAGGGTGACACACGTTATGCCTGAAGCCAGAGGTTGCTGAATGCTCAGCACAATGATGGGAGCAGACAGCAAGTGGGTGACACATTGTAGGGTGGTTTGGGCAACTCCTGGTGGGTCTTATGTTGAAGAGGCCGCCAGAAACACAAGCAGGAGGTGGAACATTGGAGCAGTACGAGGTGTGTGCTATGGAAGAAAATACTGGGGTGGGTACTGTCCAACACCGGTGTGCTACATCACAAACATCAGTACTCGGGAAGCCACTTCCACATATCAGCAATTCCATCACGGGTGACACACATGTTTTGGTACTTTTTCATCAAATATTTCTGAAGGTAGATTTACAGAGATAGTTACCACATTTTACCACCTACTTACTAACTGGAAAACGATGAGTAAATTCACATTGCACTTAATAGTCCATAACATTTATTCACATAATTCACTTATTGTACCTAAAAAACGAACTTTGGCATGAGAAGATGCTTTTAGAAGCAAATTTGCTATGTGGAACTAAATGTTGTACTTGGATTCAAAGGTCTCCAATGAGAGCTAAGCTACATTTCCCAAAAGGAATTTCTGAACCAGTCTCTAGTAGAGAACTACATCTGTTAGATCTAAACTCAAAGGGAAAGAACCTCAGTCTGCCACGTTTGCAGCACAGAACTGCCCAGCCAGTCAGAGGGCACTGAGAAGACCACCTTGGGGAGAATTTCACTGTTCACACAGAAGCTTTTGTTCCATGACAGGAGTTGGGCTCAGCTGAAGCGGGCAAACATCACTGAACCAGGATTCAGCAGTAACAGGAACAGGCAGTGCAATGGCTCTGACTCCCACTGTTTTCTCTTACACTTTCTCAGTTTCTAAAGGAAGATGAAAAAGCTCAGTGGTGGCAAAAAGCTGTGCTGAAGAAAGAGCTGAGATACTTGAGAAAAGGAGAACACACAAGCTCAACTCCGGGAGAGAACTGCTGTGATACCGCAGGAAATGTTACTCCACAATCTCTGTGCTGCATTTTCACACACATGGACAGCTCTGTGTTTTAATGGCTCACAGGGAAGAAGAACAAGGCTTGGAGAAGTGAGGTCCCATCAACACCACTTTGAATTCCCTTCCCTTCAGAGCACTTCAATGGGCTTTCAAACTTTCAGGTCTCTTGTTTTGATTTCCTTTCTCACAGTCTCATCAAATTTTGTCTCATAATTGCATTTGCTCATTTAAGATGTTCCTGGCAGTGTTGTTCTGCATCTCTCCTCCTGGGACCAAGAAATTTTGTGAACCAGCAGTAGAAATGAAAAGGGTTTTTGCACTCTATCGTACCAAGAGGAAAGTTCTCATCTTCTTATGCTGCTTTGAAAACTGTAAACACATGGGAGTCTAAGAGGTTTGAAAAATATCAGGATGACAAGAAAGATGCAAACAAGAGTTATTAAAAGTAGATAATAATATTCCAAGAAATGAGGAGGGGGAGACATTAAAAATAAAACTTCTCCAATTAAGCCATTACTTGAACAAGGCTGCTCAAATTTCCTATCTTAGTTGCATTCTTATGGAAAGAAAAAAAAAAGTAATCTTGGAATCAAAATAGCATCACTTCAGAGGTGCTGAGGTTACTCTGGGAGCTGTTTCTTGCCCAAACAGCTAAGCTGTCTACCATCAATCTGCTTCTGGGGTAAATAGGATACTGGCTACTGTCCCAAACTCAAGCAGTACAAACAAACAAGGAAGAAAGCTATGCTATATTTGTAAAGTAAAATAAGACCTTGCCTGGCTGGAGAGCTCCAGGGCAGCTCTGAGCCCCTGAACTTGCTGGGGACACTTTTCCTCTCCCAAGAGGTTGCACTTGCCTTTGAACTTTCAGCCATACAGAAAAAAGGCTGAGTTGAAATGTCAGCATCATCTTGGATTCAAATCAATCAGCTTGATGCATGATTGCAACGGCTAAACCACTTCACCCCTGCACTGCCCTCATCCATATGTTCTTTATATCAGCAGTCAGCAGACTGGGTGGCTCAGTGCATTCATTTCCTGTCCTAGGCTTGGGCTCCACTTTAAACAAAACAAAACCCCCCTGAAACTGGAAAATAAAAGTTAGCATCTAGTGACAGTTATATTCACCAGACTTGTTTGCATCAAGTCTCTGTCTCCATCCAAGGAAGTTGCAAGTAACCCTTTGGGAAGGCCTGGTACAAGCGGTGATTTTTGACTATCAACTCAATGAGCAGGTCACAGTTCTACAAAACCAGTAAAGGAACCAGAGATCTTTCAAATGCTGATGTACCTTGGGCTGAGTAGAAAGCAAGGAAAGGAAGGGGAGAAAGGCCCAAGCAGTGTCAGCTTGAGAAAGGAAACAGGTTGGAAACAAGTTAATTTACCTCACTAAATTAATGGCCCAGTGAGAGAAAAATCACCATCCACCTCTAGAGCTGGGCTTCCTCCAGACAATGCTGCTTTTTATCAGCTTCAATGCAGGAGTTAGATTCCCAGGATAATTTAAATCTGAAAATGTGCAGCTTTCAGCATTAATGTAGGTGCCTGTCACCTTAACTGGTGACAGCTAAGTGATTACTGTCTGAAGCTAAACTTGTCAGCTGAGGATGGGGGCACTTTAATGACTGAATTGCATTTAACAGCTTGCTCTAGCAGAGGGGAGTTTTCCCTTTGAAGGTGTGGTACAGCAAGCCAGTCTCATCAGGAGTCTCTCATACTTTGGGGCTAGACACCCACACTGAACTGCTGCTCTTGCAAAAGAAAAGCTGACCTGCCATTTGGGAGATCATAACAAGTTATAATATCAGAAATAGCTGCAGCCTCTGAATGGTTTCAAATTCTTTGACCTCTTTCCTTGGTTCACCTTCTCCCCATCCTGTCCTCCCTCCTAAAATGCTAAAAGAAATAAATTTTTAAAGAGCAAGGAGGGTTTGCTCTAAGGACAGCTGGTAAAAATAATCTATTCTCCAGACACGCTACAGTGGTTCCCCCAAAGACACTATTCCAGAACAGCACAAAAAAGGAGCAAATATTAACCCTGCTCACTGGGGATTAAAAAAGGAATCAAGAGATCTTATAGATAAATTTATAGCATCAGGATGCAAAGACTACCATCAGCCATGCCCATGCACACACAGCTCCCAGAACTCTGCCGTGTGTTTAATCAATCCATTATCTCCTGGCTTAGTCCACCCACTGATGGAAACACAACCTTACTGCTCCAACACCCATTGGCAAAGGAAGTGTTTCCCTTCAATCTCTAGAACCAGGAGATGTTGCAGTGAAAGCTCAGAGCCACTGCAGCTGCCATTCCTTTGGCACATGGAGAACAACCGTGGCTGCCAGAGAACTGGAGGATTTGCAACACAGCAAGAAGGCAAGTAAAAAATAGTGCAGGTCCAGGCTGCCTCCAGTCATACCTACCTCACACCAACTTTAAAGCACCAGCTGCACATACAAGTGAAATGAAATATTGAGGAGAAATCTAACTACCAAAGAAAGATTAAAGCATTTTGAGGTTCTACCCTGCTAATTCACTGTGGCTTCATCACTGCACTGTTTTTGTTTTGCTTCAGTTTAGTTTTCTGTTTCCTTTTGTCTGCTGTTTCCAGGAAGAACTCACACAGATACGCATCCCACCCTGTCAGAGGAACCAAACTTGCAGTAGGGGAGAGCACAGAGAGGAAAGAGTACAAAAGGCCTTATATTGGGTTGCCAAAAACCCTAAAACAGCCTCTTTTTAGCCTCTTTTACTTTCATTTCCAAGTGACACTAACATTAAGAATTAACATAAGGAGTAAGTAAATATTTCCATTTTAAAGTTAACAGCTTGAAGGGCCATGCAGACCACTAGCACCAGTATTTACACTAAAAACTAAGTGGCACAACCCTGCTGCACTAGAAAGGGGACTTTTTTTATTTTCCTCTTTCATTCAAGGATATGGGACTGTCAGTAGCACCAGATGTTTTAGGGAGAGGAAAAAAAAGGTAAAAAGAATCTCACACATGAAAGCAAGGGCTTACTACTGGCTTTCTGCTCGCACTCCACAGAGCATATCCAAGCCCAAAAGAACAGTTCCACCTTGAAAAGTAACTGTGTAAAATTGTCACCTCGTTCCACAGACCTGCCCCTGCGAGATCGCTGCCGGCTTTCTCAAACAAGCTTATGTTGGCTTTTTATTTCCACTGAACTCTGCTGAGACAGATCTGGCACTGCGGGAGGGAGCTGGAATCTCTCCTTTGCACCAGCAGCACCACTAAGCTGCAATAACTCACACCTGTCCAAACCTACAGGCACGAACAGGCTCACACAGGGGCTCCTCAGGTCACCAGGCACATCCTCACCCAGCTACGCTGGGACAAAGAGCTCTGCCAGAACCCCCAGCTCCCCTTGCCCTGCAGGGACAGGTAAAAACTCAAGCTGCACACAGCAGCTTCTCTCTCAGGCTCACTTCTTTTAGCATTATGTTAAAATGTAAAGCTCTCTCCTGCAGACTGCAACTTAGGGTAGGCTCTGCCACTTTGTAAGACTTTTCTGGAGCTTCTGGGAAGCTATTGTTTCCTCAGCAGCCTGGAGCCAGCTGCTGTCTGCAGCCATCACTCTTCAGGACTCTAACAAGACAACTTCCCCGTCAGAGGTTTGCCTGAATTGTGTGATTGGTATTAGGGTATCACAGCACAAAGAAGACAAGTACAAACAGCAGACTCAGATGTTGAACACCCCCAATGACCCTTCAGCAACCAGAGACAGGCTGTGCTGACCTGATGCAAATGAACAGAAAATTCTGGGCTTACTTTCTCCCATTCATAAGCTGTGAACTCTCATGTCAGGTTCAGCAGATGCCTTAATGCCTAAACCTGAACCTTGGTGGGGAAGCAGGACTTGTTTCAAACCCCCAGAAGTAACAGTTAAAGTAGAAAATGTTAGGAAGGAAAATGTTAAATATGCCCTATTGTGATAAAAAAAAAGAAAATACTTTTTCCTCCTGCTCTGGAAAGAACCCTGTGTTTCCCTCTGTGTGATGCCAAACCCAGAACTGTGTTTTCATATGCACTGTGCAACATGAATGTTGCACCAATAAGTCAAGGAGCAGGCAGAAAGAGGAACCAAAGGTATTGATTCAAAGCTCTCTGGGAACACCTGTTATTTATGTTCAGACCTTACAGGCATAAAACTTTCAGCTGCAGCCATTCAGGAACCAGCTTTTATTGGACACAGCAACTGATGGTGATAACAGGGACAGGGAGAAGATGACACACAAAAAGGTGAAAGCACATTTTCTGAACACAACAGGGATGCCAAGCACAAGCACATCTCTAAACAGATTGAGGGAATCCCTGATTCCCTTTTCTTCATTTCCTTCCCCCTCCCCATTCAGGCCTGGTTGCAGGCATTCAGAATGATCTGTTTTCCAAGATCACCTTTCAGAGCTTGTGTGTGACATTCAGATAACAATGGGGAGTAAAGGGAACAGGAGATTTGTTCCTGTGTTTAAGAGGTGTAGGGCAAATTAAGGAACAAACCCCAGCTCAAGGCAGCCAGTCCATCCTTGCTGCTCCATAAGGACAGAGCCATTGCTGGATAACTCACCCTCCTCACAGTTGCTCCCCGTGAAGCCAGGACAGCACCTCCACTCCAGCGTGGTCACAGTTCTGTAGGACATTTTGTACGTGGGTCTGATGAGAGTCCTGTAACTAACACAGACAAGGAGTCAGCAGAATGCAGTGACCTACTCGAGGGCAGTGTTGCTACTAATTCATAGCACATCTTCCCACCTGGATATATCCCAGAGCACCCAGCCACAGAAAAAGGAATCACACAAAATATCAGCAAGGATTTATTGGAGCATGGATCTGATTCAACAGCTTTTATTTTCCTCCTTAAGCTCATGCTCTACTGGCTCTTTCCCACACCTCTCCTCCCCCAGGTACCACCAGCAGCTTTGTGGAGGTCTCACCACTACAAAGTCCTGCAAGTAGTGAGATGATGACTTGTTTCCCACCCTCCCCCTTCCTGGGGATTTCTGTGACATTGAACAGAGGCTGGCTACAGCCTTTCCTCACTCAGCAGTAAGAGTTTCCCACGTCCCAGGTGTCTTCCCTTTCCCCACCACTCAGACCCGGGGTGTACCAACACATCCACATGGCAACTACATCAGTGACCTTCATGGAGCCTTTTTTCCAGCTGTCTGACCTATGCCTCAATTCCCCCCTCAATCTGAAATAGGGTCACACTCTTCTGGACCACAGCCAAGGCTCTGCAGGACAGGTTTGTGAGCTCTGTGAGCAGCACAGCATCCCCAGGGTCCCAATTACAGCACAAGCACTGCCATGCCCCACTGGGAACTGGAGGGTGACCTGCAGACACAGCAGGGCTGTGCAAGGCACCAGTGATTCTGAAGCCAGCACAGACAGTTGCATAAGTGACAACTTTTCCTTTAAAACAGCAGCTCGTCAAAGCTGGCAACTCCGAGTTTTCCCAGTATACAGCCAAACAAGTCACTGCTGCTATTCATGAAGCTAAAAGCAAACACAGAAGTTGTACTCTACAAGCTCCCCTCAAAATTCCTACCCTTATTTAACAGCCAAAGGAATTTGGCACACACAGGGAGAGTCTGAAGCTTTGGGATTACAGTGTTGCAGGCTGCAGCTTACGCTTGTCTCTCCAAGCCAGGCAGACACAAGCCCTGAGCACCCTGTCCCTGGGGAAGAGGCTCCTCCTGCTGAGAGCCGGCAGGAGACAGAGCACTGCCCCGGGCTCAGCAGGGCACAGGGACAAAAAAGGAGTTGGAGGTTGCATGAATCTCATCCAAAACTGCTCCAAGGGGAGGCAGGTGCAGATGTACACCCAGGACAGCACTGCAGTGACTGGTAGCTGCTCCAAAGAGCAGTAACAGAGGCTTGCCAGGAGAGGCTGCCCATGTGTGTCTTGGAAAGAAGGGAGCAGCTCAGTCGTTGTTAGCAGAGTCTTTGGGAAACTAATTTCTCAGGAAGCTGTTTGCTGATGGTTTGTGCCAGCTGCCAAACACAGTTCTCCTATAGCCACTGAAGAGGGGGGGCTGCACAAGCTTCCTCCTGAGCACAAGGCTGCCTGCCCTGGGAACAGCCTCACCCAGAGACGGGACAGCAGCGCTGCCTCCTGAGAACATGATGTCCTCGCCCTTGAAGCTGCCAAAAAGCACACCAGTCACTGCTAATACCCACAACGGTGATCCAGGCACTTGTCTGATACGGGTTGGACAGAGCCAGCTCATCCCACCTATTTCTTTGTTCTTCTGCACCCAGTGGTGTTCAGGAGCCCACAGTCACATGTGAGTTTGAGGACTTGGAGCACGCTGATGTAGGGAGACCTTCAGTGCATTTTCACAGAGATCTAAGGCACAAAGACTTCAAGTGTCTTGCTGAGGGTCTCTCAGAATAGCTCTGGCAAAGCCCAGGAATTGAACCCAGGTCTCCCAACTGCCAGTCCTGGCGTTGGACTCCAGACATCTTTCCACACATAAGCCCCGAACCATCAGTCAGAAGTTCATGACTTTGTCACTAACACCACAGCTGGATCTGGAGATGAAAGTCTCCAGCCTTGTTACCAGTGTCTAGAGCCAGCGAGTCTCCAACCACACCGTGATTTTAAAACCTTGTTTCTGCCAACACCAAGATGTTAAAGCTCTCTCAAACTTCATTATGAAGTGTGGAGAGTGGCTTGAGCCAGACTGGAATCTTGGCAGCAGTTCTGTGTCGGGGAAGTAGCTACAGTTTAATCCTCAAATGAAGGAGGACTTCTCAGGGCATGACAAGCGTGGAGCTCAGCTGTCACAGTCTACCACCCACCTTGAATTCCCTGGAAGAGTCCTGATGTGTGCAGCTCTATTCAGCATCATGGCATCTGAAGTGGGCCCAGCTCTAAAGTCCAGTCTGTTCTGAAGTTGCTCTGTTCTTCACAGCCTCATTTTTCCTCATTTTTGTGACATGGCCCCAAGGTCTGTTGTGACCTATGTCATCACATCATGCAGATTTCTGACTGCTGTTCCAGGAGGGGAGCAAAGAAAGCACCTATAGCAAAGCATCACCACCATCTAACACTTGTAGTGTTGCAACTGAAGGAGGTGAAAAAAAAATTATAGAAAAGGAGAGGAAAAGAAGATACTTGATAAAGATCAGAAGCCCCTGAATGAAAATGTGTGGAAAACACAACAGGCAGAAAAAAGGATTGGCAGCAAAATAGGGAAGCCTTTCCCTTGGATGTCACTCAAGGCACAAACACTGGCACAGAAATCTGCCAAAGCAGAGTGGAAGAGGTTTGGAGGAGCCACAACCTGCACTGCTCCGCTCCTCAGGGAGCCAAAGGATGTGCTCAGCACACACAGTTCCCTTCAGCAGGAGAACTCCAAGCACTTCATGGAGAAGCAAACTACCAGGATCTGCCACTCCACTGCAAGAGTCAGGTGTCATTTCCAGGGATTTTGCTGAGGCTTCACAACAATATCCCAGGAATGGGGCAACTCCCAGGGAAGAGCCCAGAAAGCTCAACCCACAGCCACTGCTGTTCCTAGATCAGAGCCACCACATGGATGTCCTTGGAGCTGCCTGATCCCTGTAGGATGAGCTACAGGAGCTTGTAACCATACAATTATCATTTGGGAAACAGCACCTCTTGCTTGTGGCCCTAAGTGACTGCCCAGGAAGTGGTATTTGGGGAAGGAGCATGAGCTGACTGATGAACTGATTTGGGGGTACGAAGCTACAAGTACTGGAGAGGTCAGGACACACAGAGGGATGGCAGCCAACAAGTCTCACTTCTCAGAACACAAGGATGTATCCCCCTTGCTTTCAAGTGTCACTGAACACAACAGCCAGACATGACACAAGAAAGGGGAAGAGTGTCACATTCTTGGATCAAAGCCTCAAAAATCAGGTCAAAAGAGAAAGGCATGATCTCTGCCATGACCCGAGCAGGACAGCCTGTCACACACAGGAAATACCTTCCCCCTTTCTGGATTTCCCTTGCCCTTTGACACTCACAAACAAAGCTGTTTGTGCACAAAGCCCACATGAGAGGGAAGGCGTGAAACTCGTTTCCACATGACAAGAGAAGGTTTTGTTACTCTGATTCACTCAGCCGTTGCAGCTTGTGCCCAAGGAGACCTCAGTGACCCTCAGAGGCTTCTATTCATTTTTATTCAAGCCCCAGGTTGAAAGTTTCACCATCACTTACTGATGGGTTTCAGGATCACAGGATGAATGAACTTGCCTTTTTTTGACTGGCAAAGAATCCAGAAACCAAGGAATCCAAACTCTCTTCTGCCTACTTCTCTCATGGCACAGAAATCAGGTATCAACCCAGTGGGTCCAACCCTGTACATATAACTGGCACATTGTCTTCCAGGGTCCCTCATCTTCATTACAAGTCCACCAAAAGGAATTCAGAACAAAGTTTGTGGTAGTTCCTCTAACTCTTGGTACCAACACCCTGATTTACACACATGCCAAAACCCTTCAACTCCCCACAGAAAATCAGAGTATTCTGAAATCAGATTTCAAATCCATCAGGTTAAGTAACCATATTTCAAAGCACTTGGAAAGAAGGGACTTCAAGAGCTCAGAGAAGCTATCAAGTATATATTTGGTTCCCAGCACCACCACACCCACTCCAGACAGACCATCACAACCATCCTCTCAAAGCCTACCAGACGCTGATTACACCAGGCAGCTCCTCTGTGTAACACACGCAAGACAACTTCACCTCAAACCAGAGCCACAGCTGATGCAGGGACAAAAAGCACCTTTCCCATCACATTTGCACTCACAGGCATGGCAGAGACCATCACTGTGAATCATACCTGTGCTCTTTTTTCCTGCAGCCCCAGCGCTTCCAGTTTCCCTACCACAAAAGCAGTAGTTCCCCAAGAACAGTGTAATCAGAGGAGATTCAAATATGCTCCTGCAGACTCAGGATATAAAACCCAAACAACCTGCAGCTGCAGGAGTGCTGGAGGTCACTGTGTCTTCTGCCTTTGCCAAAGGGGAGGAAGAAGACTGTTTAGCTCTGAACATGTCTGGTTCAAACAACTTAGCAAAAGACTAAACCCAGGAAACAAACTTATCTACCTCCCATGCCCTGCTGTCCACAGCAATACTGACAGGCTCTCAGTCCCAAGAAAAAAGGCCAAGAACACAGAGACAGATGTGTCTATGCCACCAGAGTAATCATCAGCTCCTGTCTTTATTAACAATCAGATGTCAGTGCTATCGAGAGCGGCGCTGCAGCAAGGAGGAGCAGTGCTCAGAGAATGTCTGGGCAAGATCAAAAGGCCTCAATCAGCAGCCTGAGCACAACTCCTGAAACAGGTGACCCTCCACCTGTGCCCAGCCAGCACCACACAGCCACTGTTCAAAGCTGAGAATGCCCCTTTGTGCTACAGCTCTGATCCTACACACCCAGAGCCTCTGTCTGTCCTGTTTGTAGGAGCACTGTTCATCCTGCATTTATATCCCATGTGTGCTTCAGAGAGCAGATGCCTTTTCCAAGCACATTTCTCTCCAAGATGTGGAGTCGTAAGGGAATTAAACATATAAAAGAGTTTATGTGTAACAGGACTTCAAATAGCAATCCTAATGCACTGGAATAAGCTCTGGGATTTATTATTCAATTGACTGGAAAGCAAGAAAGAGAGAAGGATTTCCCTGTGGCATTACTAGTTCTGAAACTGAGGGGAAACATCAGCTACAGGCCAATCTCCTGGGTGACAGATCCCCAACTTCTCCTACTGACCCTGTAGCAAGAGAGTTTTCAAAAGCACAGAAGACCAAATTGGATGAGCCTGCAGAATTCCTTCTTTGTTATTCTACAAACTAGCTTGTAAAATCCCTCCGGGAGCAGTAATGTGTTCAGTTTAAATGAAAATAACAAAAAAAAGAAAACTCAGCATTCAAAAACACCAAACAAGAATGATCTATGAAAGATGTGTAGCCTGCTTACATCAAATGCACAGAGCATTTGTGATAAGCCAAACCAGCTACAATACTGAAAGGAAAAAACAGGCAGCTGGAAAGGGCATCACAGCCCAGATTTGCTGTGTTGCAAGAACACTCTTCCTTCCATCTCCCCCATCTCCGAGTGAAGTTTAAAGCCAACAGATGAATAACCTAATGTTTGGAGTTTCAATGGCTCTTATCAAAGGAAGAGATCAGGTAAACTCACCCCTGTACAAGCCAGCTGTGGGTTTCCCAGAAGATCTTCGAAGTCTCTGAAGGCAGAAAACGCTGCAGAGACAGGAGACTCAAAAGCCGAAGTGAGACAGCTCTGTGACCATGGAGCACAGCAAAGCATAGCAGGATAAAAACTCACACAGCCTTGCCTGAACATTCATTTTCAAGAATGGGACAAGTAGGAGAGCAGCTGGAATATCCAGCATACAAATGAAGCAGCACATTTCCAGAGATGAGATGGGGATTTTCACAGCAACAACAGTTTGAAGCAGAAAGTGTTTGTCTTCTGAAGGCTGTAACAGCACATGATCTGCCAAGGCCACTCATCCCATCCATTCACCTCCTGAGACACTGCTTTACTGACCACAACAATCATACACCAATACTCTAATCAAAAGTAGGCTGATTTTGGCCAACTAGGGTACGGCAAGAAGCTGCCCTGTTGTGTCATAAAACACAGTCTGACAAAAGGAGCACTGTTCTCATCTTACAGCTGAGGTGGCATTGCTGGACTGAAGGCACAGGAAGTCACAAAAGCTCCAGCAACTGAATGTAGGTCTCAAATCCTTGCCTGGCCTTCAGGACCACTCTCTTCAGTGAGCCTTGAGGAGTGCAGTGTCCCAACAGGACAGGACCAGGCATCATCCTGCAGCTGCTGCAGCAAAAGGATTGCTGAGGAGAAAGGTTACAATTTGGATGTCTGGGTTTGCTGGGAGTTGGGGACAACCATCCAGCCAGTAGAGAACCAGAGATTAGGCTGCCATTGAAGCACCAAGGTAGGGACTTTGTTCCTTCCTTCAGACAGACAAATGGCATGTGAGTGTGAAGCAGCCCAGGAGCTGCTGCAGCGCTGCCGTGCGCCCCGGAGCGTGACACAGCAAAGGCACAGCCCGTGGCAGGCAGGAGCCGAAGCCTTCGCTGCACAGACAGAGAGAGTTCAAGAACAGATCTGCTGAGGGAAATCCTCCAGCCAAGACTGCTCCAGAGCAACTCAGCACCCAAGCTAAATAAAGAGCCTGGGGCGGAGGGCAAGAACAGAGCAGCTCATCCAGCCCAGCCCAGCCAAGATGACACTCCTGCTAAAGCAGCTCCGCCGCAGCTTCCCAGGAGCAAGTGAATGGACAGCAAGGACATCTCACAGCTGAGGCTGCAAGGCTGGGATCTCACAGATCCTCCTCTGGCAAAGGCCTGACCCTGAGCTGCAGTTTGTGCAATAAGGGAAAGAAACCCAACACGAATGAATGGGAGACAGGAAAGGGATTAAATCCTCGTCTGGCCACGCCAATGTCTGCGCGTAAGCGGAGTCTCTGTAGCAGAGAGCCCCTCTCAGCTGTCACCACGAGTCTGAGAGATGCCTTTTTCCTTGGCTGACGTCCCTTTTGCTAGTGAGCAGCCTGATAACGGGTGCTGGCAGAATGAAAGCCCTCCTAGATGTGGCTGACTCCCTGTAAACAAGGAGATGAAAACAGTTTGTTTCAAATCACAGCTGGGAGAAACACTACAAAGCCAAAATAGTGCCAATGGCTTACTGATATTTTGCATTGCTTACAGTCACACAGAACACTCTGTGCCCTTCAATTCAAGCTCAGGCACCACAAATCTCCCTAGAGAAGAACAGGAGAAGGCCAAAAGACACTTTAAATTTACTTTTTTAGCGAAAGAAAAGCAGATATATTTATATTACCTTAACAACCACAGGAGAGCAAGAACATTCCTAGCCACTACCAGACCTGGAGTAAGCCTGGCCTTGCTTGAAGCTGGACTTACAGAAATCCCAAAAAGAGAGAGACTGGTATAGACAAGGTAAGGAGGAAATAGAAACAAGTAGGGCACCCAAGTTGAGTTTTCTGCTCTGTTCATCTTCTGCAGGGGTTTTCAGGGATCTGTCAAAGGAAGCTGTACAGCTTGGTGGCTGATAAAAGCTTACAAGCCCCTTCAAAGCCAGTTTCTTAACATAAAAATCAGGTAAACAAATACAACTTGCAAGGAACTGCACTAGCAAGTGAGGGACTGAATAGAAAAGGCACTACACCACCTTGTGACTTTGGGAACTGTCTTTCTTATTTCTATCCTTTATATACAAGGAGTTTTCCTCTGAAAACAGGAGATGGTGTTTATCTGAATTAGGAGAGAGTTCAGTGTTTCCTAAAAAGACAGTACCCAGTGATAGAGAAGGAAAAAGGGGTTTTTTTTAAAGTAGTTTTAGAACGTGAGCTTGACTCCAAGACAGAAGAAAGCCACTTCAAGCATCCTTATGGGCTGGCAAGAAAATAGTGCTAGGCTGCTGTGTGCTCAGAAAACAACACCTCAACCACACAACCTGGCTCAGGAGTACCAAACATTGTCCACAGTAGTCACACATCACAAGATCCATCGTTTTCAGCAGCTGGTTTTCATTCTCTTATCAAAGTCAGGTGCACTGCTGAAAACAACCAACCACTTATAAAAGATGTCATAGCTGGGGATAACTTATCCAACAGCCCATTCAACTCTCAGGAATTCAGAGGATTCACCTTTGTTGTTTTTCGTTCTTGGGGCTCTCACTTTCAGACAGTGGCAGTAGGGGAAATTATCAGGAACCTGTTTTACCTCTGATGATAAGTGGATGGGTTCCAGCATTTTGTCAGCAGCTTTCTCAGAGGTCCTTGGGAAAGAGGTGCAGGGTCTTTCTCTACTTTATGCAAGACTGTCATACCATGTGTGGTTACAGGACAGACATTAGAGTCATTTCCCTGGGAGGGTTCCATCCTCTTGTCCTGCATTTCCTCCCAACTCAAAGGGAACAGAGCATTGATGTCCCCCCATCTCTTCTGGAAGGTTTCTCCATAGTGATCATCTTCCAAAAATGCAGCTCCCATTAGCTGAGCTTTCACCAGCTGAGATCTTGAATATTTAATAACCCCAGCTTCTTTCCATGATATTTTCGCACAGAAAGAAAAATTGAAATGTCTGCTGCTGTTCTGCATTGTCTCCAAACAATTGGACTCATCAGGCAAACAAACCAAACTACATTTGAAACTGAAAATGTTCCATGAACAATGTCACAACAGCACACACTACTCCTAAAGTCTCTGGGTTAATGTAAGAATCAATGGCATCAATCAACTGCAGGGGCCCACAAAAAGAATTTTTACTAATAACATGATCAAATGTTTGGTACTTATGAAATTCCAGTTGTGTTAACAATGAAAAATAAGTAAGATTTTTTGGCAAGTTTAGAAGACAAGGTGAAAGCTCACAAGTTTCTAATGACAATTATGTGCCTAAAAAGCCTGGGAAATTAAAAAGCTTCAACAGAAGTTTGGCCATGACAGTGTAAAATATGAAGTGTTTCAACCACAGCCTTGCGTAAAGACCAAAGAGACACCAAGGCAGATATATTACAAGTGAAAAAACTGAGACTGACCACTGGCCAAGTGGAAACTGGAGAACCAACTATGGGAACAGCCCCATGAACAGCAAAATGTGAATTCCAGATGAAGTGTCACAAGAACAGGAGGTGGGTCTCAGCCTGCAGTTCAATCACCTTCTGGCCAGGTTATCAACTACAGGAAGACCTCAACCAGAGCCCTGTGGGTGAATTGGTAACAATAACAATAAAATGACTGAGCTCCGTGAGCTAAGTAATGGCTTGTCTACTCGGGAAATTGTTTTAGAGGCTAGGTGCAAATTTAGAGCACAATGGCTTTTTTGCCCCAATTCCCTGATGGGTGGGTAACACTATTCTGCTCTGAGAATGTCTTTCAGAGAAGGCAAAGCTCAACAATGCAAAGACATTTTACTGAAAGGTGGTAGCTGGGGACAGCTATTTCACACTTTTTTTTCCCCTTCTTAAACGTAGGTTCCAAGACCATAAATGATCGAAAGGCAAAGCACACTCAGGGCAAGTTTTTTACACGTGGCTGTTTCTAAGCTTTGTTTCTCATCTGAGGAGAGGAGATTCTGTTTTAACATGTCTTTAAAGGGTATTGAGATCCAGAAGTCTAAAGAAATTCCACTATGAAAGATACAGAGCACATTACCTTTGTCCCTCGTCGCCTATAAGGGATTTGATCACAGCTTTCCAGTGTACGTGATCAATATCACCACTGCAACCCTGAGTACGGGGACTTGATACCAGCAAGTCCCACAGAGCCATTGATCCAGCATCCTTGCTCACCCTGCTCAGTCACACTGAACATTTATCTGCTTTCCTGCCTGATCAGCAGCAGCCTCCTGTATGGAGAAGCACAAACTGGCACTACAGCCTGAGCTAAACTGTTTCACACTACTTGGCCTAATACTGACGTCTTTAAATTGAACTATCAGTCCCCAGGCTGAATTTTCTCCCCTTTTGTAAATGTAACTAATGTTGTCACACAACTTCTACAATAGAAGTTTCTTAATGAAGAACTTTGTGTTTCAAGCATCTTGTGTAACATTGTATCACCCAAATAAACAGGCATTAGATAGGTGGAGAATGTATATTAGATAGGTGGGTTCATGTAAACTTCCCTCTCTAAAAGACGTAGTATTTTACCCCTCAGAGTGCTTGATTTGTGGAAACCTCCACCTTGCACAGAATAAACAGTATCTCCTTTCTAAACTAGACTCTGTCTGTGTTTAGAGAGTTCCTAAAATTGGAAACAATGCTACACTTACCTTCACCTGTGATTACTCTGCAGTTATCACCAGTGGCATTCTTCAGTCACACCACCCCAAAGCAGGATATCCCAGCTGCCCCTCTGATCTCAGCCCTCTCTGCAGTACTCACCAGCAACCAACCAAAGGGGAAGAGAAGGGCAGGGAGATTTGGGCAACATGAGACATGAAGATTTTTACCTCACTAAGTTGGCACAAGGTCCTGGCCAGCGGCAGCTCTGATAAACTCTCTGGATCACCGTTTCTGACCCATTCTGCACCTGGCAGGAGACTGTCCTTGTGACCGTGTAGTGACACCAGTGCCTGCAGGGAGAAAGGACACACATTAATCAGCCCCAGTAAGACAGCCAACGAACCAACACACACCAGACTGCAGTAAAAACAGACCAAGTATCTGGGGGTGGGGTGGTTTCTTCTGCCAGCCATAGCCAGGCTAACTTGCAGTCTTCATTTCTCACCCCACCCTCTCCTTCTAACAGCAGAAAGATTCCCAGCTTCTGCCAACCTGAACCACAGATCCAGTTTTGCCTCTTGCTTGCTTGTCAGAGGCTGGAGTTTTACAGTGCATAATTTAGTTCCGTGACTTATCAGAAACAATAGGACTTGGGGAAAAAAAAAAAAAGAAGTGTTCCAAATCTCCTGATAGTCAGTTCCCATTGTACTGGTCTTAATTCCATCCTGCTTGTTATGGTATCATTCCCCAGCCTCCCACCATTCTGAACGACAGCAGAGTCGGAAAATTCTGCTTTTTGGTGTGGTGGAGTTCTCTGTCAGCAGGGCTCAAACAAGCTGGGTGCTGAACAAGTCCTGTTGTTGTCCTGCTGAAGTTACAGCCTAAAAATGGGCAAGGGAAAATGCAGAGGAGGGAGGGACGAGTGTCTCACACTGTCTCATAAGAAAATAAGAGAGAGACAGACCCCTCACTGCAAGGTGTATGAGACAGAAAGAGCTGCAGTGTTCAGCACAGGGATCTAGAGACCCTTCAGGGACCTTCTCTGAAAAAAAAAAAGAAGTTTTAGTTTCCAGTGACAGGCTTGAGGGGGTACAAAAAGCGTTATTTTCATTTCCCCCTTGCAAGCATTGCTCATCTTTGCCAAATACTGGTTCACATTTTTGTGAATATTTTGGTGGGGAATGTTTTGTGATGCTTTTGTACATCAGCGTAGTTAACAGGTTTGAGAGTCGCTTTCCTATTGACTGGGGATCAGAACTGGGGTCACTGTGGGAAGTGGAGACACCAGTTTGTGCTCCAAAACACACCCAGTGCTTGTGTAACATTCCCTGCTGAACCAGAGGAGTCCTGGTTCCTCATCCATCTTAAAGCAAGAGCCCTCAATAGAGCTGATCCCTCCAAGCACCACAGTGACTCCCCAGCCTCGCACACCAAAAATCAAACTGCTTGCACAGTGGAAATGCACCTGCACATTCCCTTCTCCTTCCCTAAACCACCTCCTCTATGTTAGTTTGATTTCTCCAGAACATGCCATTTACAGCATCTGTTGCTTTTTTTCTGCTTTTTGCATTCCCCTCCCATCTCCACAGGAATCCCTGCTCTCTGGATAGCTCCCATTTCCATGAATAGGAGGCACACATGCCAGGACCACATGGGGCCAGCAGGCTGCTCGCTGACCCTTGGGCTACAGCCGGCCGGGAACGCTGGCACACCCAGGGAGGGGTGGCTCTGTGCCCAGTGCCACGAGCCCAGCAGCAGGGACAAGGCTCAGCCGTGCAGCTTTCCCTGAGACACTGCTCCTGCTCCCCATAAACACCCCTGTGATTCCTCACCATCAAGTGTGGACTGTGGTCACACCTGAGGTGACCCCAGGTGGGCAGGGAGGTCTTGCAGAACCACTTGTCTCAGATTTATCAGGGATCTGTGGTGTATAAACAGGGACCAAGTACCCAAGTACCCAAATGTCTCTATTGCCATCTGCAGCATCGAACCAATGGGCAAAACAAGGGGGAAAAAGATAAAAGTTCATGGAGCTTCAGATCACATGATGACATCAGATCCTTTAACAGGCTCAACACAACTTCCACACAAAGTTTAGGGAGCAGGACCAGAAGAAACAACGACAGGAGCTAAAGGTTGAAAATGTGATAATTCAAAGTAAAGTCTTCTTTTTCATTTCACTTGCACACTGGGTGCAGTCAGCCATTCGGTCTCTCCAAGCCTTAGTCATGGGGTTTGTCCAGACAGGGTCAATATCTCCTCCTGCCATGGGAACAGCCACTTGAGCACAGAAGGAAAAGCAGACAGGAGAAAGGAGGAGAATGAGAGGGGTTGGGAAAACCACAGCTCTGCATTATTTACCTCTGCATTATTTACCCCAGTGTTTCCAGCCATGGGAAGCACAGCAGCTGTGCACGAGCCTCAGAGCAAAAGCATTTCATGTCAGGTAAAACAACGAGGAATGCACAGAACCTTCCAAGATAATGGCAGAATAATGTGTCCTGGAATCATGAAAACCAAAACTTCTCATTAAGATGTGAGGAGTAAAAGAATTGTTCCCACCACAGAAGAGGAAGGAAGCAGCAGTAGCCACACTAGCAACATGTAACAGAGCATGGAGGGTCATAAGTACTGGAAACAAATCCAGAATAGTTACTGAACATTTTAAATCAGAGTACAATTATCAAGGACTTGAGTGCCTCCCCTCATGTTAAGGTCATTCTTCTGGCTTGTCAATGAAACCCAAATAAATATTTAACTACACGTTATGCTTTAACGGTTACATAGCTTGTATGTGTGTCCCTCTAGCCTTCTCCCAGAGTTAGCTGGGAAGAAATGCTGTTTACAGGGTACATGGATTATCCTACACTGATTATTTCACACTAGTATTGCTGGGTTTACGAGACAACTCATCCCACTTTCTTGGGTACACACAAGGTAATTCTGTGTCAGATGGCAAAAAAAGGGAAAAAAAATCAACTGCACTCTGAAAAACTTCTCCATATCTGACGCTGAAATTAGACAGCTTCATATTCCTGAAGGGAAATGAGGTGAATGAAGGCAAACACCATCACACACATCATGCAGGTGATGGGGGCAGACTCTGGAATTGCCAGAGGGAAAGTGGCAGGCAATCAGCTCTTGTTAATGGACAATGGCAGCTCAGAATTGCAACTCCTAAAGAGAAAATGGAAACTAATCATTACCCTTCATGCCTTCCCTTGCATAGACACAAATTTAATGTCATCTTACTCCTTCAAGGGTTATTTTAAACCAGCTTGGGAGTCTGGTACTTCATGTGTGGCTCTGGAGGTGGCACTGTGCAGGCTGCCTACATCAAAACCTGCAAAAAAGGTTGATTATTCTACATACAGAGCTGATTCTGCCAGGGCTTCTACCCAGTGGGTGCTGCTGCAATGCATAGATTTTCTTTCCAAACAAGCCCCAAACTGCTGTTATCTGAGGAGGTCTCACATTTTTAGCAGCTTATTCCAAGGAACAAGTAGAGCACGTACACACATCCTCTTGCAAGTCCAATGAATTCGGCAGTCAGGCTGTAATTCCTGCCTGGGAACCGCCTTTCTTGGAAGTGAGAGGTGCTGAACAGAACTTGGTACAACCTCATGACCGCCTTGGGCAGCAGTTGAAGATAAAGGCTGCTCCCATTCTACAGCACGTTGGGGTGGGGAGAAACCCAACACCTTCCCAGGTTCAGTTCTTCACATGACCTGCTCAGGGACCTGTTACAAAAGGAATCAATCACTACAGGAAGTGAGAAGCTTCCCCGAGGCTCTCCATCCGTTGCTTTCCTTGCCTGAAGCCGTGGGTTTGCCAGGCTGAACAGGACTGACAGCTCATGGCAGGGTAACAGATCCTTCACTCAAATCCAGGGATAACCTTTCACCTTCCTGAGCAGGAGCACAGAGAGAGCAGTGACAGTGATAAAGTACCACACTTATCACCTCATCTCTAAAGCAGAAACACCAGTGTGGGCATGAAAAAAAAAAAGGTCAGATCCCAAAGATACTCAGCTAATCAACTGTGAACATAGATTTTTCCAACTTCTCTCTTTACCAACAGAAGGGAGAGTGGTTACAAAGGTACCCACAACCAGGAGTGAAAGGTACATCACTCTTGGCTTCTCATAGATAGCATAATTTTTCTACAAATACAAGTTTTAGGCTTTTTTTACTGTGGCACACAAGCAGGTGAGACAAAAACAGGAACACAGCTGGTCAAGGATGCATTAGGATGTACAGCTTGGAACTCACTGTAGATAAAATAGCACAGTGATTACAACAGAAAGAAGACAGACAGACAAAACCATCCCAAGACTTCTCTTTACAAGCCAAAAGTCAGCAAGAACAGCCTCCAGAATGCAAGCAGGCTTCAGACAACGTGACGAAAGGCCCCATCATGGCTTACAGAGATTATAAATGACCCTTTATATTATATACAGATGCTAGGAAGGAAGGTTTAGGACTTTTACTGGCATGCATCCAGGATGGCAGAGAATATACTGCTGCTTATTCAAAAAGAGTATTCCAACCAAGCAAACAAAATGATCCAAACAGCAGCTCCTTTAGGATCTCATGCATGCTCATCACCAGCATATTTAGCGTGATGTTCTGCAGAATCCCACAGAACTGGTGCTTGCTTAGAGAGAGGAGTTTCACTTGGTCCATTTCCTCCAGCTGTTTCCAAAGAAACACCCCCTCCTCTCACACCCTATTTAATTCTTGGAAGAGTTTCACCGACATCAGAGGATCTGCAGACCATGGCCCACAAGCTGCTGCTTTAGACAGTTTCCTTCTGAGGCTACAGACCGAGATCTCATGTCTTGATCACAGCTGACAATGTGTTTTTCCACAGGGAATATGGGTGTTGATGCCAGCAGATACCTCATCATATTTACTGTGTAGGCTCAGGATGTCACTGTGGACCCTTCAGGCTAAATGGAACAACGAAATCAACACTTTGCTTCTCCTTGGAGATACTGTGCAAACTCCTGTTTGGAGCTTAAACAGATCCCTCCCTCAGCAGACGCTGAGAGGTTCCTGCTCTCTGCCGACTCAGCAACAGCAATGATGGCTTTGGGCACCTGGACACTGGAGGACACAAAAAATCCTCACCTTCCAGAGCACATGGGGAACAGCCCGAGAGGATCTCACAGGGCATCTGGGTTCGCACAGGAAGCTGGAGCTGGCGTTTGCTTCCGTAGGCAGACACCAGAGACCGAGCCATACCCGCATCCCACTGACTTTCTGAACCTCCTGCACTCCTTAGCAGAAGCTTATTTGGACTCACGGCTCATCCCTGGAGATTCTGGATGTCTTTACAGCCTGTCATCCAACAGTGAGAAAGAAAAGGGACTGCAGAGGGTGGAGAAGTGTATGGTGACAGATAACCAAGCTAAAATACTGTAGGTTCCAGAAGAGCCGCACATTCACATATCAAAGCTTAATTCCTGGATAGCATGACTGAGTTAGAGCAATCATCTCATGGATGGGAAGACACTGACAGGAAGCTTTATCTTCCCTCCCTTCTTACCATTGGGATTTGCACAGTACTGTTTCCTAAGCCCACAGGGTGCATAAGGGATCTCTCCATCCATCCATCCATCCATCCATCCATCCATCCATCCATCCATCCATCCCTCTCTCCCTCCCTCCCTCATGAATGCTTAGAAACACTCACACCACAACATACTCACAGAGCCATCCCCCAAAGCAGCGTTTGCTTCTTTCCTAGTCCAAACTGCTGGCTCTTTTCCAAGCTTCTCTGCATCCTGGGGGTCCCTGGAGGACATTCCAAGTGGTTCACAAGAGAAAAGCCACTTAGCTGTTTGCTGGCTCCATTTCACTGGAGAAGAGATCACAAACTGAGCAATGTCCGAAGCACCGGGCTGAACTGATCAGGACTCGGCAAGCACCCAGTGAACTGGGAGCGTGCAGCTCGAGAACGAAAGAGGCTGCATTCCTGCCTCATCACCTCTTTCAGTGGGGTGACAGTTCCACTCTACACACAAACCCAGGGCTGCCATGCCCTGCTAAGGACAGAGCTGCAGCAGGCACCACCTCCCACACGGGACCTGCGGGCTGATGCTCTCACTTGACTGAAGGACTCGGCTCCAACTCCCAAAATCTGTGGCCTCCGAGCACACCACATCCCTACCAGCTCAGAACTGCTTCCAGCAGAAACTGTCCTACCAGCTGGGCTCTGCACAAAGCCCTTTATGCTGTTGTAGAGCTGAGTAAAATGGAGATTTGGTGTGAGTTTGGTAGAGACTTAACTGGACAAGCCAGAAGGAAGAGAATTCTTTCTGGGAGTGGGGGGAACGCTTAATATGCAGGATTGTTTCATCAGCACCTGTTCCATGTGTTTGGGCACAAACTGACCCTCCCCACTCTCAATAAATGTCACAGAAGGCTCTCAGTGAGGTTGGCATTTCTGATGCTTGTGATTTGCCCTAAAGCTTTGTCCTGTGTAAACAACTGCACTGAATTATCTTTTTGTTTCCATAAGGATAGCACACTGTGTGTTATACTTAGCAGAGATCAACATTTAGGGCACAGAAAACAGTAGGAGTGTTTTGATAGCTAGATAGATTTCCCCAACTTTTCCTCATAACATTTTTCACTGGAGCTATCAATTTCCCTGCAATCCTAGAGAGGAATTTCAATAAAATCAGAAGGTCACTGACTTTCACTGGGAAAAAGTTGCCGTTCTGACTCAATGAAAGCAAACTGTGCCCTTTTCTCTGTGTAAATAGTACAGCATCCCATTTGCTCTGCCAGAACAGAAATCCATACACTGTGTGCTGGAGCCCAGCATTAGGAGGGGTTAGTTATTTATATATTCCCCTGAGGCCAGGAGTAGAAGTTGCCCTCTACATGCCAAGAAATCCAGATTCAAAGACTGCCAGGCTCTCTGGGGTATCTCTTCCTGAACCATCCAGTTCTATAAAACCACATTATTCCTTTCTTATTCACAAATACACACCTCCCTGAATGTGCTTTGACTCTCATCAGGATCGAGTTTACCAGCTAATTCAGTTGGCTGTGACCAGATTACTCTCTACTGCTGTGACCTGGCTAAAGAGGAAACAATCCCATCACATGTTACTGGAAAGCTCAGATAAAAGCCAAGTTGGGCTTACGTTTCCCCTGTTCTTGGCTGTATTCAGGCTCTCCCCAGGTAACTAGGTTTTAGGATCAAGGCTGTCATCCAGCTCGTTGTCCAGCAAAGAGCCAGCTACAAAATTCAATTGTAACCAGCAGTCTCCACTGCAATATTGGAATGTTCAGAGTCGATGGATTGATTCGAGCCTGTAGATAGATGGACCCTTGCTAAGGAATCCATGAAAGACCACCTGGCAGGGGCAAGGGGCTGGCTGTACTCAAGCTTAGGATGGCAGGGCTCAGTTCAAAGCAGATTCTGCTCCTCCATTACAAAGTTTTAAGAGGCCTGCAAGTCAGAAGCCATGACAAGCCACAGTAATCTTGTTGTCAATATTGATGCTTTACGCATGCCTTACTCCCACTGAGCACTTCATAGTCACTAATAGAGGTTACCCTGACTCCTGCGAAAAAGGGAGAAAAATCTTTCTAACAGCCCATTCATTTTGGGAAAGGAATAAAACTGGAAGACTGCTGGTGTTTCTGAAGCCAGACAGCAGCAGCCATTTGAAGCAGCAGAGAGCCAGAGGCACGAACAAGAACAAGACAAGTTCCAGGTCTCCCACTCCGCTATATTGGTCAGACAAAAATTGGAAAGAACTCCAACCTCTCTGCAAACACCACCACTCCACCCCCACAATAAGAGTCTGAACAAAGTGGCCATAAAAATAAGTTCTGGCTTGCAGAGTAAGATGGGACAATTTATCAAGGAACCTCCCAATAGCATTACCCTTCCCCAGGGGGGCAATATGTTCTGTGCTTAGTGCACTTGAAATACTCACTTGCCAATAACAGCCTTAAGGTTTCCCACACAAAGTGGATTATCAGAGCCTGCTGGAGGGAGTTTAGTCCTAGAGGAATCTTTACCTTAGGAGGAAAACACAGTTCAGTCTGCATAACAGCTTCAATCTTCAGCAAGTTCTGCAGCCAAGCACATTTAATTGTGCTTTCCTTGCTTTGTTTTGTGCAGGGATGACCCTCCAAAAAGCACTACCTCGAGGGCTGAGCTTTCTTCAATCCATAGGAAACTGCACAAGATTTTACCTTATCCTTCTGCAGCCACTGAAGTTCCAGGGGCTAAGGGAAAACCTCTCCCTATTGGAATTATTGGACACCTAGAAGCAGAATTGCTAAATACTGTGCAACAAGTGTGTAACTCTTCTTCAGAGACAAGGAGGGAATCCAGCTCCTCAGAGCCACATTCAGCTCCTTCAGCCATAAGAACACTCCTCTTCTCTTCTAACTTTCAAACTCATTCACAAGGCACCTTCCAGCTGCTGCAGCTGCTGCAGGAGGGGCTCTGAAGATGAGAACACCCACCTACTGCACACCCTTGATTCACTTGTAGAGCATCAGCACTGATATCAATGCAGGATAGAACAGAGGCAGATGAAGATTTAAACAATCAGACAGGTAGTATCAGAAACAAACTGATCACATTCAAAACGTGCCCCTCTGTGCCTGCATACCTGCTTGTGTGTGCATAAGGGCAGTGGGCTGAGAACACACAAGGAATATTCCTCCAGCATAAAGTCCCTCTGATTTATCCCCAGCACCCATCTCCTCTCAGTTTGCCAGTGACATGTTCCAACTGAATCAAACCATAAATATGGTTGACCTGAACCATAATTACCTTCAGCATGGAAATGAAAGAAGTTAGTCCATGACTGAGTGCTCAGAAATAAAAGGGGGGTTCACTCCTTTGAAGTTCTTTGCTTTTACAGACATTCTTTTACACACTGAAATGTTTTGCTGCTCCCTCCCCTGAGCTTATCACAATCAATGAGAAGACAGTCGTTTCCAGTGTTCACATAGGGAGGAAAGAGGAAATGTACAAAAATATCCATGGAATCTGTCTTTGTTAAATTAGACTGACTTGATGGAATTTGGCACTTGATATCCATGCAGCGTGGAAATCATGCACAATTACAACCAAGTATGTCATTTTTGCAACATAAAAGCTGCTTGAACTAGAGCCTTTCAAAAGAAGAACCTGAGTCTAAACATTTTTGCACAGCTGGATAACGTGGTTGTGGATAGGTCTAACACCTCCATACTGTGAATCCAACCGTAGTACTGGTTTGTTCATTCCTAAAGAGCCTGACCTTGAAAAGAGGGGTGGGATGAAGGAAAAAAAATCCTTAAGAGCTTGATTGAAAGTAGAGAGCTGGGATTTGGCACACCAACTATTTGTCTGAAACAGATCCCTGTGGTCAAAATCTACATTTGGCATTTGTCTGTGTCCTCCTCCGAGGGTCTGATCTAGAACTGATTAAGCTGATGGCAGTGACCCTGATCCTCATTAATAGCACCAGACTAACTTTTATCAAAGTCAGTACATCTAAATTTACAAAAATCCATTCGAATTAAACTCTAACTTTGAATTAGCAAGAGGTAGAGTGTGAATTTGAAGTAGAAGAACAGGGCACTGACACACACCTGCTTGTCCTCAAAACCTTCACAGAGAGGAAAATATTAGGAAAACTGGTATAAGGAGTCACTGACCCTGTCAGAGCATCCTGTGCTTTACTACTGCTCCTGTTGTGGCTACAGCTGCTCCTCCACCATCCACAAAGGCAGTGCCCACAGCTGTCTGTAATTCCCCTTGCCACATTACCCTGTAACAAAACACTTTGCACAATTCACTCCTCCAAAAGGGACAAATCAGGCTCCTGCTGGTTTCAGCATCTCCTAAAGTCACACCCTCTGCCCTACAGAGCCTGTATCTGCATCACCAGCCAGTCTGCAGGGATTGGACAGGGCCTGCTCCCAAATCTGTTCTGGTTTTTTGCTTATAGAGCTCTGTACAGACAACAGAGCATCTTTGTGCCTCCCATTCAGCCCTCTGGTGCCAAACTCCCAGCACTTACCAGCAGCAATGAACGCCACATGCCTGACAGGAACACAGGCACTTGGCCCAAATGAAGCAGTGTTTTTCATTAGCATTATACTGGCACCAAAAACCACAAACTACAGCAAGAACAAAAGGCAATGTCAAAAGGACAGCACTGAGTGTATCAAAAAAAAAAATCAGGATGGCATGATCAAGTCATTGCTTCCTACTATTGCATGATGTTAATCTGCTTGGGTAACACGCATGTTTTGGGTTCTTCCTGGAGCTGAACAGCTGGGATATTGCTGCCACTGGAGAGAGGTACATCCTTTTGATAGCTAGAAAGAAAAAAATATGTACTGAAAGAGATCCTGCAGACAGCACATTGCTTTCTCTTTAAGGGAATGCAAATGTGTTTTCCTTATGTTTTTCAACCCTCAAAGCAGTGAGCCTCAAAAGGTATCAAACCCAGATCAAAGTATCAGCTTCAGATCCAGAAGTCTTAGGATGCAACTGGAAATAGCTGCACAAACAGCTGTGTCAGGAAAACTGAACCCACAACTCTTCTAGCAACACTTCTTCCACCTGCCCCCTTCTCTTTCCCTGTGGCACACTACAATTGTTTCAGTCTAGGTCTTCCATTTGGTCAGCAACTTGTAAAGGAATTTGTGGGCTCTGGTGCACAAGGGACTGCACAGCAGACTTTTCTAAGTAATGACCTACCATGTGGCTGCCCATCCCTGTTGGGAACAGGATTTCATGAGCCAAAGGCACCTCTTGCAGAGTGAAGCTGCAGCAGACATGCAGGCTCAGCTGTATTGCACATCACTCCTGGTTCAGGTGACTGCCAAAGAGCCAGATGTGACAACAACTCCACTGAAACCACCAAGGGAACAGCCTTTCCTCAAGTGCAAGAACACTCTACAGTTTTCTAATGTTTCCTCTGCTGGAGGAGGTGATTAGAAACAATAGGACAGTCTAGACAAATCCATCTTCTTATTTTGCTTCGAGATCAACAATTTCTCTTCTTCCTTTCAGATTTCTCAGATCAGCCACTTGCATTCAGCAAGGCAGCTGAAGCTCAGGTACCCCTGAGCCAGCATTTGTACCAGGCCTGAGACAAGAAGACTCCAGCTGGTGCTCCAGGAAGATGGGACAGCTGTACCCCACTAACATGACCGGTACCTCAAGAGCAAAGCACTTTTCTCCAGTAACTGCTCCACCAGTGTGCCAGGTCATCTGAACACCGGGCTGTGTTGTGTGCAGTAGATAAATGAGGCTGCTACCCCCAGCCCAGCTCAGAGATCCCCAGGATGAGCCACATAAGACCCAGTTCAGTGAAAACAAAGCCTTGGAAAACCTCTCTGCCTGGGTATTCAAAGTGTTAATCAGCCTGAAAAACAAACCCCAAAGCCTGTGTGTTAATTTGCTATTTAAATTGAAAACTTTTTATTCCATGTCTGCCATGTCTGGCACAAGGCTGTCCTGGGCGTTACTACAATAAAAAATAATTTGGAAAATAATCCTATTGTTCCAGTCACACCCATGGGAGTTTCATGTGTAGGGAAGTAGGAACATCAGAACTGAGATCTGTTCTGTGATCAGAGAGCTGAGTTTGCCCTTTATAACAGCCCGTTTTAATCCAAGGGCATATTGAGAGCAAGATCAGAAACTGAGCTAAGGCAGGAGGATGTATCAACAGCTTTAAGGTTAATAAATTCCAACTTGCACAGGCTAAAACTCTTAAAAACCACCATTAGTGTAGCAAACTAGCAACAGCCTTTACAAACACACGTCCACATCCATGGGTGGTTAGTTTATCATATCTTTCCCTTCCTTGCCTCCCTCTCAAGCCAGTCACTCCCAGTGCCCATCTAAATAAAGTTAATTGCTCTAGAACACTTCCCCAGCCCTTCCAAAGAGCCTCCTCTGCACTAAGTAAAGGCCTCATTAAAACCTCCCTGCAACTCTAGCATGGCTTGGATGAGGCAGTTCCAGGCACAACAACCTGCTGCACCAGCAGCCTCCTTTTCACCTTCCTGCACACTCCCACTCTTACACTCTCCTAACTGCACTCGTCCAATGCCATAAAAAATAACTCCACAGCATTTGCTGTAGCTCAGCTCTTTGCACACAGTAGTCCCAAACCCCTGCTAGTGAGCACCCAGTGTTGCCTCATCAAGTCTTAAACTCACTCTTCAGCAGATGGTGTATTTTAATCACACAGAACCCACTGCACTTTGATATCTGTCCACAGACAGACTGTAAAGGGACAGCAAGAAACGAAATGCTCTACCTACTTATTTTCAATGTAAAAGGTTTGTTCTGCTCTTAACACAACTTCCTAAGCTTTCACTGGTTTTGGAAGCACTCACCATACCTCATTTCTAGCCAAGAACAATTATTTGTATTCTCCTTTTAAACCCTGCTGCAACCCAGTTTGTTCATTAGAAATAAAATGAGCTTAAAAAAAGAAAGCCTTTCTCTTGTGAATGGAAACACTAACACCTTTCTCTATTATTAAAAAATTCTTCAGCAATCTAAGAAACCGCTTTAGTGCCTCAGTGCTTTGGAAGCCTCTGTTTGGAAGGGAGGAGATCTACATTTCGGTATCCAGGTGGAAAATGGGTTTGATTTGGCCAAGTAATAACAGCTGAAAAAAACCCCTCCATAGCCTGTGCACGCACAGTAGATTCCTTAGGAATGATAACACTGCCTTGAAACATTCTCGAGTACACACGTGAGAAACGGGATGGGGAGAAAGCAGCACTGAGCAAGAGAGGGGACAGCAGGAGGTCTGAAGGAGAGATACAGGCATTTGGTCAGAGAAATTCCTGCCCTGTTCTGTGTGCAATTGTACAGCAAACTCCACTAGATGGGGGTTTGTAGGGTTTCTTTGGTGGCGGTTTAAGTCAAAAGTTACCTGCCAATGCAAAAGGGCAGAGCGACCAAACTGCTCCACCATGGCAAAGAGCAAAACTCCACAACATAAAGCATTTTAACCACAAACTGGTGAGGGTGCAAACTGATGCCCACAAATGAAGCAAACTCCTAAAGCAAACGCTTCACAGGCATCCCTCATCATTCTGCTGGGAATGGGAATGTCTGGAGTTATTGGTGAGAGGGTCTCGGTCTGTGTGTGGAAAGGAGTGGCTGACACTAAAGACATTAAACATACAATACTTACAAAAGCTTGGGGCAAATTCAAGGCAAAATCATTAAAGAGAGATTAACTTTTTTTCCTCTTCTTCTATTTACACACATTTCTTCCATTAGAGAATGAAGAGTGACACAAACAGCATGGAAGATAAAAGTTTGATTAAAACAAGTGGTTATGATCTGAATTTTACCAATGGCTGACAGTAATTCTGTATTTCTGGTACCTTTTCCATAGTTTGGGAAGAACATCCTACTGTGGCTTTGCTGGCTGAGGGCAAACCAGCAAACCTGTGAGTGACACACAGTAACAATCTGTGTTTATTATTGCACTAAGTATGTACACAAACAGCCTTCACACACCACAGCTCAAACTTGTTTGTGGTTTTTCCTCCCTCATACAAGCATACATGAGAGGTTTCCTCTACACCTTTCACTAAGTTTGGAGAAATTTTTCCTTGCATTATCTCAGCAAAGGATAGTGCCAGATTCAGCCACACTGGAAGCAAAGCCAGCAGCTGCCATGGCCACAGCACTCGCTTGAGCCATTTCTAAGGAGGTATAGGGGGATATATGAACACTGCAGGGCTGAACATGAAATTAAATGGCTGTGACAGATTCACATCCCAGCAGGAAAAAATGGTTTGAGTTTCACTCGAAACCACTCTCATACACAAATCAAAAAGGTTGGTAGAACCTCAGAGCACAGAGTGACAGAACAACTCTTGAACTGGTTCCCCTTGCTATAAGTATGTCTGTGGGAACAGCCTGTTCACCTATCCAGCTGTTACAGGCAGCATTTGAGCCACAAGCCTGTGGAAAGTGTGTGATTCCAGTCAAATGCTTGTGTGGGGTTTGGTGTTGCGTTTTTTTGGCTGGTTGGTTAAAAAAATCCAACCAAACAACAACAACCCCCCCCCACCACACACACACACACACATATCAGAGCTCATGGAGCTGCCCTGCAAAGCCAACCTTGCCTCCTCAGGGATGCTGAGAACCAATCCATCACCCAGACACAGGCAGCACAAGGTGACTCCCAGGCTGAAATGTCTGACACAAATCAACCCCGTTTCTAGCTGCATTCAATTCAAGAGAAAAGCTGGGATGATTCCTATAATTTCCACATTCCCACTTTTCTCCCCCTTCTTCCCAGCCACTGTAGAGATACACACCTTCACCATAACCTTACTAAAAGTTATGCAGCCACTTCTCCAGATGGTACCTGGGAGCTGAAAGTTTACTTTCAGCAAAATTCCACAGTTATTTGCAGAAGCTACTTTGAAAACCTTCTAGTTCAGATGCCAAGATCCACTTGGCAAGGCCTGACAGACATAATTAGAGAGCTTGATTGTTTCAAAGGACATTACCCAAGAAAATTAGTATGTTGCTGCGGTTCTTGAAATAAATTTCCAATGGGTTTGGTTGCAGAGGACTTGCAAGGGTTTTAGCAGACTTTTAATTACAGTATCAGGCCTCAAGTATTTCTCTAGTGCTTGGCAATATGAGATCCTATTATTTCTGCTTGCAATGCACACTCATTCAAAGCTTATCCACAGGCCGACAGCCTAAGAATTCCTACCACTCTGTAATCCAAAATTTTTGTATCATTTGTGATATACATTAGTGACTTCCAGTAACAGCTGCCCCAGAGACAGCATTTTACTGTGTGATAGTTTAAACCCTTTGGCTCGGCGCTGTATCCTGAAATACACTGCAGGGAGACTAAAGCTTTTGCTGCAGGTTATGCTGATTTACAGCAGCATTAAGCCAAGCACTGTAACATCCTACAGAGCCAATTTGCCTTTTTGCTCTCTGCTGTACTTCAGATGGGAATAAGGGAAGTTTGCAGCATCACAGCCCAGAGCTGCCTTTGCTCCAAGGCTGGTGCTCGTGGGTCACACCTGATGCCACAGGCATTTGTGTCCTGAGCCCGTGTCAGTGCTGCTTCTAAAGGTATGTCCCACATCCAGGCTCCCAAAAACCACCCTGGGGACAGGAAAGCCCCTGAGCCTGTGCCATCACCCAGCCCTCTGCTCTGGTCAATCCTGTCTGCCCTGCTCAGCACCTCCCTCTCCCACCCCTCAGCATCCCCTTCAAACTAATCCTTCTCTGCAGAGCTCAGGCAAAGACTTACTCCCAAAGACCAATTTCAGTCATCCAGACTCAGAGAGGAGCAGTAAACAGGGAGCACAATGACCTCTATTCTGTAAGAGTGGAAGTTTATACAAAAGCCAAGTATTGTCATTCATAGATTTATTATAAACTTCAGCATAAATTCATATACAATACTTTGGATTTTGTAGCTTTCCCTCTAAGATATAACCACACCCTCTTGAAATACTCACCAGAGCCTTCCCTTACATGAAGGGAAGTATTGCTATTCCCATTTTATTTAGGGGAAGGAAAAGAGAGAGAGAACTTGCAAGTCTCCGTTCCCAGACTTGGTGCTGCTCTATAGAATATATATTGAGCATTTAAGGAAATAGTCTTTTTCTTGGGAAAGAGGGTGGAAAACAAAGCCTTATGAATCAGCCAGCTAATAATTAAAAGCAACTAAATCCAGATCACTTTAAGCTGCACATGAGAATCTGAACTTCTCAGATGCTGAATTCCTCTGCCGACCAGAAAAGCCAGGGTCACTTGCCCAGCTGGTCACTATTGTTCTGTCCAATAAAGTTCTGGCAGGAATGCATGTTTAACAAAATACAGAGATTAGGCATAGCAAAGAATGTGGCTCCCCCCTCAGTGTTTAGGTTAGCAGGGTTTGCCATGTTGAAATACTGAAGCTTAAGCATATCAGATTTTCTCTGTCCTGTACTGCTGGTGCCAGTGACAGACACAAGCTGACAGCTCAGTTCTCAGGGGTGCTGCCATTTTAGCTCTAAGTTTATTAAAAGCTGCATAAAAAGTTCACCTCCAATCTGCAGTGACCACTAATTAAATCAGTGTTTTCTTGGAGATGTAGAGTCACTATTGAGAAAAGCTCTCTGTACCCCCTCCTCATGCCAGAAACTTTTGAAGGGCAATTTAAACCAAGCCAGAGACCCAAGGGACCAGATTTTGAGAACCTTGCAACAAGCTAGCTCATCTTTAAGTGTTCTAGGATAGCCTAAATTTCCAAAAAGAGACTTAGCACCCAGTGACTAAATACAGCATCAAAATGGCAATGACCTTCCTAACATCTGCCATATCCTCGTTCTGAACTGTCAAGAGCTCTTTAGCTCAGTTTACAACAAGGACAACACAAGACCAGAGTGAGACACAAATGTCACGAGAACAAGTCATACAGATGATGTGACAGAGCCCTTCAGAGATCTTGCAGGAACACAGCTTTTACCAAGCCAGTGCTATGCACGAAGCAGCTCCGATACCTCAACTGGGCCAAGAATTTCTCAGCTCAAAGAAGAATTATATTAAATTGACAGATATTTGAGACTCCTAAGTAGATTTGCAATGGATACAGTCCTTGGAGAACTGTGTACAAGGAGGTTATAAATAGCCTGGATTTACCTCAAAGTTAGTGGGTTATATTCAGAGATACCAAGGATTCCTAAGTTCCCCCACAGGGGTACAGTAGCTCATGCTGGGTGAAGTTGTGGTTCATAGGTAGGAAGCATCTAAGATCCTGTTACCATGGCAGTCTCTCCTCTCTTTCTCCCTCCACAGAAAGCTGCAATATAATTTTCTGTCAGAGGCACACAGTAAGTCTGGAACACGTACAACTGAGATATAGACCTGCTGACGGGCAGATCTAGGTGTTTCTCCTAGGAGAGTCATTTTGACTCATCCTAGCACAGCAACAGAAACCTTATTTTAGCTGGTATCACTTTCACTGCCACTAAAAATGCAAACAACTCAACATTTGAACAAGATACAGTGATGAGACAAGCAGCCAGACAGCTCACATTGAGCAGGGTGGCAGAAACCAGACAGGTTCTGGGGAAGCACAAGACAGAATCAGGCAAGAAGAAAGCCAGGAAGCCAAGCAACCCGAGGCAGGAACAAGAGAAGTGGCATCAGATGAAAAGTCTTTTTCTTTAGGGGAAACACAGGCAGAATCTCCCTCGGGTTAGAGTGTTAAATTCATGTGGGGAGAGCTGTCACCCATTGCTGCCTCAAATGAGGATTTGAAAAAGCTCCCTGTGCTCTGCTGTGTTTACAGCAATAATGAGAGCCCGGAGGAAGGGGTTAGAAACATCTGAGTTTAATAAGGGCTAAGCAGCACACAGCAAAAAAGAAATGTCTGCCCTTCCGTTCAGGGCTACCACACCCCAGCAAGCACCGCCACCCCGGGCCAACAGGAGCCCAGCACGGAGACGTTATGTCATCCACCAGCCCATCTGCCCCCAGCCCTTCCCCGGGAGCAGCCGCTCACACCAGGCTGAGAGCTCCCAGCACCACACTTCTGAACAACTAAAGTCCTGTAGGGAAAAAGCAGATGTTGATCGACCCCAGGCACAGAACAAGGCAAGGACAAGAAGGGAAGTTTTTGTGTAGTGCCTTAACTGAGCAACTCCATCTCACAAGGTCATCACAACAGGGCAAAAGGAGTGTTTAGCTCATTTAGCACCTATGCAGCTGCCTTTTCTTAGTCCTAAACAGCTCTAACATCCAACATGCACAGGGTAAGGGGCATCCTGTTCCCATTTCTCACACAGAAAACCAAGAACCTCAGTACTCAGATCCTGCAACCAAATTCGCTGTGCCCCTTCCTCACAGTCCACCCCCAAAACTGTCCTTGCATGAGACAGGCATCTTTCATGAAACACCTTGTCCTATACTGCCTTTATAAGGCACGCTCCTTCCATGTCCTTGGTCTTTTTATTCCTTAGAAAGTGGAGATCAGGAATCAAGAGTCTTGTCCATCTGCAGAGACAAACACACCTCCTCTCCAGAGCACACATACAGACACAGAAGAGGCGGGGGGACATCCAGAAGAAACAGAACTGGACCTGTTCTTAGCTCTACAGACTCAGTACAACTTGGTTACACAACCACATCCAGGGAATACTCCCCTGCCTCATGATTTCACTGCACTGGCATTTCTGAGATGCTCTGAGCAAACACATGCCTGTATCCAGCACAAATGTTGCAAAGAATATCACTTCCACCCAGTTCCTAGGGGCAGGAAAAGTGGAATTGATTAAAAAGACATCTGACTACATAACCTGATGTCAATATTGGACATGAATTGGTCCCTTCTATGCAGTGGTACCTCACATTAGCTTTAATGTTTTGACAGATGGTTTGTTTGCTCAGCACAAAGGCAGGTGGCTGGATAAGAACAGCCTTACTCAGTTCTGGGAGGATGGACAGGAGATACAAAGCAAACCACAGAGGTAAAGGGAAGAGTCCTAAATAAGAGAACATCACAGATACCTTCTCTTCTCAGTTTCAAAATCAACTACTATGATTTTGAGTGGCAGAGTCTCTTTTCCAGATAAACTACATTGATATGGAAGAGGAGACTGATCTGATCCGAACATGAAACATTGTGAAGCTGCCTTCAGCTTTTGTCTCAGAGGCATCCATTGCATGGACCTCTGAGTGAAAGCCATTCCTAGACAGAGAGAAGAAGCTTCTTTCTTTGCCAGAAATATGATTGTCCAGCTTTAGAAGCTGAAAAGGAGTCTGAAACCTGAAATAGCTCCCTATTTGTTGGTCCCCACAAAGGATTCAGCTGTTTTCAAATAGCCAGGCCTAAACATTACATGTAACACTTCCAGCCAGGCACACTCTTCACTTGCACATCTGTTCAGTTCCAAGAGGAGGAAAACATCACTTGACAAAACCAGCCAAAGCACAAAAATCATGTAATAAATTACACACCAACAAAAAATCATTTCTCAAAAAAAAAAGAGGTAAGGAACAAACCCAGTAAGGAACAAACCCAGTAAGGAACAACATCACAGTTCCCACTCCTGCTGGTTTCTGCAGCATTAAGGACTCTAATTCAGATGAGTGCTACACTGTGCATAATTACACTAAGCAAGAGATTTAGTATTATTCAACTATATATAAAGATGAAAAATGTAGGACAGTTACCAAATTGGTAGCATTGGCCTTTTTTTCAATTTGCAGCTATTATCCTCAACAGAATCTTTGTGATATCTAAGTTGGCACAGGCTGGCTGTATGATCAAAGATTCAAAATAAACATTATGCCTCAGTGGAAGTAAATTTAAGCACTGTCTAGATCTGCCTAATTAAAAGTGAGTCGAGAGCTTTGTGCACATTTCAGAAATGCAGTTGGATGAATTTTTGTATTATCCTACAGGAAAGGCATCTATCTATGCTTTATAAACCAGTAACATTTCCAAACATGCTGGAAGTCTAATGCAGGAAAGGGTCCATTACCCTGACCCAGAAGACCTAAAGCACTCTATGCTTTCAGGTCTTCATCATTATCTGAAAGTCATTCTTCATTTTCCCCCTTTATCAAGACACAGCCCAACAAAATAAAGATGTGAGTGAATATTCCATGATCCCAGTGTCACAGAACCACTCCCCAAGCAAATCTGTGACATTTCTGATCTGACCTGTTTCCACCAGGACTTTAGCACAGTAAACAAGCTCAACTTTGAGAAAATGAAAAAATAAGGATTATTGAAAGAAACATTTGTTAATTTATCCAAGGGGAGCACAAGTTCACTGGCACCCATTGTTTTGCCTTTCTGCTCCCTTTTTTTTCCCCTCAAGCTGGTAAATGAAACCTACATAAGAGGAAATTATTCACACAAGCAGCTGGAAAGACAGGATAGTAGATTTCCTACAGGAATACAATTTACTGCAGTAGCCACAGTCACATCTGGTATTTAGAAGCCGTTGCAGTGTCACCAGACCCTTGCGGTACCATTGGCTCCACTGCTAATTGCATTGCAAAGTTACAGCCCTGATCCCCACGAGTCAGATGAAGATCATATGGCTGCAGAGTCCAGGGAACAAACACCAGATAGTTCCAGGGTCTGGTGATGAGCTCAAGACCTTCTGACCTCTTGGTTACCTGGGTCGGGCACTTCAAAGTGGAATTAGAGCAGAGGACTCAGCATGACACAAATCCCAGTCTGTTTGCTTGACATCCTCACAGTCCACAGCAAACCAGGGACCTCAGGCAATGAGCAGACTATTAGGTGATGGAGGAAATGACTCAGAAAGCAAGATTTGGGTTCATGTCACTATAAGCAGAGAGAACCACATTTCGCCAACATGTATAGTTTTATATTCCACACCCACTTAAGAGTCACGAGAGGTCCAGAATTTGAGGCTGAAATAAGGTTCAAGTCATCTTTCTCTAGTGAGGAGAGAATTAAAAATCCGTCAAGAAAACTCCAGATACACATTCTGAAAGCATTCTGACAGACTGCATAAATAGGGATACTTACTCATAGATCACCTTTTAGTGTTAAGAACAGGCTTCTATCACATAAAGAGACCCACAGAACTTAAAGGAGCACTAAAACATCACCTAAGAGGCTGGAGGTTGCTACATTACAGTGCAGTTGTGCTGGGGAGGGGCAATTCCAGCCTAGCACATGTGTAGCTGTAGGGCCAGGCACAACACAGGCAGTTATTTTGGAGAGAACACATCTACCTACAAGAGGCCTACCCAGACATCTTGATCTTGAGAGCCAGACATTCAAGTGACCTGTTAGGAAACTGGTAGCCTCACAGACTCATATTTCAAGCACCAACACTTCGGTTTTCTTGGGGAAGCAAGACAAGCTGCAGTACTGGAAAGCTGATGTCTGTTTAAATCTCATTCCCACGTCAAAGCAGCTCACAGAGCATGTTTAACTATTCCATGGAACCCACAGCAAAGTGATGTGCCCTCTGACATGGAGTAAATCATTGGTAAAGGAGCAACTGGAACCCAGGTCTTGCTCTCCTGGGCTGTGCTCTGAGGCACAACAAGAAATGGGTAAAGGCCACTTGGCCTTCCATGTCAAAGCCTCTGCCTCTGGCAACCAAATATTGCACTTGCAGATTCCAGCTGACAGATATTACTTTCCTCTCCATATCCATCCTCAAGAACATCACTGCTGTAGGAAGCACTGGGCAGCTGACAGATATTACTTTCCTCTTCATATCCATCCTCAAGAAACATCATTGCTGTAGGAAGCACTGGGAATTACTGTGACCAAATGTGTAATTACCATTAGAATGTGGATAAGAATCCCTATTCGTACAGTCCTGTTATTTGTAACATCATGGTTCTAATGTTCATTAACAGGAAGAAGTTTTTAGGCTGAGGAGTATTCTGAAGACCTAACTACCACAGCTGGATTTGCATCTACCCCAGATGACTTTTGTGATGCTACTGTAATGATCCCAGTAAAAACAATTATAATCCTACACTGCTTTTGGGTTCATGTTTTGGGGTTTTCTTTCAGCCACCTTCACTTCTCATCCACAGAGGTTTCCAGTCTAAGCCCCGCATCTACTCTCAGAAGTTTCTGACTCCCACAATTAAGCTCACAAGGGCTCAGTGCATGACTAATTAGAAAGTACAGGAAAATAGAATGAGGAGTTGGGAGAACACCAACCTCAAAACTAACACAGAGGCAGGCATTCCTTGACAACTGAACTACTTCCAGCATGGGAACAAGCTTCCCTTAACTCAGTTAGAAAAGCTTCTCAAAGCTTGGAGGATGATTTCTCCTTGGCAGGCAGTCTCTCCATTCTTATGCTTCCAGTAAGGCCCACATCCCATTCATCGCCTTAACACAGCAGCAAGTTCAAAATGCATGCACTGAATGGGAATTTCAAGCTAAACTGTGAGGCTGTTGCAGTCTATACAATGCCAACAGACACTGCTGCCTGGATTTCAGTCACTAGCACTTGCACATCAAAAGTTCAAAGCAATTCAAGTGCATGCAAAGATAGACTGCAAGTGTCTTTGGTCTAATAACCAAGACCTGTCAACTGAAGCCAACCAGAAGATAGAATATTCATTTTAAAAAAAAAAGGAAACAAAAAACACATCATTCCTTCAGAACAAGTATTCCATGGCTTCACTTTGAAGAATGGGAATAATTATATTTTTTCCTCCAAATTTCCCTTCACCATCACCCCAAGCTTTTTGCACTGTCCAGGGCTGTATTTTTCTGGCAGGAAACATGTTCAGCAGTCCTCAGAGCCTCAGGAGCCCATCTCTGAGCCAGCCTTCAACCTAGATACCAAGGGCTGTATCAGCACAAAGGACTCCAGAAACTTCTCCCTTCGGAGAAGTACAACTCTTATGACAAGTTAATTTTTTAAAAATTGATAGCAGATTCCCAAACAGCTCAATCACTTGTTGATCAAGGACAGGAAAAGAAAACTGCAGAATCATTTCCTGTATCAAGGAAACCTGTCAACTCTACAGCATCACATCAGTATGTGCTGCCATGTACCAACACCTGGAGCTGCAGCAAGAATTTCAAGGCTCTTATTTTTGACTCAGGAAAAATGCCAGCAATCACTGGACAAAGCATACAAGGGGAAGGTTGAAGAAAAAAAAAGTGAGAATGGCCATATTGTGCCATGAACAGCAATTACCTTCCCATCATCTTGTCTCTTCCACAGCCTCTCCAAGGCAGTGGCCAGAAAGCTTTGCTGAGATGGAGCTGCTGTTCCTTCACATAATTCAGATGCTACCAAGATCCCCTGTTTTGATGGCAAAAGGGACACTAAACAACATAAAAACCAGTCTATACCAGTCTGATTCAGTCATTGAAAAAAGGCTTCACACCTGCATAGATCAATGTCAGACGCAGAGCAAAAGCCTCATTCCTATCATGGGCCATATTAAATCCAGAAAAGTCCTGCTATCCCAACCTGAAGCTGCACCCGGCAGGAGACTTCCCTCAAAAGTCCAACACTGTGGCTGGGGAAAGTTTTCCCACACCGATTTTCCCATCAGAAAGTGAAGCTGTTAAACACTTGCCAACAACAAAACTTCACCACTCAAGGGGAAATTAAAACGTACAAAGATTGCTTCAACGTGTGATATCTGACTGAGCACTTGAAGTTTTCTTTCACAACATCCACTGGCGATTTTTTCCTCCCTTCAATTTTTTACTTCCCCCTCTGCATTAAACTAGAATAGGAGATTCTCACATGGCAAAGTTCCATCAGACATAAAAACTAAATTTTAAAAAACTACCAGCCTTCCCCAACATCATTGTTTAAATCAGGTTTATGTGGTTTTACACAACATTTTATAGACTTGAAGAGGGACACGTTCCCCTGACAAAGCATCAGCTATCCAAACCACTGAGGCATGGGAAAACTGCAAGAGTGTGAATTGGGGAAGGTCTTTGGTGAGCAGAGTCCACACTCATGTAAGCGTGGTAGCGCTGAACAAAGATCTGCAGGCTAATAGATATGTAAGACAAATGACATGTGGTTCTCATTGCAGCTCATGCTTTGGGAAGGGGGTACCTTGGAAGAGATCCAGCTGGGATAGGTTTATCCCATTACTCTCCTATAATTTTCTGCCATTTCAAACCCTTTGACAGTTGCTGTAGTTTAACATCACACCCCCCGCAGCCCCAGGCCTGTCTGAGCGCAGCGGACAAAGCCACCCCCCCTCGGGGAGAAATCCGCACCATATGCGAGCCCCGTGCAAGGCACAGGGCTGGTGCCCGCCCCTGCCCCTCCGACACGTAAATCCACGGTGTCCATGCCTTTTCTCGATCCCCTGCCCAAATAAGCGGTGCTAACAGAAGCCCTCCTCCACAGCAGCACAACTCACGCAGACTAGGTATTAGCAAGGAAGAAGGAAAAGAGGTAGAGACAGGATGGACGAGCCCTGAATATTAAATCTCAAGTCCCCATTTAAGGGAATGACAGGAAAAAAAAGAAAAAAGTGAAATTCAAGAACAACTGGAATCAGGTTAAGCCACTCTTTTGCTTTATACAGTGCAGCTCATTCATCTGAACAGCTGTTTCACCTCTAGAGAAATACCCAGAGAAAACAGAGGGGAGGGGGAGAAGCCTAAACTGTTTGCTCTACTGAAGCAGTAAGATACAGTAAATCAAACCTGATTTATATTAAGTTCATAAGAAATTTGGTTTGGGTGGAGGAGAGAAGAAGAGTGGGAGGTTTGGTTTTAAACAGCTACTTGGAAGTTGCAGCTCTTGAAGAGAGATCTGTAATTAAGGGCTTTCCTTTGTTGAGCTGAACAAGTTTCTCCTCGCAGCCGAGGGCTATAACAGTTCCCTCTGCCGGCATCCCCAGTGTCCCGGCTCAGGAGGTTTTTCCTACTCCGCACTGCGCAGGGACACGCAGCCCCGGCAAAGCCCCTTCCCCTCCCCGACGGGCTGGGCGCGGCAGGGGAAGAGTTTGCGGGTGTCATTCACCCCAGCTCAGCTCCTCGATTCCCCAGCCGCTCCCTGCCCCAGGAGGCGGACACTGCTGCGGGCAGGTAGGGAGCGTCCCGCACCCCACTGAGGATGCGGGCAGCCCAGCCTGGCTCGCCGAGGGGCAGCAGCCCAGCACGCCCCTGCACCCTTCGAGGGACCGCTGCCCGCGGCTTTGCCGTGCCCGTTTGTCCCCCCGGAGCCACTGGCGGGGCGCAGCCTCCTTGCCCGGAGGCGGTCCCGGTCTTACTCACCGGCGACTGGCGAAGCCGCTGCCCGGCGAGCCGGAGCTCTGCTCTGGGTAGTTGTGCTGCAGGGTTGATGCTGGGAATTGATAGAGGAAGCCGGTGCCCAGCGCGCATCCATGCAGGCAGCAGCACCAGGACAAGAAAAGAGCGAGCTGCATTTTTGCAAGAACGGAGTTTTCCTACCGCCTTTCCCTTTCCCTCTTACACTGCACGGCAGGCGCGGGGCCACACCGTGCTCCCCCGGCCGGGGTCACGGCGGGATCCCACGGCACGGAGGTGTCCCCGGGAGCGGGGAGCAGGGGGCAGGGGTGCCGGGGACACAGGGATGGCTGCTCCGGCTCCCAAAGGGAAGCCCCGTCCCTCGGCAAGCCGAGCCCCGGCGGCGGCGGCGGCTGCTGCCCGCGCAGGGGGTCCGGGGCCAGCGCGGCTCGATGCTCCCAGGGCGCACACTCAGCCCCGGATGCCTTTTCAAATTTGGCGAGGTTGGCCCGACTCCGTCAAAGGGGGCGTGGGGCTTCGGCGTTAACCCTTGCCAGGCCTCGCGGCAGACCCCGCTGCGAAGGGGTTCCGTCGGGGCAGGCGCCCGGCCCGGGGCAGAGGAGCCGCGGTCCCGCAGGGCACGGAACGCGCGGGGCTGCGCCTTGCCCTGGGCACAGCTGGCAGCACCCCGCGGGCAGGGAGCTCCCGGGGAGCCCCAGTCCCCACCCCAAACCAAGGCATCACCCACACCCAGCAGAAGTCCACGTATCTCCCCGATTAACCGAGAGCCAGGTCGAAGGGAACCCAATGCTCAGCAGTGCTCAGCCCAAATACCCAAAAGCTGGTGCCTGCTACCACGCTCACAGATAACTTCTGCTGCAGAAGTTACACAGATAAAGTAGGAAATAAATATTTTTTAAGACACTTCATTCACAAGGCAAGCAATGAGAAAGTGATCTCTGCTTCACCATGTGCATCTTGCTCATTCTGGCATCACTCAGATGGGGACAATGGTTTAGTGGTGAACATGACAGTATGAGGTTGACTGTTGGATGCAATGATCTTAGAGATCTTTTCCAACCTTCATGATTCTATGATTCACACACAAGCACTCCCTTTGCCACCACTTCCCACAGACCCCCTTGGCGTATCACCCAGGATGGCCCTGAGCTGGAAGAACTGCACAGTCAACCCCAGGTGGGAGGAACATTTTTGCAGTTGTAGAAGGATGTGGCTGTTTTGCAATGGCAGCACCCCAAGAAGGAAGGCAGCAGCGAGGCTCACACTCTGTACAGCAGCTGAGTCTGTGTTTAAAACCCTCATACATCCCCCATTCAGCAACAGTGTCACAACCCCATTTGCTGGCTCAGGATCCCCTTCCCAGCTCCAGAGGAACCTGGGCTGTTTCAGCTCACTGACTGGGCAAGCAAGTCCTCTGCACCAAACACTTCAAGGAGGGATTTAATTTTTAAGATGACACAACTGTCTTTCTAAGTTTTTTACCCTCAGACCCTGCAAGCTCACAACACCCCCTCTGCACCTTCACTGTTTGTGCAGTCAGCCAAAGACAGCCCTGATGTACCACTGAAAGCAGGTCTCCTGCTGGGGTATTCCAGGGGCCCAGGGCCTCCCCGTGGGGCTCTGCAAAGGCAGAGACCCTCTTCTCTCGAGGGCAATACAATCCCTGCAAGATGCTGCAGCTGAAAAATGTTCCCTACAAGACACTGGGAAAGGCCAGTGTCTTGTATCTGGCTTTTGCCCCCAGCCACAGGTGAGCACCTACCCCTTCCCCCACGGTGCCCACCTCCAGAGCCTGCACACAGAGATAAATAGCCCCTGGCTGGAGCCTGTAACCAGACAAGTTTAGACTGCAAATGAGGCACCAGGTTTTTAAACAGCCGCTGTCATTAATCACTGGAGCAAATCACACAAGGAGGCAGAGGTGCAGCTTGCACTGCAGCTCAGCACAGCCTCCCCGGGCTGCCCCGCAGCTGCCCCGAGCTGTCCTAGACCCGGAGCTGGGGCAGGCAATGGCCCTGCACTCTGAGCCCAAAGGGACCTAAAAGTTCTGTTCCAGCAGCACTGGACCGCCAAGCCTGCTCAGAAACAGACACTATTTACGAAAAGCCCTCAGTGCCTGAAGCCAAGACGTAACAGGGCCCTCTGTCCCCAGCCTTGGCTCAGGGCAGCCTGAGCACGCTTCCCTTTAGACTCCCCTCACCTCCAGCAAGGGGACCATTTTCCCTTCCCTTCTCTCACCCTCAAGAAAGCACATAGCTCCCAGAAACTCACCCAGGGATGTTCAGCCTTTCAGCCATGCTGCTCGGAGTCAGTCCTCAGGAAACCCCTGCTTAGCCTGACAGGGCAACAAAAGAAGAGACTTACTCTCTGCTCTGCCCTTTCAGCTGGACTACAAACCACTCCAAATTCAGCCTTCTCCTAGAAAAGGAGTCAGGAAGAGCAAAACACTGAGCAGTTCTCTGAGACTCCCTCCCCTTCAATCTGAGTGCTCATCCTCAGCTCCGTGTGCACAGACAAAGTGGGTGCAGCTGGACCTCCACCCCAACAGTTCGTTGCAGCACCAAACTGGGTGCTGAGGGCAGGGTTCAGCCTTTTGTCCCAAACACACCTCCCTCTTCTGACAGGCTCAGATAGATTATTTATCAATATTTAACAACACTGAACCACCAGTGGCTTTCTGACCCGTTCTCCTGGCCTGGGTTAGACCCTTCAGAAGCTCTTCGTAGTCTTCAAGCCTTAACTTCCCAAAAGCATTTTATTTTCAGCTGCGTGGAAAATTGCTGCTTCAGCCTTCACTGATTTTGCAAGACCCTAGGAGATATTAAACACAGGTGATTAGACAAGACACAATTCTGGCAAATTATTAGAGACATCTGTAGGAAGCTAATGATCTTCCTATTTCATGAACTGAAAGAGCGGAGACCAGAGGTCAAATGACTTTGCTCAAGACTGCAAAGAGCTAAAGGCAGAGCCAGAAACAGAGCTAAGACCTCCAGACTCCCACTACTTCTGCCCTGTCCCTAATGCACACTTGCTTCTACTCTGTATGGCTGATTTAAAATGAAAACGAAGAATTGACTTCCAAGCTATTTCTGGAAAGAGAGAAGAAAGGGTGATATTGTCTACTGTAAGGGGAGAATTAAAGATGACATTTCATTTTAGTCCTTTGGATACGTGCAATATAATCAAACACAATAGCAGTAATAAATGAATATTTTTTCTCCCCACGGTGCTTACGAGTGCAACATATTCTAACAATTTCTCAAAACTATGTTGATAAATTGGAAACACAGTGATGGAGGTAACAAAGACAGCCAACAAAAACATAATTCCTTCAATTTATCAGAGGGACTGCCTTTGAGAAGAAAACCCTTGAAATCTGACCAGTCCTATTCTTATAAACCAGACGTAATACATTTACAGCAGAAAGCTACACTTTGTATGCCTGTGCATAGGCATGTTAATTAAAGATTTGCCCAGGCAAGCAGGGCTAAATAAATTGATGCATTTCACCAATTCAGTTCAAGATGGAAGAGGCAGATGCACACTGGAAAGCCTTGATGCAGGGCAGCACTGAGGGAAATAAATGAAGAGGGAAGGGGCAGGTTTTCATTTACCAACCCTGTGAACTTTGCAGTCATAAAAAAGAAATCCTTGGAGGGCTGTCCTCCTGCACTCTGCTCACTTGCTCAGCAAATGCAGGTCAGAAGAACACTGTCATGTCAGAAGAATAATCCATTTGACTCAGATCATGTGGGCACATGGAATATGTTTCTGCTTCCCAGTCCATTGGGCAAACCTGAGACAAAGACATCAGAAACTGTTCTGAGAAAATATCTATAATTTCTTTAACCAAACGCACCCTACATGCAAGCCAACCAATAGATGAAGTGGTGGAAAATGCAGACAATAAAAGGAATAATCAAAGTTTAGTCTGATTTTCATTCAGTTGAAAGGGAAATGTGGAATTATACAGCAGAAGAGGGGTCTGTGGCACAAAAAGGTTGAAAAACGCTGTCGGACCTGTAAGCAGACTGCAGCTCCACAACCGAAATGCCATCTCAACTCTTCAGCACCACTTAGTATTTAAAAAGTCAGTAATTAGCCGGGAAAAAAAGAGTCACAATGTTGTTAGAATTGTGGCAAACAAATTTTGAAAGGCCAATCCCTAGGATTTTTTGAGTGCACTTTTCATGTGGATACTAAGAAGAGACCAAAGGAAATGCAGCTTTGTTCTGGTTGATTAAACCTCGAGGAGCTTTAGAATTACGAAGTGCCCTTTTGAAGCTAGAATGAAGTCATTGATAAGATCATCTAAACCCAAAAATAATTTAGATAAACCCCTTCTAGCTTCCCAAAACGCCTAGATCATTGTGATATACAAAGCATTCAAGAAACCTTGGAAAATTGAAAGAGATGGATAAGAGGTTAGCAACAGTAAGAGTTCAAAACCTCTATTATAAATTAAATTATAAGATTACTAAGGTTATTGTAACATATCTATTACTGGGGAGTCAAACCGAACCTGAGCCAGACTGAAAATTTCATGGGACTGTGGAGGTTTTTCTTTTAAGCTAGTAGATAGCTATTGTGTGATATTTTTTGCATTTGACCAGGAATAAATAAATCACAATTCAAAATGGAATAGAATTGAAAAAAGTCTCACACAAGCAGTTTAGCATACAGCAAACATGATAGACAGCGTTATTGTTTGAAGCATGAGAAATAATTCAGAAGTCATGAATGGCAAAATTCATTGACCAGAGATGAGAACTTTGCCTGAGTGAAGCACTTGTGTGGGTATTATAAAGTAATACAGGGGATAAAATAACTCAGATTGAAGCATAATTCAGCAGATGGAAAATGTGATGACTCAACTGATCAGCAAGACAATGCCTATGTCCGGTGGAATTATACATACTCTGAGCATTATTGTGTCCTGGGAAAAATTATTTATGCCACCTTTGATGTCAGGCACTGATCTGCACAGGCACAGGGAGTTGTGGACACACCCTTGATCCATCAGAATCATCAAGAATGCAGTAGAGCAAGGGTGCACACAGGTGTGATACAGACAATGCAGAAATAGCACCAAGGCTATTGCACTCATGCCTGCCAGAGTAGAAACACATTCAGAAGTAGCCAGGAAGGACTGTAAGAATTACCTAATTCTTCTTCCTTCTCCCAGTAAGAAGGCAAGATCTGTTATACATAGATTATTGCTGCCACAAATTTTTCTGCCCCGTTCTGAAAGACCTCAAGACAGAAAGTCTCTGTGGTCATCTGAAAACATACTTCAGTGTTTGTGCTCTGTTCTCGTAGTTTTTCTTAGCATCCAACATCATTCTGGTTTACTGCGATTTAGGCGCTTAATAGGTCACTTTTTTCATTATGGATGTAGAAAACTATTCCTCCTCTCTTTGAAGAGACTTTTTATTCCTCAGCATACTTTAAAAAACGTTTTAATAACATTCCTTGTCTTCTAGAAGCAAAACAACAGCAGTTTCTTCAGGTCATGTTAGATAGTTCTGCTTCTTTTTGGTATTTTACTCCGGATTTTCCAACTAGTCTACATCTATTTTATGGTATCCATGACCTATATTTCTGTGGAATACCACTGCCCTGCTGAGGATTTGCCTTTTTGACATCTGTACATTATTGTTAATCCATGTTTAGTTTGGGATTCTCCACCTTTTCCACAGAATTGCTAGCCTGACATTCCCTCATCCTGTACTTGCTAGTAAAAATTATTCCTGGCAAAGCATAGTGCCCTGCAGTTGTCCTTAATGAGTTTCATCTAATTTTATTCAGATTATATCACCAATTTGTCAAGATCACTTGAAATTTTAATCCTGCCTTCCAGTACTCTTGCATTCAGTTCCAGCTTTGCCTCATCTACAGATTTAATAAGTATGCTCTCTCTTCCACTGCTGAGGTCACTAAAGAAAACATTGGGAGGTCTGTCTCCATGTCTGTATCCCCAAATCATGTTCCTGTTCATTAACTGTTCATTAAACATCGTTCAGTCACTGAGGGCTGCCTGCTTGCTTGATGCTGTGCAGGACATAAACACTGATATTACAAATTCCCCAGACCACAGAGAATCTTGAACTTCTACAACAAAACAAAGTACTTTGTAACATGCAGTGGATCAGCTACCAGAGACCAGGTTTCAATTTTTATTGGAGTCACTGACAACAGGATATCCAGATTCGGTGGTTTCCGAATGCTTAGCTGATTTGAAAACCTGTCCTGAGTCATGGACTCTCCGAATTCCAGAGAAGGAAGGACTTTCATGACCAAAGAATGTCTCAGTTTTGTACTCTGGCCCTGAAATCCTCCTACTTCTCTTCATTTCCCTATGGACCCAGGTTGCTTGACTTGAGGAACCCAATATGAGTGGGAGTCTGAATTCCCCTTCTGTATTGTGCAAGTCACATAAGAGACCGTGGGCTCACTCCCTTCCTCACAAAATACACAAGTAAATGCACACAAAACAGGTAAGAAAGGAGTTACGGAAATAAGCACCCTCATCCCAGCTCCTGCACACCTGAGGCGCTGCCACCTGCCCTGTGGAACCAAGGAGAACAACTGGTGGGGATGCAAGCGGAGAGACTGGTGTCCCCTTTCATAAACCCAGAAAACCTGAATGTTCTAGCCATATTTTTACAGCTTTTATTGATTTTTTTAAACCTTCTAGGAACTTTCTCCGTGGGCCATGACAATGAGGCCTAACCACAAGAGTCTGCTTTTCTTAGCTGGCTTTCACAGGGCCCCTAGAAGTTGGCTTTGGTCCTTCAAAAATTTGTGGGCTGCAAGCTGAAAATTGCTGCACTTGGTCCCATTGTATATGGACCGCCACACTCCCAGCAGGATCCTGCCCAGCTAAGAGCTGAAATTGCCTCCAGTATTTTCACCTTAGGTGTCTGCAGTTATGGTGGATTAACACCAGCCATGTGCTTTCTCCCTCTTCTCTCCACTGCCTTTTTCCACAAGCTCCTTACCTGTCAGGCCTCTGTCCTCATACTGCAAACTTTTTGTCAGTCAGTGCCTCGCCGCACCATCCTTGCCCATGGACCTACCACACAGGCTGCAGGACCTTCCTTTTCCTCCTTGCTGCAGGTATTTCCTGGAGCCTGCTCCAGTGTGGCTTCCACTGCCTGTGTGTTACTGGCCAACAGTCACAATCCCACTGTCGCTCTCCTATTTTCCTTACAGTTCTGTCTTCACCTTATCCTGCACATCCAGATGCACAGGACCCCTCTGATAACTGACATTACATATTTATTGTAGCGTTCACGTGAACCTCTCCCTTCTCTGTCTTCATTCTTTTCCCAGGATCCTACTTTTCAATTTAACTCTTCTTGTTTTCATAGACTTTGTCTGTTTCAATGTGATTCATCTCCTTCATTATTTTAAAATCATTTAAAATCACTGCAAGATCTCTTTTTAAACAAGATAATACCAAAGCTCTTCAGTCTTGCTTTATAACTCAGAGCGGAAAGGCACAGTATTACTGTCATTTTTCCTGCTTTATCCCTTAATCATATCCTCCTTAGGTAGAGTGAGCAGTACTGAAAAGAGCACTCTCAACAAGAACTCACCAGTGGTTTAGGTAAAAACAATAACACCTTTTTGATATATATTCTGTTCTTACTGTAATGCAGCCCAACATCCTGTTCAGTTGTTGGGGTCTTTTTTTTTCTTCTACAGCTGTGTGTTAGGCTGGGAGCTCTGGGGATTATTTAAAGAGAACATTTTCCAGATTTATCAATTTACCTTTATGAACATTTTGGTCTCCTCATTCTAAGGGGAGCAATCATACAAGCAAACGCCAGCACTGTTCAGTGGCACTGTCTTGCTCTTTAGCTGGCTCTCTACCCAATCTCCTCTCTTGAACCTGACAGATCCCTCCATGGAAGCAATAAAAAGGCAGCTAAGGTGCTAAATACGAAAGATTGCAGGCATTAAAGGATAAAGTCACTGCCAAGTATTTCTTGGCTAAGCACATGTACACTAATGCTAGCTTAGGTGTTCACAGAATACTCCATTGTCAGCAATGGATTCCACACCTAATGGGCTTGGTTTCCAAAATCCATCCCTCTTCCAGGGCCTCGCTTCCATTTTTAAATGACCCAAGCTGGAGCTACTAAACTGTATTTTACAGATATCCAGCTCCACACACAGAACACAAATCTCTTTTACCACAAGAAATGCTCTTCATCTCCCTGTTTTCCCTTCTGCCTAAGGCAGATCAATCTCTCTACAGATGCAGAACCAATCCCCAAATAATCCCCTGGGATTACACTGGCTCACAGCCCCTCATGCCACAGGGTCTCAGGCAAGAAGGATACATGGACTGTCAGGCTACACCCAGAAAGAATCTGGTTGAACTCCCTGACCTACCAGAGCCATCAGGAGATCTCTCATTGCCTCCCTTTGTAACACAGGATTCAGTGCTCTGTTATGTATCATGGCTATTGTAAGGATAATAGGAATGGAATAAAAATGACATGGTATAAATAGGAACAACAATGGAAGAAGAGAAATAAAAATAAAAGAAGCAAGATGAGATGTAATCTAAAGAGAGATATAAATCGTTCTTTGGCAGAAAGGAAATTGTAAAGTCTGCAAGATACTATGAAATGCTTAAACTGATTGTTGCCCAAAAAAAAGACGTAAAAGCTTTTGACCAGACTAAGGAGATTTTTGGTATGTGGTGGAATGATAGGACAAGACCATCAGCCTTGCTGTGTGCCTGGAAAGAAGTGGCTCCCAGCATTTTTTGGCTCAATTCAGAGTATTTAACTCTCAGATTGTTGCAAGAAACCCAGTGCAGTGCCCCAGTGCAGGGTGATGCCCTGTTCTGCATTGAAAACAGGTGTTCAGCTGGCTGCATTCTAGTGGAGCACAGGTGATTTGTCCCAGATTTTCTGGACATGATTGCTAGGTAAGACTTGCCTTTTTTTTCAGATATTTCAGTAAAACCAGATAATTGTTCATGTACTGAGCCTTCCTTGAATGGACTGACAACAGATTTATAGAGCTGAGCTGTAGGCTGGGCAGAGGGGGATCCTGGCCAGTGTACATGGGAGGTGAGGGACTTCGGTGCTGCAGTTCTGGAGCATTTCTGGAACAACCATGGTTTGTTGGGACCAGGACACTCCAGCTGTGGCTGCAACCTACAGAGGTGCAGTCCCTGGCTGGAGGTGAGGAGAGCAGCAACCTTGATAACCCAACCACTCATTTCCTTAGTTTTGAAGCTGTGTTGGGTGAAGAACTACATTAACAAAAACCCTCCACCGTGTTTATTCATGTTAAATGGCTTTGAGATACAGTTTCTTCAAAAGGTCCTGTACAATCACTCTCCATTGTTCTGTATATATTTGCAAAAGATAAGAGCTTCATTAAAATACGGTGTGCTATTAACTGCAGTAGATATATGGCCTTAAACTTTAAAATGTAATGCAATTAAATAAGAAATATGAACCTAAGGAGGTTAAGTGCAATCAACCACTGACACACACATTTGATTTGAATTAAAAAACACACACAGAGGGAAATAAAGGGCCTCCGTACATACTTGGATAACAGGAAATCCCCTGGACATAAAAATAGTGAATTTAAGAATGGAGAATATAAAGGTCTAGTTCAAATTAAAGATTTTATGACTGAAGACTCCATTAAATCTTTGAACACTTACAGTAAAGAGTTTGGAATGCTTCCAGTCCAATTCTTTATGTTCTCACAAGTGACGGATTATACTTCTGAACTTCTATAGCAAAAGAAAGAAAGAGTGATTGTATTAATCCATCTAAATCTGCAGCTTGCTAATTAAGATGAAAACTACAACAATCTGTGCTTAGGTGAAGCATAGTGTTTTTATAACCCAGCTCAAGACAGCATCACTAGCCAAGCCAAAAGTAGAAGATATAAGTTCTAAAATTATTGAAGAACAATAAAATAATGAACCACTTAATACTACATGATCAACAATCTATATTAAATATGAACTCTTTTATAGTGCCCAGTCTACTTTGCTTTTTATATTTCCAAGACATTTCCTGTGGTGTCTAAAACACAGAGTACAACACAGTGCTTTAAACCCTACCTGCAGCAGTGGAAGGAGGTTCAGTAGCAGCAGGTCTGCAGCGGCAGGCCCCTTTCACAGTCTCACATGATGCCTTGAGAGGCTACCTAGAAACAGAGACTAGACAAGAGTAAGGCAATAAAGGTGGATATTTATTTGAAAGGCCTTCACAGGTACACCCTGGGGAGCCAAAAGCTACATCCAAAAAGGACCCCAAGATGGACGACGAGTCACGAATTCTTCACATTTTCATAGGTTTGGTCCATTTGCATACCAGCATAAATTCGCCAATTAAATCTTTAGCGAAATGATGTAATTTACCCAAGCTTACCCCCTTCCCAAGATGTTGGTTTGCACATTTCAGGCCTAGGACAGTCTGGGTGTCCTTGGAGAGCAGGCTTGGAGAGGCTTTCTTATGACTGCCTGGCCAGAGAGAGCAGCAGCGAGCAGGCTGCAAGAAACTTCAGAGTTACACACCAGGCAGTACAGGATTTGAAAAATACAAAAGTGAAAACCCAAGGCATCACACACACACACGGGTTTTTGTAGCCCAGAGATATTAAGGAGGGAATTTCAAATGAGTTTGCAAGTGAGCCAAGCATTGGAAACTAATGCACTACTTTTACTAGGTTTTAAAGGGAATTGAGACAAAATTATCAAGCCTAAATCTTTCAAAGTTTAGGGTGTAGAGTTAAGAATTCATCACTGCATCCAGGTACCTAAGCAAAGGAGCAAGGATTCTTATTCCAGACTTCTCAAAACATACTAATTGCTGGTATAAATCTGTTGTCACTAATGGCATATTGCCAAGAGGTAATTGAGCCTTAAATGAAAATGAATGTGAGACACGTGAAAAGACAGCTGATTTGACCCAGGATGTTAGCAGAAACATAATGCCTGGAAGGATCGTGGGGTTAAGGAACTCCCGTGTTTGCCCATAAACTCCAAAGTAACACATAAGTCAAACCAGAGAATGAAACTGAGAGAAAACAAAATCTTCCTGTCAGTAGGCTCTCCTCTCCTATAGGGCACATGGCAGTCCCTCTAAAGACACTACACACACTGCTTTGCTTTCTTTCTATGAAGTCATTGAGGGTCTGTCCTTGAGTGAATAACCAGATCAGACAACATTAATAAACGCCGTCTCTTCCCAGACCAACACGGGTGGCAAACACCACAGCTGCCAGTGAGAAACAAAGCTGACTTTGAAACTTTGTATTCAAAACGAAAAGCATACGGGTCTATTAGAAAAGGTTCTAAGGGCCCTTGTGAATCACAAATAACAATTACCCTGTGATTGTCTTCTTTCAGTACTTTCAGGTCTGCCACCTCTGACAGCATTTTTACCAAACATTGAGGAACATTTTTCACCCAGTCCAACAAGGCTGCCACGCTCCTTCTTCTAAGAGTAACGGTTGCCCAACACATCCCAGCACAATATTCCTCATTTCTCACCATCAGGTTGTGTTTCTCTTTGCCTGCCCTCACAAACAGGTATTGGGAACACAAATTCAGGAGGTCTGACTAATGGTACGAATATATGCATGCTTTAATTCCAGGTACATCTGCATAGTAGCCAAAAGATATGGTCCCACCCTTGTCCCACTTGGCCACATCCCTGCTGGTCCTCATTACCTTCTTTCTGTTAGCACCAGGCTTTCGTGCAGTTCTGCAGTAAATGGGTTTGTGGAGCTGGTTATTCTATTTTCTTCTTTTATCCCAGAGGCATCAGACTAGTTTTCAATTTCATCTGTTCCATCTCAACAGGTAATTGGGAGGAAGCTGGATGGAGAACTGGGGATATGAAGGGAAGCAAATACTAGTCTTTGAGTGCTGATACAAGTTAATGTCATATGTAAAGGAGCATATATCCACAGAGTAAATTAGAGCTCAGGCTCTGTCACCAGGCAATGAAGACTCTCCTAGATAGATGTTTCTAATGGTAATTCAGAATACCTAAACCAGAAGCCTGAAATGAAACAGCATGAATATGACAAGCCCATAGTGTCTCAGGACTGTAATTCCCACAAAGAGTGGAGGGTCTATTTACAAATGCAAATGATCTGGGCTTTAGCAGACACACTTTTGCTTAATGGTTTTTTTCCATGGAAAATCTGAAACCTTTCCTGTGAGGGGCAGTGAAGACCCTCCGAAGGGCTCTCCTGCTAACACAATAAACAGCTGTGGGTTCTTTCCTCCTTAATACTGTTTTTCTAGGGGTCCCTCTCTGATGAATTAGCAGTCCCAGTAGAGTGTGGCAAACAATCCCACACACCACATTTTAGGAAGTGGTACTTCTTGGAACTGATTGGTTTGGTCTGCCTTAACGCAGGCAAGTTAACACCACATTATCAAATGGACTGAGGTCACCAACCTCCACCAGATGATCTGCTTGATCCTTTTCAGACCAAAACAAAAAGAAAAAGAACATTAAAAAGCTTGGATTCCTTACAGAAATCTGAGTGCTCCAAGCTGGAAGCAGTAGGCTTGGTCACTCACAGCCCACCCACCTACAGATCAAGATGGACTGGAACAACCGCCTCCATAAACCAGAAAAGTAAAGGGGGTTGGGAGGTGGGAGGAAGAGTTTCATATTTCATCTACCACTTTTAATAGAAAACAGAATGTGGTGGGGGGTTGAAAGGAAAATGGCAAATCCCTGGAGATCCTAAGTGTTGGCCTTGCTAGTCAAAGCTGTCAATCACACCGTGTGCCCTCCAACTCTACTTCTTGAAAGAAAGGAAAGGAAGGAGGAACAGACTGGCACTTTCAGCCACTAGGTGTTACTGTTGCTCCACGGACTTTAGAATAAGGAAAACATCTATCAGCAGCAGCATCTGCAGCTGGACCTGAAGATTTAAACCATAGAAACGAACCCCTACTTCTAGATTCACATATTGCGACTCAAAAATCAGAGCACTTTGGTGTCTTTTCTTGGGGGGTGGCATAGAAGCAGATTGATGCTCCTTGGGTTTGTTTTCACATCTCTGCTTTGTTTCTCCATCTATGAAATGGAAATAAAGATCCTCATCTCCCCTGGGAAGGATTTCAAGGCCACAGATCAATCAGAGTTGAAGTCCAACAATCTGTTGGCATGAACAAAGCAATAAGGTTTTGCATGAGCTTTTCCTGATGATTCCAGAATAGGTTTCCTGAGAGAGACTGAACTGAGTGTTACCCCGCAGACTGGTGACAAAGAGCAGGACTCCACTGCACCCCTGTCAATGCACCTTAATGTCCCATTTCCCTTTGGTCTCTTGCCATAGCTCTGACCACAGATTTTTCCAGAGAGCAGCCACACTTCATCCAAACCATCATTTTCTTAATCAACTACGCTTTGAGCCCCAGAGACACATCCCTACCCCGAGCTTCTTAAGCAACAAGCTTCGAGACTACAATATTGACTTTCTCCTTAATTTTTAATAACAGGCTACAATGCTCAAAAATAGGTGTTCCTTCCTCTCAGTTCCTGTATTCCATGCCTTGCCCCCAGGTGAACCAGTATAAATAAATGGATGATGTAATGCAGGTCCCTGTCTGCGCCCACTGAAGAGCTGTTTCTGCACACACACAATAAATGTCATGCAACACACAGCGACCAGGCAGAGCCTTTCCTTCATGGTGAGCTGTGCCATGTGGTTGTACTTCTAACCCAGGCAGCATTTTCACACACAACTGGAGTGCCCCAGGGCATGTTTTCCAAAGTTTGGAAACATTGCTACAGTACATTAAACAAGTACCAATATTGAGCCACAAATGCTTATGAAAAAAATTTTTGAGTTGCTTTCATAGGAAAATTTTTATGTGCCACATTAAATGAAATACAATGCAAACTTAAAATACCACTCTCTGAAAGACTGAATGGTTTGCAAGTGCTCAAGTATTATCTGAAAGCTGACTGGCATTACATTTTACTGCTGTTTCCAGTAAAACCAGTGGGTCTCTACCTTGGAGGCAAATATCCTATGATCTGCAATTCAGACAAAAAGCATCACTTGCCCTCATACAGCAATCACTGTGTCTCTCACTCGAGTTCTCACTGGCATTTCTAGAACGAAAAACTGCTTTATTGAAATATTATTGATACCTTGCAGTGGCTTTTGGCTTTTAAAGGAAGAAGGAGGTTTTTTACAAGGAAAATCACCTGAAGATGATCATTTTTGCTTGCTACCAAAACATTATGGTGGAAAACTTGCCATCTAATAAATGCATGACATAAAGACCGTTTCCAGTATTGTCTGGAAGTAGTTCACTTACTGCTGGGGTCTTCTCTCTGCTGCAGTCTGACTAAGAGTTTTAAATCAGTGAAGGAAAATGATTCACACAAGTGTGCTCTCAGCAAACGATACACCAGGAACTAATGTAGCTTTGCCCATATGCCTAATGCAGATGCTGATAACATCAAATGTACTTGACTTATATGCCTTTGAAAACAGTCACCCTAAGTGGCTTGAAAGCTTAATTCCCACTTTCTAAAGTAACTGCAAACCCTAAATCACACGGATAAATCCAAAAATTGCACCCTAAGTCAGCTGTGCTCTCCTCATTCTTCAGTGGCTAATATAAACACACAATGACCCTATCTGACACTCCATCTAAAAATTAATCCTAATTGTTTTCTGGGCAGCTGCACAAACAGCCAGTTTTACCCAGTTTCAGTTACCTCTTACGCTTTTTATCCTCTTCTTCTGTGCTGCTGTCCACAATAGGACCCTTCGTGACATATTTCTCTTCATGTGCTAGTGTCAGTTAATACTATATGCCAGCTGAGGCTGTTCTGGTTCTTCTCTCTGGGCCACCCTTTCTGTCTTTTCTTTGGAAGCTGTGGGTCTGAAAGGTGGAAAACAAAGCTGCAGAAAGGATTAACTATGAGTTGTCTCAGCTCATTGTGAATTTGGTCCTGAATCACACACAAATCTTCACAAACAGAAAACACATATCCAGTCTGCTACAGCAGAATCAAATGCATGGATAGTTGCAGCTACTGCTTTTTCATTGTCTTAGTCCCATGAACCTGAAAAGAAAGGGTTTTCTCAAGTTTAAAATACTGTGTGAACATCAGGATGCCACTGCTACACTGAACCACTGTAAACTATCCCTACATAAGGAGTGAAACAACAAATGAGTCTCCACTGTGACAGAGAAGACTGTACCCCCTCCTCAGTGAGAGCAGAGCATTTCTGGTTCACATTTATTACCAGTACTGGTAATAAACATTTACATTGTGGTAGCGCCTAGAGGCCCTATTTGAAAGGTTGCCTAGAAGTGCTGTTGTACCTGGGCACTAAACAGCTCTGAAGCAGCACATCTGTCTGCCAGATGTTTTATTTTCTTAGAAGCTGCCATTTCAAAAAGCCTCTTGCTTCCCCTAACAAGCCTTAATAAGAATCTTCAAGAGCTTGGCTTCATCGTCCTTCCAAGGAGGATCTGCAGTTAAAGTCACAATGAAACAAGGAAGAAGAGCAGTGCTCGAGCTAGTGAGGGACACCAGAGAGGTGTGGAATGGTCTGAAGACCATATTGACAGAGGGCTCTGGGGGACAGCACTGATCTCTGCCTGGTTCATCCCTCCAGGGCATGGGGGCCAAAGCAGAAGCAGCGTTGCATGGAAGTTGCCAGCAGACTAGGGGGCAGCGGTGGGGTTGGTGGTCCCTATTCCATCTTTCATTGACTTTTGGACCCTGAAAGGTTGCAGAGGAATCGTGGGCTTTATCTTCTCAAAGTTCAAAGTTTGGTATCTACAGGCAGAAAAAATGGTCAGAGAGGGACCTTCCACTTTCTCCCACTTCTGCCCTCAGAGTCATCAGCTGCTCCTGCCCTGGTCAATGCTCAGGAGTCACACAGCTCAGTGGCTGGAAATCCTGTCCCTTGCTGAAGGCAGCAGCTGGGAAGTGCCAGGATCTCCCCCTTCCCAAGGCTGCCCTGGGCCAGACCAGCCCGTGGCTTGTGAAGGATCCCTTCGCTCTTTTGCTGTGACCATACTTGCTCCAGCAGACCGACGAGCAGGCCGGGCAGAGCAGGGACACAGCGGGGGAACAATGATGGGACAATGGGGACGAAGCAAGGACGCTGCGGGGACAGAGCGGGGACAGAGTGCGCACAGTGAGGGAACAGCAGGGACGCTGCGGGGACAGTCTGGAGACACAAAGAAGACACAGCAGGGACGGAGTGAGGACTCGGTAGGCGGACACGAGGACGGAGAGCGGACACTGAGAGGACGGAGAGCGGACACTGACAGGACGGAGCGACGACACGAAAGAGACAGAGCGGTAAGAGAGCGCGGAAAGAGCTGGAACACGGCAGGGACCCAGCGGGCTCGGGCGGGGACAGAGAAAAGACAGCCCGCCCTCCCGGCGCGGCCGCCTCAGCCACCGCCTCACGACGAGCGCCGCGCCCCGCCCCTCCCGTCACGTGAGGCGGCAGAGCCAATGGCCGCGCGCTCCGTCCGCTCCGCGCGCTGCCGGGAAACGGCCGCGGGGGGGCGCTGTCGCCGCCCGCCATGCTGAGGGCGAAGGTGCTGCTGGTGGGGCCCCGTGAGGTGAGCGCGGGCCGGGACCCCCGGCACCCCCGGCCGTCACTGCCCAGCCCCGCAGGGTCACTGCGGCGGGAGGGAGGGAAGGAGGAAGAGGGACCAAGCCTGCACGCACCGGGGCTGAGGGAGAGGGATGGCGCTGGGGGTTTGGGTGAGCACCGTCGTCGTGCCTTCGGCACATTAAATTCCTTTTTGTGTCTTTCACCCCCGCGTTCTGCCAGTCTGGAAAGTCGGTGTTGGCAAACTTCGTGTCCGAGAGCACGGAAGGGATCGGCAGCTACAGCCCGACGCAGGGGGTCAGGTGAGCGAGACCCCCGAGAGCTCCACGCTCTGCTGTGCCACTGCGTGGGGTCATATCCCACTGTGTATCCATCATTTCCGCAGGATCCTGGAGTATGAGAAGCCAAACCTCAATGGGAACAACAAAGGAGCTGGGTGTCGATTCGAGCTGTGGGATTGCAGTGGTGATCAAAAGTAAGCCAGTATTGTTACTTCCTCGGGTTACTGAACTCCTAATAGTTCTTTTTACAAGATATTGATACTTAAGCCCCAAACTAATGATCTGTTTGACCTGAGGAGTACTCCTGACTCTACCTCAATATATTTTTATAGTTTCTGCTGTAAAACATCCAACACTAGGTGCCCTCTGCCACGATCACAGCTGAACTCTGTTTTGGATAAGGACTGACTAGAACAGTAAAGTCCACAACTCCTGGAATGAAGTTATAGATACAGGAGACAGAGGCCCACTGTGTAATTGCCTTCATCTCCTTTAAATTATGTGAATGGATTTCAAATAATGTATGCGTATCACTGAGGCCTTAATTTCTAAAAGATGGAATTGAGAATAGGACAGATCCGTTCTTAGGGCAATGTTTAATTAAGTTTATGTGAGCATTTCACCAAATTCTACATTGTCAGCAAATCTTCAAATTAGAAAATCATGGGATCAACTATCATAAGTCGAAATACTTGGAATATGATACACAACTGACAAGGTTACTGATGTTATAGTTAAAAAAGTACTTAATGTGTTCTTGAGGAAGGAAGAAAACATGACGAAGTTTGAGTGTATGTTTCTGCTTTCCAGCGGTCAGTCTTGCAATTTTCTGTGGTTTTCAAGGTTTGAAACGTGCTGGCCAGCTCTGATGAAGGACTCTCATGGTGTAATAATCATCTTCAACCCTGAACTGCCCAGCCACCTGAAAGAAATTGAAATGTGGTACTCGTGCTTTGTGCAGCAGCAGCCACTGCTTGACAGTCAGTGTCTCTTGGTGGCACATCACAAGCCAGGCAGTCCAGGGGACACAGAAAACCTGTCCTTGGGTAAGGAGATGGAAAACTCCATTTGTAGCTCAGAGTTTTTCATTGATCTTTGTGTCTTTAAAATTGTTACTATTTTATGGCTTGCATGTTTCATTTAAATCTGTTGATTAAAAAACGCTAAAGTGCTTTGCAAAAACAGAAATAATGGATTTCAAAGGTCATCTAGGAGGTGAGCAATATTCCTGTTTCACAAAAATAAATAAAAGAAAAGGAAAGGCAAGGCAAGAAAAGTTTTGGCTTCTCTAAGTGAGTATGCAGCTGAGACAGAAATTAGAACTCCTGCCATATTTCCTCATCAGTAGTAGTTTCGTTCTTACATTGGATTTTTTTTTTGGTAACTGACACTTTTGAGGGCATTTAAGTCTGTATTTTGTCAACCAAAAGAACAGGAGCCCTTTGAAATTAAAGGCTAATGAGCTGCATCTTCAAATTAGCAATAGGTACCTTAGATACTGCAAAATTATTTGTGGCTCTTTATGGCTCTGAAAACACACACTCTCTGGGCAACCTGCTCCAGTGTTCAAACAAGCACATGTTTGTTATAAGCATTAATATATTAATACCTATTTAATATAACAATATCATTCTATAATTTTGAAGTACTCAGAGAGTATCATATCACTTCAGTAGTAAAATTGCAGTTCAGTGCTCAATTTCTTTAATTCTGCTTAACTGAATGTGAGACCGAAACCAGACTTAAGGCTTCAATTATAATAAACTTTGAAGAATTTAATCTGGCAGTAAACTGTATTTGTTTGCAACACTGACAAACTATGCTGCATTTCTTCTTGCCCTGCTGTGTTATCTGGGGTGTCAAACATTTGTGTACCACTGAATTCCAGCTGACTTCAGCATGAACTGTCTCATGACCTTGATTATGAATATTTCTTTTATAAAAGGAATATACTTAATTATTTTTATTTACTTTCAAAGCTTATCCACTGAACAAGCTGAAATTGATACATTCCAACTTAGAGGATGATCCTGAAGATGTTCGGATGGAATTTATCAAGTACTTCAGAAGCATTATCACCATAATAAATGAGAGCAGAGAGAGGGAAGAAATGTCGATTATCTCGTAATATTAGAAAAATACTGAACAAGGAAGAAAAAATATGATTTTCCCTTTTTAAGCTATACTAGCCTGTGAACAGACCCTCCCAAGGAGAATTCAGCAGGCTACAAACACTTCAGTCTGTAAACAAGTGCTGACATCAAGTGAACTGCAGTGCCAAGGAGATGGCTGCACATCCAGGAATTTGAGTAACTTTGTAGCTGCACTTAGGCATCAGAGGCACAGGAAGGTGTTACTATGTTAGTGTGGACCAAAATACAAAATATGGGTCATGACTTCAGAATTCCTTTGTGCAGGGGTGCTTGGAGAAGACAGGCTGACAGAGCATAAGATTTGGAGTTCTGCTGAAGCATCTGGGCGAAGTGCTCATGTTAGCTAGGTTGCTGGAGAAGTCTTGTCTTTGGAAGTCAGTACAAACTGATTGGGATAGAGATCTGAGAAGCTGTCATGGTGTAGAATCCACTTCTTTATGTTCCAACTTGTCCTTGTCTTTCTCTTGAAGAGAGCACGTTGCATAGCCATTGCCTTGGCAGGACACAGCAGGTTGCAGTCTTTCTCAGGACAAAGTTTTTCTTCCATTCCAACAAAATAAACATGTTGTGAGGACAATGTTTAGGTCTCTCTGGGAGGAAGGAATTGAAATCTTGGTTTAGTGCAATATTTTGACTTGTGTCAGGAGCTCCAATAAGTTCTGCATTCTCCAGAGGAGGAGAAGCTGTTTCGAAACTTTTACTGTTCCCTGTTGCATTGAAATAAGTGGTTTCATAGATAATTTACTTTCTGATTTGTTTAGTTTGCACTCATCCCTGTTCTTCGTGTGTTTTCCTACAGAAGACTTTTTTTTTGTAACATGCATTACTAAGGCAATAAAAACATTTTTAAAATACATCCTTTTTGTTCTCAATGGGAACGTTAATTATGAGTTTGTGGAACTCTTAGCAACTTGTTAAATTTTTAGTAAGGAAAATAGTGATAAAGTTGTAGTACATTTCAGCCTACAACAAGAGACATTTACAAAAGCTTGGACCCAAGCAGCCAAAGAAATGACACCACATTGACACTGTCTTTTAGAAAACATCCTTTAGAGAAAGTATGTTATAAACCAGGACGTACTTCATGTATTTTAGCTCAAGACAACAGGAGTGAGAGATTCTTGGGTTTTTCAGTGATGCAGGTTAATCAATTTACTATTTTTCCTGGTTTTGTAGTTCTTTTCTGAGTAGTGAGTAGCCTGTCCTTGTACAAATGGCACAGGAGGTGAAAGATTAAAAGATCTTTGAACAGTTCCAGTTCCTGTTCTGCCATTAAAGCTAAAAGCTACAGTTGGTTCTGGGAGGCAAATAGGGTGGTACTGAAGGAAAACATCAGTGAGAGGAAGGACACCAGGAAAGAAACAAGTAAAATAAGCCAAAAAAGATGAAGAGAATAGGTTGGAGGTGAATAGCAGGAAGCTGACATTTCAACATCTACGTTTTATTTATATGACTTTTGAACAATCAGGCTTTTTGCACTTGCAATCAGTGTCATAGGGTGGTCTGTTGGAGGCAGTTATTGGAAAATTCACAGTCTAACTAGAGAGCAGTTTTTTACATGCTGCCTTAGATTACTTTTTCCTTGTTGCCAGCTGTGTGGTGCTGGAGCCAATTTTTAAAATATACTGCCTTAATAAATTCAGTTTTTCCCAACAGCAACATTGTGATATTCACTGGTAAAAGACTGGTGTGAAACCCACCAAATATTTTATCTGGAATGTGAAACAGTGTTTGGGTGATTCCAGGGTTGAAACGTCAATGAACTTTCCTGTTCACCACCTTACTTCATATAAAATGTTAATCATGATCTTACTTTAAACTCAAAAAAAGGTTGTAAATTACAGGTATCTGTTGACTGCAATACACTGTTCATCAGAAAAGAAAAATAGTGTTAGAACCAAAGACAGATGCCTAGACTTGACTTTGTATCATCCAAAAAGGGGTCATAATACACAATAAATGTGGAATATCATTCATAAAATCTGGCCAAGAGATGAATATCTGTCACTGGTGAAGAACGGTAAAGGCATAGACTCATGCAAATTTAATCCTTAGTACTGGAGAAGATAACAAAGTACTTATTCAGAAGTATCTTTTATGAATGATTTATGGAGGAGGCCATCAGGGACAGCCAGTTAAGAGAGAGGTGTGAGAATGCCAAGGAACACACGTTGGGTCTCTGTCTCTGCCTTTTGGAGCTCTCAGAGCCTGCAGAGCTCCGAGTGATGCCACATCCTGGTGCTACTCAGACTGTGGGGGTGCAGTTGTGTGTCTGTGCCTGAAGCCGGCTCGTTGGTGAGGGGCTGTTCTGTGCTGTGTCCAGATTTCTGCTTGGGAGGCCAAGGCAGTGCCAGGCAAGTGTAAAGGAAACTGGGAGCATGTGGTGATGAGCCATGAATCAGCTGGCAAGCTGTGGGTTTGGCTAGGAGTAGGAGCAATTTAGAAGAGAACAGCAGCTCTGCAGCAAGAGCACTCCTTGTTGTATTCTTCCACACAGAGGACCTTACCTTACCACCACACTGGGAAGTTTGTAAAGACTTTTTGGAATGGCCTTTCCAAGAAGAGGAAGGCAGACAATCAGGGAAGTCTGTCAACTCCTCCAAAATGTAGTCTTCTCTAGGTGTCCTCAGTCTCTTAGAGTGAACAGGTCATGTCCCCTTCTCATCAGCAGCCATGAACTCCAAACCCTGGCTTTGTATCAGCTGTGCACAAATTGGGAGTCTCCAAGTTCTCTGTCCCATTCTGTGGATTCCTGACCATACTGGAATTCAGTGGCTGTTTGTTCCAGCAGTTTTTCTGGCATGGGTTTGGGAACTGAGGCTGGAATCAGGAGCATAGAACATTTTAAATAATAATCAATTCCAATAAATTCAGCCTCCACAGAGCAGAATCCAAAGTCTCCATGATATGCCAACCATGCAGTGAGAAAACAACCTGTCACTTCAACAGAAGTTATTCAGGTGCAACATTATTTTGTCACTTTGCACTGAGTAATGATAACCATGACAGCTTACTTCATTTTATTTATGATATACAGGTATGAATTTCAAAGTTTTATCGCTGTATAGCTACAAAACCCTTTATAGCTGTACGTGAGTTCTACTCAAGTGCACACTCACCTCCCACAAAAGCAGTTCATACATCATTGCTCTGGACAGTTGACCCGTCTGGACAAAGAGTCAGCATGGAAATCTGATAAGGAGCAGACAGAATCAGAGGAACTCTGTAGGGCTAAAATGCAGAATTTCAAGACTTCAGGGTTATATCCATGAAGTTAAAGACTGTGGCTACTTTGCAGACTGGTCATTGAAGATATTTAAACTCTTAAATTATAGGAGTTTGCTCAGGTTAGCTCTTACAAGCTGTTTTCTGCACACACAGAACATTGTGAAGCCAATAATTCCTGGTGATGATGAAGACAGTTACAGGCAGTGCTACCCAGATGTGTGACTTGTTTACAACTAAACTTTGGGAGTAGCAGCAAAGCTGAATGAAATACATTTGGACCTTACCAAAAAAATGCAGCTTTCTTTTCAAGTCATATATTTTGAAGGCCAGGCCTTTGGTCTCAGTTGCTCTCAGCAGTATTGTTCTAATGGACACAATAGACATAAGAAATCCCACGTTCCTATTTCTATTATTGTGTTGCCAAGTGACTAAAGGGAGTCACGTAGGCCTCACATTGAAGAGTGCCCATCCATGCTGGGGTTTTGCATGCTCAGTTTAAAATACGTAGGGTGCTGACATGCAGATGCTTTAGGAAGCGACTTCTAGAAGGTATCCAGGACCTCTTAAAATCAGATCTTAAATGACTCAACTTTTCAACGGAAGTACCTTGCTCTGGAGGTCACTTGTATTTCCTCTTATGACTTCTCCAGAATTCTTCACTGGTAGAACACTTGGTGCAGCAAAGATCTGCCCAAATACCAATTTACCTTGTAGAGAAGTTGCCTCCCCCAAGGTGCTAGAAACACTGCAGCAGTAATTCCCACAGCTTTAGTTGGTGCTCTTCATGCACACACAGACACCATGGCAGCAGGGAGTACCAGACACCGTGTGCTGCTACTCCAAGCAGTTCCAGGGTTAATTCCCATGTACAAAGCAAGCCCTTTGTCACTTCAGGTGTGCATTTTTGCATTGATCCACACAGGTTATTTACTTAGGACAAGTTTCCCCTTGGGCAACTGAGCTTTGCATAACTAGATATCTTGGAAAGGCACCTACTTAGAATTTGCTGAGAAAAAAATTTTCATCCTGTGAAAATTCTTCACAAACTACAGTGGGAACCTCTCACCTTGTGCTGGAATCACCAGTATGATGGAACTGGCTTGTTCAAGTGGTCTTCTGGTTTGGCCACCCATGCTCAGAAAGATACGCTGAATCAGGAAAAGGCCACTGGATGGCTAAAGAAGAAAGAAACAATTGTATAAGAAGTGTTGGTTTTTTCACTCTAGCAACATAGCAAGGGGATACGCTTAATGTCTCCAAATGAATCACAAGGGAAGAAAATTGACTGCATTTACTTGGACATAAGGTAACAGGAGCAATCAGAAGAGCAGGGATGCTGTTGATTAAGGGCTGGACCATTCTAACTAAGGTACACAAACCGAAATATAAAGCACTCACCATCTGCTCCTTTTGCTTATTCTCCCCCTGCCCTTGAATACAAGCTTATTTTTCTTTCTCTGAAAGACACAAAAAGCAGAGGAAACCAAATACATTCTCTTTGTTTATAATAATCTAAACTAAGAGGCAGCTTTGGCACAATACTATGTGTGAACAAACTAGTCAAGCAATAACTCTAGTCTGGAAGTTGAAGAAGTTATCTAGCAGAGGGGGAAAAATCTGGTTTCAGAACAGTGTTTAATTAGCAGTTTGTGATAGATTGCCACTGGACTTGATCCTTCTGGTCCCTCTCTTAGGAAAACAAGAGGCCTATTTCTTTTTTATTCATGCAGGTATTTTTCTGCAGAGGTGGCAATGAACCAGAACATCAGCTGCAAACTTCCTTGAACTTTGAGAAACTTGGATTCTGATTTGTACTCCCCAGCTGGAGATCAGCTGAAGACAAAGGTTGTATTTACACATATGCAGAGGAAATAAAGTTTTATCAACTCATACCAGAAGAAAGGTACCACAAATTTTCTCACGTGAGTCTCACTTTAGAGAATACTGCCTGAAGATGGGCACTGGGTTTTGCTTGCATAACTCTCAGACAGAAACAAAAAAATGCCACATGTTTTGCTGAGTTCTATTGTCTCTCCCTCCCTTTGTAAGGAAATTAAAGCTTATTTCTCTCCTAGTTCCATGAAATCTATCTGAATCCTGGTAACATGTCTCTGAGAAATTGCTCAGAGGGAATAACAGACAAGGGTACACCCTCCATTGCTATGTTACTGCTCCATGAGTTCCAGACAAAAGCATTTCTTGTGGTTTGGCAGCAAGCATCTGCTCCGAAAACCCTGGGATTGCATTGTTCTTTACTTGTCAAAAGATGATTTAGTACCTACAGGCACAGATTCCAGGGTTCATCTTTTTAGGAGGGATCTTCAGGTTTTCTAGACTGCTGGGGTCACCTCTCACAGCCAGTGACACCATTTGGGAGAGTCACACCCAAGTGGACTGTAAAGAACAGACCCTCAGGTCTACCCTGCAATGAATATTCCAGGATTTTTATCCTGACCTAGGTTAAATGGTAATACTCCAGAAACTCAACAACTGACTGCCAGGCCTGTAACAACAACCCTGAATCATTAAATAAAGATACATCTTCAGGATAAATTATTGTTAAGGCTCCAAAATAGTTCTGCTGTGTTTGGAATTCTAATAATGGTAGGCAAGCTTGACTGGAACCTCTAATGATACAAAGATCTTGCAGTCTTGCTTATCTGTAGCTAAGTTAATGAGCCTGGGACCCAAACACAGCTATTATGAGGCCCTTCTGCTCAGGATGGTGTATCTTTACTTTTAAAGCAGATCATTAAAAGTAATATCTAATGAAAACTCCATCTGTTTTCCATTGAGCATATACTTGGCTTTTTTCTTTTTTTATTCTCTAAGGCTCCATGAAGCTTTGCAGCACACAGGGCTGACACTGTCACATGCTAACAGGACAAGCCAGCCCTTGATGCAATTCCTTCGTCCAGGGAAGTTAAATATTGGGTATATCTGGATGTATTACCATAAAGGTAACCTTTTGGACCTTTAATTTCTTTCATATCCAGAAACTGGAGAGAGATGCATAAATATGAAGTGGTGTAATAAATCTTAAGTCACACAGACCTGCACAGAACTGAATCTCCAGGCCATAAATGTTATTTTACAAAGCATTAGCAATAAAAGCTGAGAGTTGCCACTCTGTTCTCTCTCTTCTACTCAACTAAATGGGAATTTCTGAGTCCTGTTAAGACACAGGGTCTATGACACAAAGCTGGGCAGTTGTGATCCCTACAGACACTCTTACAGTTTTCTATCACATGAACCTACAGAAGCCAGAACATGCACATGCAGTTTCCATTACTAAATAATTCATTTGCCAGCCCCAGGAAAACCTGGTAGTATTAGATACACAAACACTTTATGCTAAGTGCTGTTAAAGCCTAGTTGCCAACAGACTTGAGTCTTAAGGATTTATCCAAGTGTAGGTTTTTTGTCCTCTTGTAAGGGTTTTCCTCTCTTATTCCCTATGCAGACATGGCTACCTGCAGTAGTGAATTTTTTAGGCATTTCACAGAACAAGAAACACATGCCTAAATTGACCATGGAAATTAGAAGGTTTTTTCCCGGCAAAAGAAGGAAAATTTGGAAGAAACACCAAATAAAGTGGGAAACTGGGAGGATAGGAGAGACAACAAGGAGGAAAGAGTGTATTTTTGAATAGCACAAGCTGTTTATGAAAAAGATTGGGAACTTGCCTCATGCAGAAGCAGAAGACTGGACTCAGCAACCCAAAAGATAATTTTTAATTCTACATTTCCTTCTCCAGAACTGGTGATAGAATAGATAATTTTTCCTTTAGAATTAGTTTTCTCTGCACTTGCCAGTGCAAACATGTAAGTTAAAATGCATGTCACCTCTTTCCCATGCTCCAGCAAAGACAATAAAAAGAGAATGTGACCTCTTGTGTGACCTGTAACAAGTATAAATTAATGATGTCTTAATACACATTCAATGTGGCAAAAAGTCCCATATTTCATACAGCTTTATAAATAAAGTGTATCTTCTATGATTGATCATAAATAAACCAGAACAGAGTCAAGCAGGTAATGTGGAAATACAAAGTAATAAAGATTGATTCTTACCTTTTGCTTTTGTAAGAAAATGAGACTCATGTTTATGTTTGTTTATATGAATCGTCCCCAAATAATGTTGGGATTGGTTCATAATTCCTACTCAGATTTTTAAAACTTACGGCATTTAATTCCTTCAAGTTCTGTGAAAATAGGCAGCCAATTTAAGACAGATTATGCATTTCTCATTGAAGAAACAGGCTAGAATGAACTCAATCCCCATTAAACATCAGAGAATCCATGCCTAAACACAATCCAAGATATAAATCCGTAGGAAAAAAATATTTCACTGTTTGCAGAACTACTTGTATTGAATGAGATCACAGAGATATAACATCAGTATGACAGAATCTAATCACCACTCAACAAACATTTTGGAAACAAGTCAGCAACCACATCTGCTTCACCAGAACCAGAGCCTCATGTGACAGGAAGCTTATTAGAGACCCTGTCTCTCACTATTTTGTTTTTGCTTATAAATTCTCAGCGTGAATATTCAATATTGCAAAATCAAGCAGCTTCCTTTACAGACCATCCAGAAAGGAGAAAGAAATTGTGTCAGACATTCCAGATCCTGAAGAAATTGGTGCCTGTGGAGCTATGGATTTCTACCAGCAAAACATCTGGCACAAAACAACATTAAACATGAATAACTTGCTTCTCTTTTGCCTTACCATTGGTGTAAGGCAATAATAACTCCTCTGAAGTTTTTTTGATGTATCAAGCCTTAAAAAAAGACAAAAGAGAAGAAAACCAGCCCTTCAAACATAGCAAGACATCTTAAAGGAATATAACTCAAAATACCTTATTTTCTTAGTAGCATGAAGTGTTACATTGTGAGACATTTTTCTTGGTTACTACACATGAAACAGTTGCTTCACAATACTCTGAGTGCAATTTAGGAATTCCCACTTGGTTCTCTTTCATGGCTTTGGTCATAGCTCCAGGAGTCAGAGCCTCTGAGCAGGTAAATTCAGTAAAATTTACAGAGAAAAAGATCACACATAGGAAAACCTGTCCAAGAGTGAAGCCAAATGTCCGAAGTCTCAGCCAGAGTAACGGTAGCTCTGTGTCCTCAGCCCTCCTTAGCTGAAACACTTCCTGAAGTGAAAGGATTCGTCTCAAACACTTCTAAATCAGGTGGTCCATATGCACCAGCCCTTGATTCGCCTCTGCAGTCACAGCTGGTGATGTGAGAGGCACAGCTGCCCTTCCTCCCAGTGGCCAGCAGTGGGATGAGTTTGGGAAGACTGGGGCTGTGGAGCGCTGTGTGACTGAAATACGGGCACCTCCCTGGTGAGTGGCATCAGTCCTACGACACACACACAGCTCCCGTTTTCCCTTCACGTTCCTCAGCTCTGCTGCAGCTTTTCTTGCTCATAAGGCTGGACTGGCAGTGGCATTTGGAAGTGCTGAGCAGTGGGATAGCACTCCCCTTCCTGGCAGGGAGGTGTTGCATGGATCTATCCCCACTAGAGCCCTGTGGTGGGCAGGCACGTTTTATACAGATGAAAGCCCTCAAACAGGGTCCCACTCTGCAGACACACCAGACAATATCTTCCCAAAGCCTCTGGATAACCTTTCTTTCTTCTTTCTCCATCACCTTGTGGACAGATAAAAAACCTTTCAGGGAAATCTTAAGTTGGTGTTGCAATTTCAACCCCACAGATGTCAAAGTGATTTTTACACTCTTTCTGCTCAACTAATTGCCAAGCCCCAACAAAGGGACTTTAATGGGTTGCACCAGGCAATAAACCATCATCTATTGGCTCTAGCAACAAGGAAGGAAGAGAGGGAATGTAAAGCTGGAACAAAGCACAGACCCAGAACAGGTCCAAGTACTTGCAGAAACAGATTTATCTGAAAATTTGATACCAGATGTTCTATTCAGACAACTTTAACAGAGCTCCACAGAACATTAAATGCTTCTCATGTTTTCAGTACTCAACCCACCCCATCTGGGCACGTCTGCCACAGGGCACAAACAAAACACTTCTTAATAATAATCAAAGAAGTGACTTTTGCTCTGCAAGTTCAATATAAAAAGAGTAAGAGCAAACACATGCTAAGCTGTTCCTGGGAACACTGAACACAACAAAGGAGCTGTCTTGGATTACAGCATTTCTAAATTATGCCCAAAGTCTTGTTTCAGGGAGGATGTATTAGTGATATGTTACCACAAATATTGTGCTAAACTGGAGCACTCTGCATCTCTGATTTGAAAATATCCGGTTCATAATATACCAAATTCATATATCCCTGCTCACCTAGAGTTCCCACAAATTATTGCACAGTTACTAGTCCATGGAAAAGTCACATCCTTTTTCCTGGGCATCTATTTGGGTTCACTTCTTTACAGATAACATTAATTTTTGCCTGTGCCCATTTTTAGCCTCCTGGACTCCTTGTTCTCCTATTAGTTCCTTCTCTCTAGCCCACTAACAGCCTGTAGCAATATGTAGTAAAAATTACTACTTATTGCACACATCTGTGCAAAACCTTTTTCCAAATCATTTTAATTCTTGAAATCCAGGACTGCCCACATTTGTCAAACAGCACCAGGCTCTTGAGACTGTGCAGTGGAAGCTGAGGTCACTTCTCCCTTATTTTCTCAGCTGCCAGTGCACCCTCCTAGGCTCTTTCTGCTGATTCAACTCTGCAAAGGGGAAGGAAAGCAGGACAAGTATCTGGCCCCGTTTTGTCTCTCTGCAGTAGCTCCTTTCCATCATGGATTTAATTCACCTACTTTTCTTAACTGGCCCCATCTATTGCCACCTCCACTTCCTCCTTCCTCGTATCTTTTGCTCCCTCAGTCAGTAACTCCAACTCAGAATACAGCTCTTCTTTAAAAGATGTGACCTTCGAGGTTGTCTGCTGTCCTCCTGAAAGGCTGGCAACTCTGCCAGCCTTCCCTTATAAGTTCCTTCTATAACTGGCTGTAGCGCCTTCCAATGAGCTCCTCGTGCACCCCACTAGGTGCAGCTGGACCATGGGATGTGCAGAGCTGCCTCTGGTCCCAACGCCACCGAGTTCTTGTGTGTTTACTCAGCTCAGGCACTGGATGGTGCTCTTGGCACTTTCATGCCGCAAACGCGCTTTCCAGGCAATCCCACTTCTCCTGAGAGCTGTGAAAATTCCCCGGGGTCAGATACAGTTGCACTTCTGAGCCTCTAAACCCCAAGAAGAGCATGTTTTGACTACACAGAATGTAGCCGAGGCTGCAGTGGAAGAAGCTCAGCTAGGTAAGAACAAATGCCAAATGAAATGTCACTGCCTGTGACACACAAATCCACCAAGCAGTGGCTTTCACATTCGGCCTCAAATATTTTATTTGCTAATTGGTTCCTTATCAATGTTCCCCATAGCAACAAGGGAGATGTAAGTGGCATTAAGTGGGCTGAGTGACATTATGTCTGCATGTAAATGTGACTGGGATTGTGCATGGAGGGGATGATCTGAGGGAGGTTAACAACATAATGTGAAACCTCCTGTGGTCTCAGAGGAGAAAGGAGCTTCTTAATGCTGCCTGAGTGAGGCAGGAGAGCTATCTCAGCAGCAAACCTTTTTGAGAGAATCAGACTGAGATTTTAGAGAAAATAAGTTTGTTTGATCTTTTTGCCTGCTAAGAAAGATTAATTTTACACCAGATGTTTGTCTTCGGTTATTTTTCATAGAAGGTCAGAAGATTTTTGGTATTTTTAAAGATGTAATGAATAAGAAAAGGAAATATACTTTATGGCAAAAAAAAAGCTATAGGGAGATAGGAGAGAAATATTCAGGTTTTTTCCTTCCTTTTCTGATTTTTGTGCATCCCTAGGCAAATCAGGCTGTCTCTCTGAGTTTGCTCAGCCTTGTAAATTGGAGATAATTCCTTCTCTTCCAGCTCTTCTAAAAGGCTCTTTCTTCAATGGAAGCTGCCATAGAAGTATAAAATATTTTGTGTGTCTGCATCTAAGGGACATAGGTCTGGAAAAGGCACTCTAGCAAAACAAAGAAGCAAATAGAGAGACCACTGCAGCATTTAGGAGAAATCAGGAAAAACAGGGAATAAAAGGATTCATAAGGATGGGGTTGCATTGACAAGAAACATCTGAACTAGCTGCATGTACCCACTGAACTAAAACGTGGGATTCAAAATTGTATTGATAAGTATTTGGATCAGACCACCTCTGGCTATACAGAAATCAGCACAGCCCCAGAAAAGGCTCAGAAATCACTGAAGAATCCCACTTGGAGGAAGGCCTTGAATTACATTTTCCAGCAATCCTACCTGGATTAAACAGTTCAGACGGTGGCCTTGCTCAGCTGAAGGATTTGCACAGATTTGGTGATCCCCTGAAATCCTACAGCAACTCTTCAGCTGCTTGGTCCATTGTTTACACATTGCTTCGGATATTATCCTTCTAAATGTCTCCAAAGACAGTTCTGAAAGGGACAAACTAGGGTTAACAGTGCTTGGATGAATAAAACACTCCAAAATGAGCACTGCTGTTGAAGCCTTAACATGGAAATCTTTTGGCTACCCCATTTAATATGACACACATGGGACAATGAATTTTACAGTACTTGCAACACTCCCTCCTTCTCTTGGCAAGTGGGCATTGCAAACCATTAGAATTTATGGGATAACTGAGCTGCTTGTGCCTCAGAAGAAGAAAATAGGATAAATGGCCCAGTTCTGCAGAGCTGACACGACTCACCTTATCGAGGTTAATGAACCGGCCATCTCAAGATTAGGGAGTTGAGTGCATGAGATGCTACTGCTCACACAGGCTGTTGCTTAAAGAAATGCTGCTACAGGCAATACTTACATGTAAAACAGCCTCCAGAAGCAGAAACCCTGTTGTTATTCTAGTGGGTTTTTTTAAAAAAGTATAATCTCGTGAACAAAGTGAAAAACAAGAGAGTTCTCTCTGCCCTCGTTGTCCCCACTGCTGGACCACGTTGAGTTATCTTGGTGAGGTCTGATAAATGTGTGGTGACTGACATGGGCCTTGCTGGTGCCTCTCTCCTCTGTTGTGACACTGCTGCAATAACAGAGCTGGCAGGAGGGAGCCTTTGTCCAAGTCTGCCTTCAGCAGAGATTCGAGTGGAGATGCTGGACTTGGTATTGCAGTAGTTGCAGTGTGTGCAGATAACTTTGTTAGTGCAGGTATAGTGACTCTGAATGGGTATGGCATATTTCAGATCTTCTCAGGAAGGAGTGTGCAAGCACAAAGCAGAGTTGTGTCTCCCTGCAATGGCAATTCTGATGTACTGCTGAGCAAGCTTACCCAAAAGACTGTGTTCCTTATGTGCCCTTTGTTACTCACACAGACTGAATTTCTGATTCCTTGGTTATTTTGCAGTAAGAAAAATAGTTTCGTTATATCACAACATTCAATGAGCTTGTCCCTTGGGAACACAGAGAGCTTACAGATCTTAATATAGACATCTTTCAAATGAGATCATTAATGTATATATATCTGGATTTAAGGCCAATGCAAGCACTTCAGTTTTTTGCCTGCCAAATTTTCTTTTTTGGCTACATTTTCTTCCCATACATTCAAAGAACTGCACCACATGGAATCCTTTAAACAATGGATGGGATAACATAATTTTTCAATTGCTCTTGAAAAGGTTTTTAACCACACAAACTATTCCAGGGTTCGCTAAGAAGTTACCATTGCAAATAATGTAATTGTTCCAGACTAAATTCCTTGCATTCCAGAATAACTTTTGAAGCAAAGAGCATGACTAATTTGGGATTTTTAACCAGCCTCTTTATGGTAATACTTAGATGAATGTAAATTTTCTCCAAAAGCTTTGCTTTAAAAAGAAAGGACCAAAGCCTACAAACACTCCTAGCTGCAGAAACAATACTCAATGCTAATGAGCCATTGATCTCAACAGAAGGAAAATAATCTAAAAATTAGGAAACTGAACACTTTATTTTAAACAACAAAAAAAAAGTGAGAAAAACAGTAGACAAAATCTGACAAAATATAAAATAGAAATATATAAAGTGCAAGCAATAAATTCTGGTTTTCCTCTTCTCTTTTATGAGCAGGACGAGGCTGTTACTTGCCTTTGGAATGAAGCCAAGCCTCGCTGTCCTGCACCACTGTGTCGCTCCTTAAAGATGTGTGTGACTTCTGCTTCCCCAGGCTTCACCTGGAATTAAAAGCACACTTTTTTGTCTGGTCACATGTTTCCTTTTGACATTTGAAACATTCTTGTTGCATTCCTCTGAAGATGATGTCACTTCATGGCTTGGCCAGTGGAGACTGTTACCCAACTCTCTACTGTGTAACACCTCCAGGTAGAGTAGGTGGGGGAGATGAAATCTCCGACTTGCTGAGGCAGAGGGCCCCCGGTTCTGCAATTCTCTTCTCCTGTGGATGCAGTGGAGTTTAGCCTTAGCAACCCACAAAGCCGCTTCCCAAATCCAGCTCGTTACTGAGCTTTCTTGGATTAATTGAATTAAGCAGTGGGTGGTTTAAGAGATGAACTACACTGGGAGCAGGGCCTGTAATTCACTGCAAACTCCCACCATGCAGGGCACAGCGGAATCCAACTTCTTCATGGCCAGTAAAGCAGCAGACATGGGGAATAGCACTGCAGAGGGCCTTTTGGATCTCCATGTTGACTCTGTGCTACAGGCCAGCTTCTCAGTTCCCACACATCAGCCTGTTTCCACTGGATTCATACCAGATGCAGACTTGGCCTTGCAAGTCCAGAAACTCAGTTCATCTTTTTAAGGACTCCGGGTTTTGTAGAATTGGCTTAGCTGTCATATAAAATAGTATCTTGTATCACTCAAAACAAAAGGAATTAGCTCTGTATTTATTAGCCAAACTTCCTGTGAATACAAAGCTTTTAGGGTCATACTCTTCCTCAGTCTGATCCCAGCCCTGCCCCTTTAATCCCCCACAACATCCCCTTGCTGGATTGTGCAGGGACTCCCCCCAAAGCTGCGCACTTTGTGGCAACTACAATGGATGTAACCAGGTCTTGTCCTGACATGGAGTTGGGACATAGCCAGGGTAACTCAACCAGCCTCAGGATCTGGGACTAGTGTCACAGATAAGGACAATGATAATTACATTCTTCAAAGCCTCATGAAAATAGATGCCTCAGTTGAGGTTAAAGTGCCCCAAGTAAAGGAAAAAAAAAAAAAGGCAAAAGCAAAGACACAGAAAGAGAAAAATCTTTCTACATGATCAAAAAAAATTACCAGGGAAAGTTTCATCTGGAACTTGAGTACCCATAAGAAGTCAATCAACCATAAGACCTATTAGGAAAACACACTTAATAAGCTCTTGCTCCACTTATTTGTTTTATTTTCCCAAGCAAAAGGAAAATACCTCTTCTCTCCTAGATATATGGATTACTTCACTGTGCTTTTTGCAGCCAAACAACCTCAGTCCCCCTCAGGTTCCTCCTGGTCTCCAGCAACCACTCTGTGTTCACAGTCGCTGCTTGTCCCTGAAGTTACTGTTCAAACAGAACCTGCAAACTTCTCTTTTTCAGTGAGCCTGCAGGATTAAATTTCAGAGAGAGTGCAAGGTGACAGCTACTCCTCCACCTGGACTGACACAGCACATGCTCTCCAGGACGATGCGTCTTCCATTCACAAGTGTCTGCTGCTTGGGGTGCTGATGCTGAAAATGCCCATGTTAGGCTTTTAGGCTAAATACATTTGATAAAAATTTATGGGATTTTAGGAGCATTATTTCTGGAGAAGCTTATTCCAGAAATAGTCTCTGCTCACCTGCGTCACTGATTCCTTAATACTGCACTTGTCTAGCATTTCCACCACGGGGACTGGAATTCAGGACTTCTGGTCTCTGCTGGTTCTGTGCTGCAAGACCTGTTCCTCTGACTGAAAACTGCTGCTAAACCTTCTTTACCTCTTTTAAGATTTAGCTGAGTCATGTTAGGAAATCCTTTGAGATCAAGGCTATAAGAACTACAAGTGAGTAGAATTAAATGGGACATTTTGGGAGGCACAGAGGAAGTTACTCAATTGTTCCAGGTTAGAAGACATTCTGTTAGATACTACATAAACTTTCACCTCTGACAAGTCCAATTACTGTCCAGAAAAGAAAGATTAAGTAAGAACCACACCTATAAAGCTAGTACAGCTCTAAATTGAAGAATAAGAAGGGAAAATAAAAGTACAAGCCCCCTGAGAGTTTTTATATTCTTCAGACTACGTATAAAACCCATTCAGAATGTAAGCTCAGGAGTTCTGATAGAGACTTGGAAATGTTCTAATTCCAATAGTCAATATCCTGTCTATGGAAGTGATGAAAGTGAAATTATATTCATCCCTTAATAAGCACTTGTAGGTACAACAGATATCAAGCTTGTTATTATCATCAGGGGTGATGCTGCACTGAGCTTGATTGGACCAACCAGAATGTGTCAGAGTTTTGCCTCAACATGAACATGATGAAATTAGCTGCTAATATGGGTGTTCTGGGGTACCTGTATGAACACACACACCAGGGTGGAGTCTCAAGAGCTCAGTTCCTACACTCAGGAGTAGATGTGCAGGGAGATTAATGCACTGTAACATCCAGCTACTTATAAAAAAGCCTAAGCATGAGCTAAGAAATTTGTAAATCTACCTCAAGTGATACATACTTCATCCTTTGATCACTTGTCACTAAGTCAGCAATTCTATGAGCAGCTGACACTTCTGGGTTCTCCAAATTTCCATGAAGAAAGCCCTCCGTGTCTCAATTTTGGAACACTGAAAAGTGAAGTCTTTAGTTTAAGCCTGCTTTATACAATGGTAAACACTGAGAAGATTTACCTCAACTGATCAAAAAGGGGAAAATGGAATAATTTTCAAAGACTCCCTATTTCAGGTTTGCATTTGGTTTAACTGAGCAAAAATGTAATAGGAAATGCAGAATCTCATGCCTTCCCATACCATGTATTATGGCAGCAAGGCTTGAAAGACTGTGGCAACAAGTGAGATTCAGTTTAAAAGAGACTCATTTTAGGGTATGCAAGCCATAAGAAAAATGAGCTGTAACAGATCCTGTCCTTGAAAAGACTTGGTGTTGTAGTTTCTCCTCCAACTCTGCCTTCTGTGATTTTACATGTGCTCAAATGATGTAGATCTACTATTTTATTGGTAAAACCTGGAGTTCAGATATGTTCTCCTAGTTAGGTGGAAGGACTAAAACCCATCAAAGGATTAAACCTCCATCAACACAGCCCAACCATGGGTGCTGGGGAAGGGACCCCTTGGCAGGACAGGCTTGTTCCACTGCCCACGCACTGTGTGGGTCACAGCTGCACTGTTAGTGTGACAACTGAAAGTAGGCCAGGGGCTAACACACCAATTTCCATGCCAAGTGTGTAATTTACTAATAAAACTTCTTGGTTGTTCGTGGACTCTCTGACTTTTGAGGTTCCTTTTTGTCCATGAGGATTTATGAATCTTGGGTGCTTCTATCCCCTTCAGGATGGGTCACCACATCAGGGAACGACTGGATGCGGCACATGGTCAGGGTGACAAGGTGGGCATCAGTCTCAGGTTGGATTCGATGATGGTCTTTTCCAACCTCAACGATTCTCAGATTATAGGGCAGAATTTGTTGGTGTTGCTCATAGCGACTTTCGGAATAATAAACATTAATTTTGCCTTCGGGCTGTAGGCCCGGGGATTTCTCCCTTGCCCGCGGCTGAGGGGCCAGCTCCAGGAACCCGGGAGAAGCCACCGCCACCCTCACCCTGTCCCCGGTCCCTGTTCCCGGTTCTTGTCCCTGGTCCCTGTCCCCGTCTCTGTCCTTGTACCCAGTCCCCGTCCCTGTTCCCAGTATTTGGTCCCCGTTCCCGACTCCGGTCCCCGTTCCTTGTCCCTGTCCCCTGTCTCTGGTCCCTGGTCTTAGTCCCTGTTCCCGGTTCCGGTTCCTGCTCCCTATCTCTACCGCCAGTCCCCGTCCCTGTTCCCAGTCTCCGGTCCCGGTCCCGGTCCCGGCTCCCTCCCCGCTCGGTGGCCGCAGCCGGTCCCGTATCTCACCGTGGGCGCCTGCGCGGGGCTCCTCCTCCTCCTGCTGCTTCTCCTCCTCCTGCCCGTCCTCCCCTCCCGCCGCCGGCGGCCGCTGTCACGATGAGGCGGAGGAGGCGGCGGCCCGGCCCGGCCGCTCCCGTCTCTCTGCCCGTGGCGTAGCGGTCCCCGNCTCGCCTGGGAGCCGCGCCGGCCGCGGGGCGAGGGCGGCGGCCTGGGCGCGATCGGCCGGGCAGGGTCTGGGGGGCCCGCACGGAGCGGGGACCCGCCGGGAGGGAGCGGGGAGCGGCCCAGAGAGCTCGTCTGGGAAGGCCTTGGGAGGGGGCGGGAGGCAGCGCAGGTGGTTTTTTAGGCTGTAAATGTGGAGCAAGGGCGGCTCCCGGCGCGCACGGAGCGGGGATAACGCTGGGAGGACGCGCTGCTGCCGGGGAACGGGAGCCCAGCCTTGATGGGACGAGGCCTCCCCGTCCTGGCAGGGGAGGAGGGGAAGGGTGGCGGTGTATCCAGGTGGACGTGGATCCGCCGGGTGGGACGCCCTCATTGATTTGGTCGCAGCGGGGGATGTTTGGCTATGTTCGAAAAGGCAGCTCGGGAGGTTCGGGTCGGGATGTGCAGTGTGAACAGTGCATTCTTTTGCTGAAAAAGACAAAGAAAATAACAGATCTTCTCTCAGTGTGGTATGTACCTGTGCAGAAGGAAGCTAAGCTTTTCTTGAAGGTTCCTGCTGTGGAAAGCTTATTGCTTTCTGGTTTGAGAGGAATTGTGAACGTTTTTTACATTGGAATAGGTTACAGAACTGTGTGCATATATAAAAGGTGTAGGTAATGGTTAGCTTGGAAGGTGAGATTGAAGGGACAGTGTTTACTGTATGGGAGGGGATGGGAAAGCAGGGAATTTTAAGTTGAGGCTGGTGGTAATGTAGAGATAGGAGAACTGAATAGATACGAAGAATCTTGCAGGATTGGTCCTTACCCAGCCATTGGACTAGGCCAGGGCTCTCCTCTTTTAGAGAGCAGTTGAGTTTCCTTGGGAAAGCACTCTGTTAGAAAAGGGCAATGATGTATTCTTAATTATGCATGTCTAGGGAATTGCGTGGGCTTTTTTTTTTTTTTTCTTTTTGTGGAGTTACACGAGAAAGTGCTTATCCTCAGGGATTTCAGGATTCCAGCCTGCCTTTTAAAAGTTTTAGTGATGAAGGTGCTTAGATTGTGGGGTTTTCCCTCCATTAAGGTCAGTCATTGCTTGTCCTTCGAGAGCACTGAGGGGAAAGTGAGTTTCCCTGCTGTCATGCTTCTAAGGTCAGCGTTGGTAGGGGTTGTTCTCCTGTACTTTGTGGTGAATAACCATTGTTTATTGTTCTTCAGCCTGTTCTTCTGAGAGCTGCAGAACAACTTCCAACAAATTTTTTCCTTGGCTCTTGCAGACTGACTCACTGCAGGTGTGCAGGGGAACTGTGCAGTGTACAAACATTTGCTGCCGATGTTTTTGACCAGGAAAGGTAGTTGTAGGTTTGTAGTGTATTAGAAGATCCACGTTGGATATATTTTTGCTGTTGTTGTTTAAAAGGAAGGCAAAAAGGTGCGAGTAAATTTAGTGGTTTGATAGGTTGGTCAAGTCTGTCTTACAGGAGGTATGGATTGCTGTCTTTCTCCTGCTCCCTAGCTGTGGGGAGATGGGGATACTGTAGGTAAGGGAACTGGCTGAAAGTTGGATGAATTCTGAAAGTGGTTGCTGTGTCCTAAACTAAAGAATTGGGGCTCCTGAAATGGCTCCTCTCCCCATCCTCCTTTGGCAGCCATAGGACCAGTTTGGGGGTTTCTATCCACTTTGATTACTTATACTGTTGTTCTCATCTGTGTTGGTTTTTTTTTTTTTCTAAGTAACTTGCCAAAAGTGTGCCCCGAAACTGTTCTATTTTAATGTAGAGAAAATTCAAGAAATTAATTATTTAATATTTTTAGTCGTCTGCACTGAATTTATTGCTTAAAGGAGTAGCGTAACCTCTGATTTAAGATTACATGTGACAAAATAGAACTGGATTAGTATGTTCCCCTAAGGATGAATAATGGCTTCTTATAATTACTTGTATTGATTATGAATAACTTATGCATTCTTTACTTATGCAAGACACATCAGCTATGATTTGTTTTGTGGAAAGCAAGTATAAAAGAATTACTTTCTCTACTGTGGTAGAAATAACATATGGAACAACGTGAGAGGAATTCATGTAGAATTTGTCTTCTATTCTAAAGCCTGTACTGAAATGAAAATGGGCCCAAGTATAGGGGAAGGAATAGTGCAGAGAAATAGGAAAAGAATGGGCGTTGTGTCCTACCCTGGGTTTGTACTTTGGATTAGTGGAGACGTTAATAACCCTCTAATCCGGAGTGTGGGGTAACAGAGTTCTACACGATAAGGATTGCAGAGAGGCCGAGGGCAGCCCTTGGCTGCTGCTGGAGCTTTGTGCTCTGTGCTGTGAATTGTGAGCTCGTGATGTTGACCTGTGCTGCAAGTAGGTGTGTGCTGCCTGCTGATCCTGGTCAAGGGGCTTTTGGGGGAGATTTTAATTTATATGCATTGTCAAGATTGCATTACCACAGCAGTAGTGTCTTATTTTTCAAAATATTTTCACTTTCAATATAATATCCAGAATTCAAACCTTTCAGGCTCCCTGGGTTTAGTTTAGGTCTGGATGCTTGCCCTCTCTGAATGTAAGGTTACCAAACAAAATGTGTTGGCATAGTTTTTCCCTATCAGAGTGCTCAGGATTTAGTATAATTACCCTTCTCATTTCTGGAAGACACTTCAAGGGAGGAACTGCAGTAACATAAAACACTATTTCTTCAATACTGAAGTGAATTAGGATGATAGGCCACTTATTAAGCTCTTCTTACTGCTCTAAACTTAAACCATTAGTACCGTCAGACTGATAATTAGCATATCCATTGACATTGTTCAGTGATAAGCTGTTAATGGCACAGTCTGTCAGATATTTTAATAAGAATTTGCTGGCAGAAAGAATTGATCCAGTGTTGGAGTAACTTAAGCCAGTAAAAAGTGTCTGTCTGTTTGTGGTGGGCGGCTGTGCCAGCTCTCAGTGGAGAGAGCTGCTTGGCTGTAGATGGAAGATTGGAGGATGTTGCCGTATTGATTTTGGTGCCACCAGCAGCGCCGTGATCTGCATTATGTCCCTGTGTCAATAATCCAGGATCCCAACAGGAGCTGGGGCTTGCTGTCACTGTCACACACCCCGGGGGCCGAGTGATGCTGGTGGAGAGGTCAAGGATGTCACACAGAAAATTAACTAACAAAATCTTAGATGCTTTTATATTTCTAGTTATTTTCCTTGTATGTATATCACTTTTAAATAAAATTAAAGTATCTAAAAATGCTATTACTCATCTCCAAGCTAGGTGTGGTTCACGGGGGCCTAGCTTTGAGTGCTGATGTTCAGCTCTGCATTGTAGATGCAACTGTCAAATGTCCAACTCTTATCTCTTGTGGAGTAACTTCAAAATTGTTGGTACTTTCCAAGAGCCAAAAAATTTCTTCTCTTGCTTTCATTTCGCTTTGTCCTTTTTTTGTTATTATTCAATAGTTACTAATATTAATAAAAAATATATTTTAATTAAAACACAAACATTCACACTATTTTTTTTTTAAGCTGTGTGCTTTTCTGTCATTTCAGTGGACAAATCTGGAATTTGGTTTCAAAAACAGAACAGACACCTTGAATATGCACATTTCCTTCACCTCTTAGAGTTTCTTAGGAAGTTTTGATCTGCTCATCAGGTCAGTTTGCTCTGAAGTGGGAATATCTACATTCTGTGGATATTGGGTGTCTGTTTTTCTGTCAAAGTCAAGTTCCAAATCTCTTTTAATTTTGAAAAATACCGTGGCTGTTTTCTTTATAATTACCTATCGATTTGCCAGAAGGCTTTAACTTGTGGAGTGACTCTGTCTTGCATTTTGAACACTAGAAGATATAAATTCTTTGCCTGTTTTTATTGCTTCTTGGCTGCTTCACCATTGTCCCAGAGAAGATGGACTTAGTAATGTGTTTTCTTCCCTTCCTGGCCTGGTGCCTCAGATGCTTAGCTGCTTTCCCATAGCCCTTGGTGGGTGGACTGGATTCCCGCTGTGCAACTAGTTTGTATGCACTCCCTTGAAAGTGATTGAAGAAGGAATTTTGTTTTAAAACTTTCAAGAAGCTAAACCAAACAACTTCTGTCAGTGTGGGAGTGGACCAAATCCCATAGGCTTCATTACGGGTGGTGGTTGACTGGCAGACTTGCTGGGCTTTCACTCCAGGCATTTTATTAAAAAGTGCTTCTCAGATGTGAAGTTTTCTATCCTAAATTTAGGTATTTTAACTACGTATTTTTCTTCTTAAAAAAGACGAAATATGTAGTTAAAAAAAAACAAAGCCTGAGGTTGAGATTATGGCTTTATTCTGACTGAAGTCTGTCAAGATAAGAACTGGTAACATTGATAAGCAGCACTTACTAACCAGGCTGCTATGAAAGTCATTGTGTGTGTATTTCAGAGGAACATCTTTCACACCAAAGGTCTGGTACTTCTCAGTGGTTCAGCCTTTACTTTCAGAGTTGGTTTTAATGTCTGATTTATTGGTGGCCAAGTTAATGGTACTACCCTCTGCAAGTTATTCTATAAATAGGGTAAGCATTGTGTCAGTTTAGTCATAGTATAGTCAGTTAAGCATGATGATGAATTATCTCTGGAAAAATTTAAATCATTTGATATTTTTGTGTAAATTGGCATAGGAAGAACAAGTGGACAGTGTACCCTTGGTTAATATTTCTGTGCCTTTCAGAAGGAAAAGGTTTTTTTTTTTACCTGAAAGATACCTGGTGTTCGAGAAAACTTTGGAGTTGTCCTGTTGCTCTATAAGCAGTGCCTGTCGCACCCTAAGAATGCAGAGCTGCAGCATGACTGCTGATATAATGAGGAATTGTGTGTATTTTTTTTTTCCCATTCATGTCTCCCTCCTCCTGTCAGCCACAACTCCCCTTGGCGTTCAGCTGACTTGTGATGGTGCTTCCCTCCTTCCTGTCTCTATCCTATGCTTCTCTTCCCATTGACTCCTTCAGTACAATGAAAGGGAAAAATAAAAGCTTTTGGGTCACCTTTTATGTCTGTTTCCATCTCCTCTGGCAATTCCTGCTCCACACAGCGGAGCAGCAGAAACGTGGCCTTGCTTGCTCTTTGGCCTCAGGTTTTTGCTCCCTCTCTGGTCAGCCACCCAGTCACTTGACTGTGTCTTGGGCAACTGCTGCTCTTCAGCAAGTCCTCTGGTTTCCTCAGCTCTCCTTCCGAGCCACCACATCAGCTTCTTTAATATTGCACTCCTTGCCTTTTGCAACCTCCTGTCTATGGGAGTCCCCTGGACCTTGCCCTTGTTTTGGCTTCTCCAGGCCTTGCTCTGCTCTGTGGGATCGCACCCATCCCTCCATTCTTCCTCTTCTAGAGAAATCCGCATGACTACAGACTTCCTCCATGAAGAACGTCTTTTCCAAGCAGCATGGCTCCCTAGCTATGCCGAATCTTAGCTTATTTGCTCTTTTTAAAATATATTTTTCTTTATTTAAGAGCTCTCCAGGTTCTGTTACTGCAGAAGGAAGATTACTTTGTGCTGTACTCTTCATATAGAGAACCACTCATCTGCTTTCCAGTCCTGCCTTATACATGCTCACGTTCTGAGTGTTTTTTCAGAGCAGATTGTAGAATTTTGAGGCAGTGAACTTCAGTTACCGAATCATGAGGTTGGCTGACATCTAACTCTTTAACACCTTGGTATCTTTATTTATAAGCTGAAATAGCTAAGTGCCTCACAGATTGCAAAAAATTAATTTCTGGAAGTTAAGTTACGCCTCTTGGAAATAGAAGTAGAAAATAAAGTGTTCCATCTTTTGGCTATCAGCAGTTCTGAAAGTTGGTATCGGTAGAGAGCAGGACAGGAAACAGCAGTGCTGTGATCTGCTCATTTGGTTCTGTGTGCAGTTAAGGGCCCTGTCTTGGCTGGCTGGCTGTGCTAAGGGCTGAAAACTAACCAGAATCTTGAAATAAAAAAAACCAAAAAAGACAGATTGATTTTTAGTTACTTAATAAGCCAAAAGCACCTTGCCTTGCTGTGGTGAGTCACACTGAGAAGAAATTTAAATTTGGGTGGGATTTTATTAATATTTATCTTGTTATATTTTGTGGTTTCTGAAAGTGTTTTTTAGTAAAACTGTGGAGCGAAAATGCAATAACAAATAGAAGTTATACATGGCAAAGTGAATTGGAATCAATAACTGGAAGGCAATGGTAGCATTAACTGTGTGTATTCCAGAGGGACTAGCCTGGAGGTGAGAGGGAAGGATTACTTGGATTTTGGGGGGATCAAACCAAGCCAGCTTTGTCGATTGTAATGGTGTTCCCATGCCTTTAAGCCAGTGACCCGAATAGACTGTGTGGTTTGTATTGCATCTTTTGTCAATACATGTTTTTAGCTTACTGATAATTGCAACAAGAATTGCAATGCTGTTTAAATGGCAATAAAGGAGAGGAATATGCACAACAAAAGGAGAAACAGCTCTTTCATCGTTTTTGTTGAGTGTTTCCGTGTATAACTGTTTATCCCCCACACCCATGCCTTGGTAGGGTAACTTTGTATTTGCATGGCTGGTCACCATTAAAATACTCCCCAAAAGAAATGATTTATTTTGATCTATGCTACATCAGTGCTACGCAAATCAGGAGGCGACACCATGGTTGGTTGCTTTAAAAAAAAAACCAAAGCAGTAACTTGCAAACAGTAAGGTAGATAAAACCACAGAGTATAATACAATCCTTACATCTGTGTGTTCAGTGTTGTTGCCTTAATCTACACAGGAAGAAACACAGAGGAGTGCTAGAAGTTATTGCTCAAGCAGTAAGTATTTTAACCATCCACAGTAAATTTTCATGTCCAGTATCCTTTAAAAAAATTCTTTCCTAAGGCCTATTGGAGTTCGTATTAGACTCCCATTGACTTCAGACACAAGAATTGGAACATTCATCTTAACATTAACAGTAACCTGTGCCAAAATCCCTCTGATACATTTTATCTGTGGTGTTACTTGGTTTATTTTGATGAAGTACAAAGCATAAATTTGGCTCTGTTAATTCGTATCATCTGACAGGCTGGCATCTTTATGTCATATGCTGCATCTTTTAAATTTTCTTTCAAAGATTGGTTTCAAGTAAGGTTTTCTTAATCCCCAGCTTGCAATGTCTGTTTATATCTTCTCCCATGTGAAATTAATGGGAAGGCAATTAGGCAAACTCTGGATTCTGTGCTTGAGTGACACTTCTAGCTGTGAAGATATTATAGCTGTCTGTCTGGTCTTCACAGCTTCGGTTGGAGTCTTAGATGAAACTGGAGATAAAGATGTTAAATCTCGAAGTGGTGCATTAACTCCTGATGTTACAGAGGTTACATTTGTTGGAGGCATTGAGGATTGCATTTAGCTGCTGATCCATCAGGAAGGGTTGCAGTGGCTCGTTACAATGTCTAATCTAACTGCGTGTTTGCTTTCAAGCAAGAGTAAATGTGAGCCTAACCTTACTGTGGGATATGAATGTTTTCTGATATATTTTTATCTACATACAGCTCTAGGTTTTGCACCAGTCTAAGCACTTCTGTACTGGAAACACTCTTTCAGTTGCCTTTGTTCAAAACCCGAGTGTGTACAAACACTGGTGGGAAACCTGAGCTTTGGAATTTGCTTTCTAATACCGATTAAGTTTGTCAGCTTCCCCTGGAGAGTCTGAATGGAAATCAGGATTTGAGAAAGGTCGTTTGTCACTTACGAATGTCAGTCATCAAGTCTTAAAAAAGTAAGTTTTGCTGCATGACTACACCAGTCTCAGTTGCCACGAGGGAGAGTAGGGGACAGAAGGAAGGCTAGACTTATTTCTTTTGGCAGGCAGCAAGCACTTAGGTTAAACTGATTATCAGGCTGTACCCATAGGCTGTGGTTTCATGTTGCAGCTAAGCCAGTCTAGAAGGTTGCTGCTGCTGAAAGAAGTGCTCCCACTCTCTTCTTCCTGCTCCCACAGTCGTGTTTCCATCATTTCCTTTGTGCCAGCTCTACACATTGGACCCATCACTGAGCCAATTCAGCTCAGTCACCCAGTTGAGAACTACTCACTGCTGAATTAATTAGATTAATTAATTTAGTGAAAGACCTGATAAGTATTAGAGCTGGCATAGAGGAAGGGTGGAGACCACACAGTAGTAATATGAGAGTGCAAGGGTATAGTTCTGACGGTTTTTTTCACGGTTTACTCCGATGTACGTGTTCGTTGTCACGTGTGTGTCAGGTCTGGTCTGTGCTCAGCCAAGTGCTAGGGGTGATCTGCATTGGACCTGGTTTGAGACTGACTCGCCCCACACACCCCGAGGTTTTCCTGTATCACTCTGATGCTGTCACTGCTGTCAGAGACTCTCGTAGCATGGTGGGGACAAAAGGCACGTGTGCTCGCAGGTGGGAGTGCTGAGTTACCCTGTCAAATGACCACCAGTACAGAAATTGATTTAAAATGATCATAACTGCAAGCTTAGTCAAGCCTTCCTGTTCTGCTTATATCCCTGGAATATTTTAAATGGTTTGAAAGGATTTTCTTCCTTTTTAACTGTTTAGGAATTCATGTAGTTGGCAAGTGGTTGCCAAAAATACGAGTATATAGGATCACAGCAGTATTTTCTGTCCAGAAATAGATTCTAGAGGCTTGGGGGAGTACTAGTCTGTTGTTCACAGGGAACCTGTTAAACTGCTATGGAAACCTTACTCTAAGTAATAGGATCTGTATCCCGTTCCTTATCAAATAAAGATGTTAATTGTCTTTTATTGTTTGTCTTACTATGTTTATCATCACAGTGTCTCCATAAGTATATCTGGCAACAATATTTTCCAGGTCATTTATTAAGATTTATATCCTTTAAGTGGCTACTCTATGGAACCATTTTTTCATGCCTACAACCTGCTTTTCTGACAACTAAATTTTTAGAATTACTATTCCTTAAAAGTAAGTTTTTACCTGTTCCGTTTCCCAGTTTATTCGCTGTATACCATTTTGGGTGGCCAAGTCATGTAGCGAGGGGTAGGGAACCAGAGTGGGAAAGAAGTCTGGTGTTAACTCCCTTTTGTGGTGCTTGTTCGCATCCATAACTCTTGAGTTGTGTGTGAGTTGCTGCTATTTCTGAAGTTTTTCTGCTACCTGTGAAATTACTGTAGTGCTGTCTGGTAGCTGTGCAAGTGGAAGTGAGTTACCATGCTCATGGTGATTATTTCAGCTTTTGAAAATGTCTACAAAGATGCCAATTTGCTTTAAATGATAGTGTCCTCATATCTGTAGCAATGGAAATTACAGAAACTATTGTCTATATGAATTTCACAGACATTGGCTTCTTTCTGGCTTCTTCCACATCACTTTCTTGGTCAAGCTATATTTCACTTTTGTTACCTTCCTTTGAATTTTTGGGTGTGTTAGGTTATCATTAATTTGTTCTTTCTGCTCAGAAATTGGGAAGCAGAGTACCTGGGTTGGTCTGTAGCCTGAATGCTCTCAATGCCACACCTCAGTTCTTGGCCCCATGATAAATAGCACGACAGCACGAAATCTCAGACTAGTGGTGTCTGGGAGAATTTTGGAATTAATGTAATGGAGTTTTTTAATGTATTAACTTACTTCATCAATGAGAACAATGCAGTAGGGTTGTTTTGTGTTGTTTTGTTGGTTGTTTTTTTTCCTGAGAGTTGAGTCATACTTTATTCCCATTTTTCTGCCTGAAGAGGACAGCCTTTAATAAATCTGTAGGCGAAGTGATAAGCATATAATAAGGAGTCACAGGGATTTTTTTCCCTCCCACTGCAAATGAGTCAGCAATTAAATTATCTTGAAAGAAAATCAGTCTGTTGTCTGGTTTTAGCGAATGTTTACATTTTAAGAGAACAGTTATGTTAGTGGTGCTCAGAGTGCAAATTGTGTAGGAGATCTCCTGTATAATGAAATGCATATCACAATCTCCCCCTAAATGACTCTTAATCTGAAATATTTTTATTTGATCAGAACAGCAGATTCCTGGTGGTTTACTAAAACAGACAATATCCTCAGCTTAAATTTTCTTTTACTGGGAAGACACACTGAAAACCTCACTGTCAAGTGGAATTGCCACGTGTAATCCAGTTCTGGATTTTCTGGTTATATCACACAAATGATGAGATGTGGTAGTGTGGAAGAACTTGGCAGAAATATTCCTGTGTAAATACGAAGGCTCATTCATATTTTCAGTCTTGCTCTGGTCAGGAAGATTTATGTGACTTGACATTTATGGGGACTTGTTTTCAAATGCTGTGGAAGGGAATAGGTGGCTGTGCTGGAGGTCTGGTTCCAGGCTGGAGAAGCCTCTGTGTCTGCTTAAAACACCTTCTGTTGGTGTTTATCTTGGAGATAATGAGGTGGGACAGGCTGGTGAAATGAAAGGGGCAGGGACGTGTGTGACGTGTTTGACAGCTGCATTGTTTGAGCTCAGATGTGTGAAATGCTCAAAAAGCTTTGCCAAGGGGATCGCGTCAGGCTGTGCCTGCGGGGTGTAGAGATCTACCTAGGCTGGCCTAGAGCTGGCAGTGGTGTAATCCAGCTGTGAACCCTCTTGGAGAAAAGTGCTCAATTCTTGGGGACTTCAGCTTCCCCAGTTCTGTGCTGCCCTCACCGTGCTCCTGTTTGTTCAAGCAGTGACTGGTCTGAGTAAATGCCCACAGCCTGTAGAGTAAATAACCTCCTTCATAAACCCAGGTAGACAATGAGCTTTTTTTTTGGTGTGTTTTGTTTTGTTTTTTTTCAAATTGATCCTCCTGAAAAGAGCAGATATAAAAAAGAAAAATTGTTAAAGCAAGGGGAACAAGATACAAGCACTTAAGGGAGCAGGGAGAATGCTGGTGATCGTGATGAGATTGGTAACATTTTTCTCTCCATTTTGTGTCACTGTAAATGAATTCAAAGTTCACCAGACTGTAGCTTGCTGTTGACTTTTGAAATACTCTGATATGCATTCAAGCTTAGCAACACTGCATTTCTGAGGAGTTTTCACTGCTGGTAGCAGCAGGATGCAGCCAAAACAGTTTCCATCCGGTTCCATTAATGGTGTTGTCTGGTTGACTTTTCCAACCCTGTGATTCATCCACTGCTGCCCTATTTAAATTATTCAAAGAATTGATAAAGCACAGGGCATGGCTGATTCTTCTTGGAAAAAAATGCTAACCAATAGTGTTTTCCTGAAATTTCTTGAGGAATTGTTCTCCTCACCAAAACATCAAAGGCAGAGATGAATTAGGGTGAAAACTAATGATGGTAAAACTCCTTGTGCATTAAGTTGGGACTTCTGTGGAGAAGACTGTGTGCACAGAACTGAGAGTTCTGATGGCAGCCTTGTTAAAAGGAGAGAACCAGCTCCTATGGCGGGAAGGGATGTACGAGAAGCCAGGCTATAATGATGGAGGTAAGGGACTGTCCTTGGGATGAAATGATGCTTTCGGCAAATCAAAAGAAACTGTTGGACAAAAAATTCAAGCTCACTTTTGTCAACATGGACATCCATGTTTCGGTGCATTCTCATGGTACTTGATGTGAGTGAGCACTGTTCCATTGCAGTCCAATGTAAATAATGGTTAACTAAGCATAAATTTAAAACTAGACTTAAGTTAACCTGAGGTCAGAATGACTAAGGGTATAGAAGAGCATTACTTGTCACATGAAGTGGGCTTACCAAAACTGGCAGTCAGGTGTGATTCTCCTTTACTGAGTGAAATGGAGCATCATGAGGTGGAGATTTGGACCCCAGAAAGCAACTGCATGCTTTTGTGTCCAGGAAAGAAGATGAAGGAGGCAATAAAAAAGCAAGGAAGTAGTTAACACATTGTGAGAGCTGTGAAAAGGGAGAAAGAGTGGCAAGTGGAAGTGGAAAAAAAAATGGGGAAGGAGAAACTGTGTGTTGGCCTTTTTTTTTCCCTTGTAATTGTGCATGAAGATGTTTGCTGTGTAAACATACTGTGGGGGAAATTACTTAGTTGTTACTGCATATGGCTATTTATCTCTGCAGGTTTCATTAAGCCATTTAAAGGCCCCTTGTTTTCTCTTCCTTTTTTCTTGTTCTCATCTTGTGGCTGCCTCATCCCTGGAAGTGTCCAAGGCCAGGTTGGACAGGGCTTAGAGCAACCACATCTAATGGAAGGTGTCCCTGCACAAGGCAGGGGGTTGTAATGAGCTGGTCTTTAAGGTCTCTTCCAGCCCAAACCATTCTGTAATTCTTGATTGTATTATAGAAGAGAGTCTTCCCATTTATTCAAGCATCTAAATTTCTTCAGATTTTAATTACTTTAATTTGGTGACGGCTTTTCATTTTCTAAGATCCTTAATGTAGGATGTCATACAGTGTTTAGCATGAAAAAGGAAAATAAAGAGTAGGAATAGGCACTACTGAGATTACAGGTTATATTGGAAAGATGTTTGTCATTCTGCTTCAATTAAAAATAACATTACTTTCAAACTTTAATAATATATTGCAAACTTCCACTTGATGTTAACAGAGTATTTATAATGTGGTTAGATGTTGGTAACATGCAATGCTCAGCTGAATATTTTTGATCCTGCACTTGCTGATTTACTGCAATAAATATAAAGCTTCTGTAACAGATATGATGCAGCAAGGCTCAGTTCTGCGTGGTGATATCTGCATTTGTCAGCAACACCGAGTTTTTATGGATTTGGCCTTAAATTGGTACTGGATTGTTTGCCTGTGAATGTTTAGTCAATAGAGAACAAATTGTGGATGTCAAATAACCTTCAGCTGCACAATCAGCCAGAAATGGCAGGATGAATGCAGCAGTGTCTGAAAGCTGCACTGCCCGAAAAGGGGAACTGCCTGAGCTCCTTCCGCAGAACAGCTCGGGGCTGGCGGCACTGGGGAGCAGGTCCTGTGCCAGGGCACAGCTGTGGGGCAGAACCCCCTAGTTTTCCCCGTTCTGGGGTTGAGTTCTCCTTGCTGCACACAGTGAAATGCTCAGAAAGAGGAGGTGTGACAGTCGGAGGCATTTGGTGCCACTCTGAAAATGAAGGTGGCAAGTGAGAAGTCAGGGGTCATTCTCTGTCCTCAAGTAAAACAAGGAGAACGTGTGACCAGTGAGCTTGAGCCATTTGGCCCAGTAAATAAAATGCTTGATGATTGTAAATGCAAGTTTGAGAAAAGCAAGTAATTATTTTCTTCCTGGTTTTTTTTTTTCCTTCAGTTTGATCTGCTGCTGCTGAATATCTGTGTGTGAGGGCAAGTGTTGTTCCTTGAAAATAAACCAACCCCTATTTCATAAGTCAGGAATTGCATCTGTTTAAAATGCTTATTCAAAGAACCATAATCTGTTCCTTTGCTTCTGAGTGTCTCATGCAAACAGCTGGATTGGAGTGTATTGTCAGGGGGGGTTGGTTGTTCTTTTTTCATCAAATCCTGTTCGAATAAAATAAAGAAAAGCGTTTTGCAGTCTCTATGCACAGTCTGGTGGCAGACTTAGATTAGAAGTTTATATAGCAGCATAATTGTGGCTCCAATGTGATGTCACGATAAATGGAAATTAGTGCTCATAGAAAATAGTAAAAAGTCATCGTAGAAACTCATACTCACAGAAATAAGTATTTTTCCATACTTCTATCTCAAGCAATCATGGCAGGAAAAGAGGTAGAAAATGACAGAAACTAATTTTTCCTGTTTTCAAAAGGTTGGTTGTACATGTAGGTTTTTCTTCTGCTCTTGTTTTTGTATTTCAGCTATGTTGGACTGAACTCTTGATGTCATATTTGACACTTTAAATATCCAGCAGAAAGCTCTGTGGCATTAATTTTATAAATAGACCTGGTACTCAAAAATAGTCTTATTGATAATCAGCTTTGTCTGTCTTAGTTCTGGAATGATCGCTACATGTTTGTGTAACTGGAAACTCATACATAAAATTTAATCCTTTTTGGAGCTGATCTGTGGAACAGCATATAAATAACTAGTCAATAAGAAATGTGTGTTTGTTCCTGTGTTTTCCTGGAACTGGAATTTTGCTGTGCAGTGGATTAAGAGAAAGCTGTATCTTTTTTACTAGAGTTTCTCTTCATGTATTGCAGGAGTTTCATGGCTCTCCTGTAAATCAGTGAGTCCACTCTGAAATGGATTTTGCTGTCCTTCTTTTGAGTTCTTCTACCTGGTTGAGGCACATGATGAGATTCACTGTGCTTTTCTGTAAATATCAGTGCTCCACAGGAGATGGGGATCCCTGTGTCTGACCTGGAGTGTCTCTGCAAAATCTGTGTTGTTAGCTAAAAATAAAGCAAGTGATTTAATTGGCATCTCCAACTCTGTCATCTGTAGTCTATTTGGCCTAATAATTTGTGAAAAAATGTTATTTTAAATTGTTGGCCAAAAGGATTTCTTGTTTGTGTTTTTTTTTTTTTTTTTTTTTTTTTTTTTAGTTTGGCATGTCAATTTTAATTTAAAGTTTTCTCAGTGATATTTCGGGAGTTAAGAAATTGAGACTTTAGGGTTTTTGTTTGTTTCTTGATGACTTAGGGCCCTGAATAGGGAATTAGGTCTTCACGCTACTGCTCTGAGGAAATACAGAGTGTTCCGTGCCTGTGCCGATGCCGTGTGTGACATCGGATCCCGTTTCGGTCGGGCACAGCTCCGCCAGCACGGCCCATCTCCCGGCTTTGTTTACTCTATCGCTCATCCGTCGTTAAACATTGATAGCTGGCAATGGGAGCATGGGAACAGCGCCTGGCAACTCAGGGAATACTGACACTGCAAAATGGGCCTCTTGCTTTTGGGGCTGGTTTTGGGTTGATAGCCTGTGACGGCAAGTAAGTTTTCTTTTTCAGCTCTGTTACAGGCCTGGGGTGAGTTGGACCTGAATTCATAGTGAAAATTAAGTGATAAATGACAAAGGCCTAATTGGAAATCTATGGCTGAGTCTATTTCCTGCCATTGACTCCAGTGCATTTCCAGGTGGACTTTAATCTGTGCCGTGTAGCCCGAGGGTACTTGTGCCTGGCAGTCTAGGCTTGGGATCACACTTGGATTTTGGGAAGTGTCTGTATGGCTTTTGTACAAATTATACCTCAGAAGAAGAAAATAATTTCTTCGTAAACTTAATCACTTAGCAGAAAGGTGGTAGTTTTTAGGATGTCTCAGAAAATAAACTTTCTTTCGCTTTTACTCATTATGCAGGTGCATTTGAGGGGGTTGATGTTGACCTATATAGTCTATTGTTCTCAAGTTTGTGTCTTGTCTCACTGCAGTGGGGATGTGCTGAGGTCTGTCCTGAACTGTGTATGTAGCACAGGTGGTAAAACCACTTTAAACTTACTGTAGAACCGAAAGAATAAGTTAATGCACAGCTGCAGTGATGGATGACCTGCAGTTGAGATCTTAAACTGCTTGTTTTTTTGAATGCCTGCAGCTGGCCCTGGCAGCTGCCAGAGCTCAGTTGTGGCGGGGGTTGATTATTTAGTTATTTATTTATTACTTTTTAGACATAACTGCCAGGCTGCAGAGAGGGGGGAATACTGTAAAAATGTAAATATTTAAATTTCATTTCCTTCTTGGTGACTCTGCCCTCCCTCTTTGTGTTTGGGTGCAAGGATTAAAAAAGGATGAGTCTCTTGTCTCCCCAGCTTAAAGCACTTGAACATTCTGCTCGTGTGGTGTCCTCTTGCCCTTCCATCCTCAGCAGAAGCAACTCACACCTTCAGAAGAAATACAGCTTGGTTGCTTTGCACTTTCTGATGGGAGCAGCAGCACAGCTGCTGCCGTCTCTCTGCTGAAGGGAGATGGAAAGGGAATCGAGTAAACAAGGAGTGCTTGAGTCATCTTTGGGGGCAGGAGAGTTGACTGATGTCTACAGTTGATTAACTTTCAGGATTACTAACTGTAGAATGAAACAATTTATTTGTGTGGTCTTCAAAAGAGTGTGTGCAAGGTGAGTGATGTCAGATTCCTCCTTGTTCTGTTGGAATGTGTGCGTGTGGCTCCAGGGAGGTAACTGTGGATGGAGAGCTGCCTGGCTGGACCTGGACAGTGCAGCCGTCTGCCCCTGGCCGTGGCACCCAGCTCCCTCAGGCTCCAGTGCCTCCGGGAGTTTCCCTTCAGGAGCTGAAGCTGAGCTCAAAGCCAGCTCCTTAGGGCCAGCACGGCTGTTCATGGGGTGTGGAGCAGGAGGTGCCATGGTGGCTGCGCGCTCTGCATCGCCCTGCACAGGGCTGGGGGGAGTGGAAGCACAGGCAAGCCCTTTCCCTTTGCAAGACTTCAGCAAGAGATCAAAGGCAACCCTTTAACCTTGGGAAGCGTTTTTCCTACCCAGACCTGGTTCTGCGTGTGCTGTTTCATCCCTGGTTTTGATCCAGACACACTCTGAACTCCCTTGAAGCTTTGCTCTCAGTGTGTCTTTGCTGCAGGTTCCTTTCATTTTCTGGAGAACACTCCTGGTGCAGTTGGCTTTCAAGTATCCAGATAGGGGTTGCTGGCCAGAAAAGCCTATGTGTTTGTATTTAAGATGATAAAAAAACCCCAAAATTAGGATTTTTGTAAAAAAGCAACATTAAAATTTCATCAGTCCTATATCTGCATGTATCTTTTATTCAGTACAGAGCTGAACAGATGAAGTGCTGTATTTTGTAACACCATAAGCTCTTATAACCAGCAATCAGTAAAACATACCTGTGTTCTTAAAAGATCCATTTGTATGTTTCTGCTCTTACTCTACGTCATCTGGTACCAAAAATAACTCTCCCCATCTCAATGGCATTGCTCATCCAGCGTTTTACCACTGCAAGCTGTAGAGCTGATTGCAGCTGTTAGTGAGTCTAAATGTTTGGTGCTGGAGTCTGTAGCCTTTGTATTGTGTTTTCACTACTTGATTGTGGTGTAGTGGGATTGTGGGAAGTGTTGGATGGGATACACAAACACCCCTGATGGATCAATATTTTGTGTATCTAGTCTGTGCTGTATAGAGGCTATAACTGAAGTGATTCAGCTTTGCATGGCAGAGTTGGAACATGTCCACGAAATGCTTTTGCAGAACACATAGAGACTCATGTAGAGGATCATTTTTTTCCCCAGTGCATTACAGCAGGGAGATGGGTTTTGTTCTGTCTCATCTGTCTTTTATTTCTGTTTCATATTTGAATTCTGAGGTGTGCAAGATGAAACTGCCACCTACAGCAGATCTTTGAGGTGCAAAGAAGTTGATACTGCACATGCAGATAGGTTGGTTGGTTGTATGGGGTCTTTATAGCATGATACAGTGGTATCATATGGTTTTTTTTCAACAATAAGCATGTTATAACAGTCTTTGTAGGCTTCCTACTCTTCCTTCTTTCGTTGTACCACCAGATGAAGGGCTGATATGGTGAATTCTGGAAAGCAGTGTGATGTATGTGTGCCCTTGGGGATTTTTACCTGTCGGAAATGAGGACAGTTTGATCTTACAATCAGTTGATTCTCTGTAGATTGTGGTCATCCTCTAGCAAACTTCTCTAGATGGAGTCTGGTTCATGTTTTGGTTAACATGCAGAACTGAAGACTGGATTGATAATGGCACCTAATTTTTAGCTTACAGGGTTTCCTGTGCTTTGCCCTTTCATAGCTGTTGGCTGAGCTGCTGTCACTTTTTTTTTGACCTCAGCCTTTGAGGACTTGGTGTTTTATTGCTCAGCCCTCACACACTCTCTGTGCCTCGTGACTAAATTCCCAGGGGAAAAAACCATCACCAGAATTATTTCTATTTCTTCCTTTGTTGTATATATAAAATTGTGGTTTTCTTTGGAAGATTATTTTCTGCAGAATTCCCTGCCACATTCCTTCTAGTTCCCCAGAGATGTTTAATTAGAATTTGGTGCTACAGTCTAAGAAAACTTACCTTCCTTTGTTCCTTAAAGGACTGGCTAGTTTTCCTGATGATTGTGGGGCAACTGCAGAAGTAATGAGTAAAGATATTTTAAAAAGAGTAAGCCCCAAACCTCAGCCTTGCAGAATGGGATGTCTGGATAACTGTTAGTGACGTACCTTATCTTCTGCTTTATTTTTAGATGCTCTTCTACAACGGGTTGCAGAATTGGAAAAGGTCAATGCAGAATTTCTGCGCACAAAGCAGCAACTTGAGCAAGAATTTAATCAAAAGAGAGCAAAATTTAAGGAGTTATACCTGGCTAAGGAAGGTAAGTCCTCAATTCTCTGAATTGTTCTGAAGTTTATTGAACTTCATCTTCAAATAAGCCCTGTATGAAGCATCGTCTTTTAAACAGTTATAACAAGAATGTAAGAGATTCAATAGGTGGCTATTGAGCTTCCTAGAATGAACTTTTAGAATTAAATTTAAAGATTTGCCTCATGGATAGGAGCCAGAGCAACTTGATGTCCATGCAGAACCACTACCAGTGAGTTTTAATACTAATTTCCTGAATTCAGGGTGTACTCTCTGAGCAGGACCTGATCTGGCAAATGGAAAGACATAGCCTGGATGCTGTGCTGTTTGTACTCTGTGGCCTTTTTTTTTAATGTAGCATTTATTTGTCTTAAATGTCCATCAGAGGTAGGCTGTAAGCAGGCAAACGTTATGAAAGTTTTAATACCAGCCAAGGGCATCTATTTCAATAACACAATTTATAGGAAAATTTGAAACATATGAGCTCAAATATCTGATGAAGGATTGGAGAGTAGAGATAGCTGTTCTGAGAGCCAGATTGATTTATTTCTAATTCTGATGATTTTCCTGTCTTTAACATATGAAAGCAGAGCCAGAACATAATGCATTAAGACTGCAGCTGCTGTATGAGCTTATGAGAGCAGAAATACAACAGGCATAATGAAGATCAGATCATACAGCAAACCTATTTACTTGTGTTTCTAAGGCTGGATGAAAGGAAATTTTAGATACAAGACACTACTGATGAGATCAGCAATAATTCTCCCGTTTTGGTACAGTCAAAAAATAGAAAATAAATTGTGATGGGGAAGAAAAAACGCCCCAACTTTTACATGCACCGAAGTGGAAGGGCACCAGAGGAGAATATACGAGCAATTACTCTTTTTTTTTTACCCCTCTAAAACTTTTTTCTTCCCTGTCTCCAAGACCCTTTCCTAAATGTGCATTGGGGCTATTGGAACCCATCTTTAATACTGTCGTTTGAAAACTAAGAATATTAATGCTACAGAGTCTTGGTTTTTTTACACAAGGATTAATGTCCTTTTAAGTACTCAGTTAGCTCTGGGTTCCATATTCTCTGCTGGGAGAGCACCAGGATTGATTAAGCTTTTTGGCCCTGGGGGAAATACATGGAGATAGCTTGGTTTGAGTTGTGTACTGGCCAGATGTTTCTGCTAAAAGTGATTGCCATTGAAACAGTCTATGTGGGCATAAAGCACATATTTTGTGTTGGTGCTTTTGGAATTAATTATACATGTCTTCCAGATCTGTTTGTTTCAGATTAGCTGAGAACTCAGGAGGATAATATGAAATTAGTTTAATTTCTGTTTATAGTTGCAACAATTAGAGAAGTAGTGGGTGTTCCATTGAATATGTCTCTTTTCTTAGTAGAAGCTCAGTTTTACCAAAGTCTTTGGTAAAGAGCAAATTAGCCTGCGTAGTTTTCTTATGTGGGCTCTCCAAAGTGGTCACAGAGTGTTTCTGTTCAAGAAGTGTGAAGTGTTCCATCCAAATTGAGAACCGAGTTGGTCCCAGAAATGGGGGGAAAACTGTTTTCCAGTCTGTTCTTGCCTTTTCCAGATTCATTACGAGAATGAGTTAAATAATAAAAACTGATGAAAAGCGCAGTTCACTATCATCAGGTTTATTGATCTTAGTTATATCTAGTGTGTGCTCTGTGTCTGCATCCATGAGAAGGTACTCCTTTAATAAAAGGCAAGGGCAAGCAAAGTCAAGAAATAGCATTCCCTGAAGATACCTGCCAACATTTGCTCAGTCCTTACAGGTAGATGTTTTAGTACCAGCGCTTCCTTCACTCCCTTCTGTTCTTTGCCATAGCAACTAGGGCCACACTTCAGATTGAACTCATTAATCAAGCTAAATGTGTATAATCCTCCTTTCAGAGGACCTGAAAAGACAGAATGCAGTGCTGCAGGCAGCCCAGGATGACCTGGGCCAGCTGCGGACCCAGCTGATGGAAGCCCACGCCGAAATGGAGAACATCAAGGCCATAGCCACAGTGTCAGAGACCACCAAGCAGGAGGCCATCGATGAGGTCAAGAGACAGTGGCAAGAAGAAGTGGCTTCACTCCAGGCCATCATGAAAGGTAACAGCCAGGCAAGCTGCTGAGGTAGCCACCCTGATGTCTTCATGGCTTTGTGCCTGCTCTCCCAGAGAATATGGATAATTGTTATGGCTTGGGAAAGCTGCAGAAGGGCTGGATGAAGTGGAGTTCCCAAGGCTGTGAAAAGGAGCTTGGTGGGGTTTTTATTGTCAACGTGAGGGTAGAATTTAGAATTCATGGCCATGGGAATCTTATGGATATGCAAAGCATTTTTGAGGGACTATAAGTGTGGTACCTCATCCTTCCACGAAGATAAGTATGATGCCTGTAATTTAACAAGTCTGAAAACAGCTTTAAGCTGCCAGCGTGATTCTCTCTTTTCCTTCTGTGTGAGCTCAGTTCTGCTCTCCAGTCAGCTGTCCCTCCAGTACTCACATGAGCCTTCCCCCAGGGTAGTGACTGCACATGCTGCTCTCTCACTCCTGGGTGTTTTTTTTCTTGATAGTTCTGATCTATTCCCTGTTATATTTGCGTGTTGCACAGCTGTTGACATTTCTGAGACAAAGTGAATGAAAAAAGGATACAAACTGGGAACAGACTATTGCCACAAATGTCTGTTTTCTTAAAGGTCCACAAACAGGATCACTCTATCCTGAGCCTACAGCCTGTTGGCTGTGGGCAGTTTTTCCATCACCTCATTATGCTTTTCACCCAGAACAGACAAGTCTTCATGTATATTGAGTACACAAATGTCTGTTTATTTATGATCTACACAGATACATGAACCTAGATTAAGGCTCAGCTGTGCCAGCTGCTGTCCCTGTGTAAACACAGACAGCTCATGATCTGAGAGGGGTAATGTTAATCCTGGGGAAATGGAAGCTACGTGAGAAGTTTGAATTTCTTTGCATTTTGGAGTACCTTTTTAAGGTTTTGGTCATTTGTTTGGATGATGTGCTTGGAGGTACAAAATGTGCTGCTGAATAGGATGTTAGTCATGTATGTTACCTTGAAATTAGGAGCTGCACAGTTTTTGGGGCTTGTTTCTTTGTGTTCTGGTGATAGTAATTGAAATTCAGTTCCTTTGGATTTTTTACTTATGTATTTGGGTTTTTGGGCAGGAGTCCAGGGGAAGGGAGAGTTCACTATTGTCCTAGTTTTGATTAATTATAGTAAATCATCTAGTGGTTGGAGATGGAGTTTCTAAAGCTCTGTTCTTTAACTTACATTGAAAATAAGTTCTGAAAATGCTATTTTCTAGAGACTGTTCGTGACTATGAGCTCCAGTATCACCACAGGATGGAGCAAGAGCGAGCTCAGTGGAACCAGTACCGAGAAAACATGGAGCGGGAAATTGCAGAGTTAAGGAGGCGACTGTCTGAAGGCCAGGAGGAAGAAAACCTAGAAAATGAAATGAAAAAGGTACATTGGAGTGGAGGTCTTCAGTTTCTGTTTGAAGATAGGCCCGTGGGGTCACTCATGGGTTCATTCCTATGCCTGCTGTGATTCCTCAGCAATTCACACAGCCTGCTCCTGCCAACTGCCAGCCTTTGTTCATGGAAGTCATCGTGACCTAATCCATTTGAAGCCTTAAAGCTTTTGTTCCTAATTATGTGGATTCAGTGAGAGAGTTGCACCTGAGAGGATGGTAAAGTTTTGCCTTCAGCTTGTAAAAGCAGGCAGCCTTGTAAAGTTGCTTGTCATAATGTCAAATGAGCTCAACTAAAACCACCTTTAGTTTTTTCTGGATAGACTGCACTTTTATTAAGTTTCCTTTACACTTCTGTACCTTTATTTCTTTTGCCAGGTCTTAAAAACTTAAAGTGTCAGTTAAAAACCTCAGAATATCTAAGATGTCTTTCCTCTTTGGAGTAAGCCTCAGTACTGAGGCCTCCCTAGCAAGTATAGAACCTTGCTGTCACAAAACAACAGGCTCTAGATGATGAAAAATAATTGCTCTGGAGTATGGACAGATATTGTTGTAGTTGTTCAAGGATCTGTGACTAAGAAAAGTTTGTAGAAATAGATTGAAGTGCCTTGTCTTGAGTTCGGATTTTCTTTTTTGTTGTTGTTGAAGATTTGATGTGTTTCCTTTCAGGCAGGAAGGAAATTGAACCTGTCATAATAGATCAGTGCTTTATAATCTTTGGTTTTGCATTTTCATGAATTTCTTATCTCAGCAGGCTTACCTTAGTCTTCAAGGTGCTCTAAGACAATTTTAAAGTAGTGACTGAACCTATATTCACTAAAGGAGTAGGCTAACATCTGATAATCTGCCACATCACTGCATGTCCCTGTTCCTGCTTACTGTCAGCGGAAGAAATGCAGTATGGAATATCACAAACATTCCACAGGAGAAACATTTGAGCTATTTTTACTATGTTGTAGCAAGCCACCAGTATTGGTGTTGCAAAAGGGAATTCTTTGTCTGAGACTTAGATTCATGACTGTTGCTGGTTGTAGTTGCATTGTTGCTGGTGGTGTTACGTGGGACTGCTCTTCATGTAGGCCTGATTTCAAAGGTAAGAGTCAGGGCAAAGCCTGTTCTAATCCCAATGGAATTGTAAGACATGTACTATTTTTAAGAAAAGGTTTTAGTCTTATTAAGGAAAAAAAGACTTTGGTTGAAGCTGAATGGAGGTTCAAAACTGGATCAGTGTGTTGAGTCTTGTAGGAACAACCCAGAAGATACAGAGTTCATAGTGTAAAAGTCCTGGCATTGCACTCCCAACTAACTGCCAATAAGCACTTCCAGAAAACATTCTCACTCAACTGATTCAGATTTTTAATCTGAATTTACTGATCATGTAAGTTGAAATTGCAAGTTGCTGACATGGCAGCACAGCTCACCTAAACTCAGTGCCTTGAGGAGAGCAGTTTGGCATAGCAGATAAGTAGTATTTTTAACTACAGTCCATTAAAAGGGAATTCAATATCCCTGGTGATCCTAAAGGAAAGGGTGAATCTCTAGTTAATAGGAGCTTGGAAAGCTTTCTAGACCTTTCTAGCAGAGGAACAGGTACCTTATATGATGGGGGGGGTGTGGAAATCTGGTTTTTAGAGTGCAGCTTGAAATAATTGCTTAAACTGCTTTGCATGAGGTTTTAATCTTCTTTATTATTATAAAACCTGTGAGGTTTTTCCTCAAGGAGACTAAGAATTAGATCAAAATTAGGAAAAGGACATTCAATTTTACCTAAAAACAAACAAGCAAATCTCAAGCCCATTAGAAGGTGTGCTTGGCCAGCAAAATAATGAATATTCATGTGTCAGCATCAGTGTGAAAAGAGGAATTTTCTCGATCACTTGGGATGTGTTATTTGAAGACTTGTGATCAATTCCTCATGCAAAATGGCATTTGCAGCTAGCAGTGGTTATACTCCATCTTTATGTTCTCTTTTGTCAGAAAGAGCATGTCTGGTGGAACACATGCTCTTGTCTGGAAGCAGCTGTTTTGCTTTTCCATGTAAATATATTTCAGGTTGCAAACTGCTAATTTCTGTAGAGAATTTGTGTGTTCTGTGATTTTTTTGTCATAAAGCAATGATTCCTAAGAAAACATTGTAACTTTGTATTCTTAATCTCCCTTCCCAACTCAAAAAAAGGCAGATACCTTGACCTAATGATTAATGTGCCTACCTAGTGATTAATCTTTCAGAAAACTAGCTGGTGATTTATAAAAATCTACTTTCCTGTTGGGTTGTTATACCAAGTAGGTCTGGGTTTTTTTTGTTTTCACAGAAGCTCAAAGCAGTCTGCCACAGCAGCATGTACTTCCCTGTGAGTTCTCTGCTGGGTAATGGCTGGGCTCACCCTGGACAACAACTGGGTGGGAATGAGTTGTGCCCAAATTTTGGCCACTGGCAAAATTTGGCTTGGCTTTTTCTTAGTCAGACCTAATTTTCTGTTCAAGAAAGGATCTGTTTTGCTGTTGGAGCTGTGATGAATATAAATACTCTTCTTAGCACAGTTGTGTCAAACTCTGAGTAGCAGAAGTCTGCAGAGCACATATTTTGTGTGCAGAGAGAGCAGGAAAGGACAAGCCTCCTGTTAGGAAGTGTGCTTATTAGTCAGGAGAGGGGAAATTGGAAGGGGAGAATAATCAGATTTCTGTGACAGAGTTGGCCATAAAATCTGATCTATAGCAAGCTGTTTTTGTTGGTAATGGTAAAGAACAGTGGGATAAATTTAGAAGACTTTTAAATGGTTTAGTCCTGCTTTAAAGAGAAATCTTCAAATAGTGTCTGTGTGTTTTCTGCTTGTCTCATTTTTAAGGAACAAGCTCAGGTATAATGTTCCTTGGGATTTCTCCTGTCATGGAGTCGTCTCCAGTCCATGTTCCTCTGAAAATGATTTGGATTCGTTTTTAGCATTATCTCTCCATGGAGTCATATTCCTGCTGGGTCTGCACATCCCTCACAGTGTGTTCTGCAGCCCCTGTGCTGGGGGAAGCAGGTTTGGCTGGGGCAGAAGTGGTTTGGGTGCTTGGTTTTTGCTTAAAGAATGAGTAAAGATGAGCTGATCATGTGTAAACTGTGGCTGTTGACAGCCGAGTTAAGTTTAATAAAAAGTTAGAAGGAAATAAACGTTCTAAGGATCACACCTCTGGAAGAGTCTGAATAACACCTCAACACAGGAAATTTGGTGCTGTGACACCTCTTGCCACATGTGACAGTATCTTTAAGTAGCATTTTGAAACAGAACAGATACTCTCGTTTTATTGAAAGGTTGAGTGGAGCTTTAACCTCGATTTTGGAGTCTCAGTAATTCTTTGGGTCCAAGAGCAGATCTAGGGCCCAGCATTCCTTTTGTTAGCAGACAGAGGCTGTTCTGAGTGCTTAGCTCAAGATCACAGTGACCTTTGATAGGGATCCTTACAATATGTTGCAAGCACAGTGTCAAACTTCAGCTCTGTTTACCAAGCAGTAAAAGCTGGAGTAATTTTTCTGTATGTGGAATGTGATACAGTTTTGTCTTTCCAGTTGGTTGCTGTTCTCAGTCTGGTTTTGCTTTCAGAGAACTTTCTGACTGTTTCTCTGAACTGCTGAGTTCCAACACAGGCACATTTGTTGCTTTGTATTCTGTGTTGAGCCATGTGAAACCAGGCTGGCAGTGAAATATTGCTGCAGTTATCATGAATAATTAGAAAAGAACATATTCAACCCTCAGGAAAATATTGGGCTATATTTAGTCCATATAAACCAGCTATAGGTAGCATTAAATGAATAGAACTGATGTGATAAATGAAATACAAAGCAATGTCTGAAGTGAAACTCCTGCTCCCGTCTGTTTGAAAAATGTGTCTGTTGAGTTGCTGGCTGCAAGTGCCAGGGTCTGGGTGTGTGTGTGACAGTCACATGTCCCTGGTATTGAATTCACTGCTGAGTGATATCCCTTGCTTTCCTCATGGCTTTTATTGGTACTACAGCAGCAACAAAATATAGCTGAAGTAAATGAAGTGTAAAGAAATTTAGTTTTGTGTTGTGTTCAGAATTTTCTGTAAAGCTTTAAAATTGTAGTGTTTATATAATTGACAAGTATTGCAATAATATTTTATTTTGTCTATCAATTTTAAGTTAGAAAACTTCAATGGTTAAATATATTTTCTGTTTCTTTTCCTGAAAGTCTTGCTTAGAATACAGTTGTCAGTAAGCTCACCAGAAACTGAAAGTCAAACGAGTAACCCCTAAAACCTGCGTTCTGTTCTGGTTTTAAAACCAGACGTAAGTGTTATCTTTTACTGTCTGTCTTTGCTGATGAGGTTATGAAAGGTGTCATCTTTTGGAACTTCAGCTTTGGGGCACAGTTGCCTGCCCTCCCTCCCCTGCTGAGTTCTTCCAGTAGAAAACAGAGAACAACTGAGCATTCCGAGCCTCATGCACAAAGCCAGCCCGAATTAGAATGCTGGAATTCTCTGTGCCTTGAAGAGTTTTACTGCAGCGAGTATTTGAGTGTTCTGCTGGCTTTTGAAGAGTCTGTGGGAGCTGCTCCTTTCACTTGGAAAGTCTGTAGTGCATCCCTGAAGGAAAGGCAGAGCATTAAGAAATGGGCATGTCAGGGCCACACATTAACATGTGCAGTTCTGGATTTGAACCCTGAATGCTATTTCTCATTTTAATTCTTGCTATTTTTACCTTTCTCTTTTGTTTTTCCTCTTTCGTTGAAACAGTCCTCTAATTCTGTTGCTCTTTGATCTTCTCAGAACTACTTTTAGAAAAAAATCATGGGATAAATTGTCTGTATGTAGTTTGAAATATTCAGTACCGCAACACCAAAACCTGATGCTGTGTCAGTAGTAAAGTTGGAAAATGATCTTCTAAAAGAGAACTAAGCTACACTAGGCATTACTGTGCAGCTCCATTTGCTTTTAACTTTTTGAGTAACTGCATGGTCAGTACCTCATCATGCCCTTCTTTTGGGTTTTCTCCTATGTGCTAGGTGGCAGCAGGTTGTGGGACAGGTAGGCCTTTAATAACAGAAAAGCACATATCTTTTTAAATGCTTGATCCATACATTTTCTCCCAGGTATCAAGAGTGATAGATTTCTAACATTCCCTTTTAAAACAGATATTTATAGCCTAACCCATACAGAGATTTAAAATTTAATTGCCTTCTGTAAATGGAGTAATATCAACCTTTTGTCACAGAGATGGCTGCTGAACTGAATAAATACCAGTAAGATGAGCATTGAAAGTGGAAGTTTAGTCAGCTTTTTTTTGTTGATGTGGAGATTTTCTCCAAATGTCTCTTGTAATGGGAACTGTTGTGAAAGTTCTGATGATGTATTACAGTTTATTGTCTTAACTTCAGGCTCAGGAAGATGCCGAGAAGCTGCGCTCGGTTGTGATGCCCATGGAGAAAGAGATTGCAGCCCTAAAGGAGAAACTAGCAGAAGCTGAAGAAAAAATAAAAGCAACATCAGAGGTGAGGCTCCAACTGTTTCCTGATTTATATCTTGCAACATGCTAGTTTGATGCAGACAAGTCAAATTTTATAAGAGAGAAAAAGGTGTCTTGGTAAACTTCGTGCCCCTCTTGTCTCCTGTAGGTCAGATGTCATGTTCGGCCTGTATACATTTTTGCATCTTTCTGTTTTGAGAGTTGCAGTGTATGTGTGGGATCTGTGTTTAGAATAAATTGCACAGCTTCAGGTCTACTAGTAATGAAAAAAGCTCTAGAAAAACACCTGGTTTGCACCTCTCCCAATCACCTGGCCTCTAGATTGTTGTCACACTTGCAGCCACAGAGTCAGACTTTGCCATTTCAAAGGTTTAAAGGCTAGCAGATGGAAGATTTGGTGTCCTAGGGCAGGAAAGCTGTCCCCACCATCAGTGGCAGTCACAGCCCAAGGCTGTCCTGAGCCCTTGCCATGCTGTGCTTAGGAAGATGAACAGCAGCTCTGTGGAGCCAGTAAGGAATTGCCTGAAGGCTTTAGTTTCCTCTAAGATAAAACCTCCTGTGATTTCTGACTCAGCAAACCATAAAACTGAATAATGCCATAAAGAAATCTTTCCGTTTCTTCCATGTTCCAAGATGGGATCTATTTCTCAAAGCATCACATCTGACAGATGTTTATGTAACCCTGTCTTAAAAGGTTCTCATTGGAGATTCTGCAGGACGCTTGTTTCGGTTCTTTGTTAGCTTTGCTATTAGAAAAAAAAAAGAAGGAAAAATCCAAATATATTTCTTCAGTATTTCTTGATATAACTGCTCTTTGTTGACAGATTTTCCTTTCTGCAACAGTCTTTCATGAGTTGGAAAGTTTCTTTTCCTGCCTATCCGCAAGTTTTCTGTCTTCTTAGGCGTAGTTCGAGCTTGCCTCATAGTCATTTTTTCTGGCTATGATTACTCTATTTTGAGCTAAAGAGTTCTTGGCTTATCAGCACTTATCAGATATTTGGTTCCTGGTTATCAGCACTGATTAAAGGATCACTTCACTGTCTGCTTTCCTGAGATAGTTTCCTTTTTACCATCTCTGTCCTCAGTGATGCTGCTGTGATCCAGCTGTTACAGCTGTGATGCACTGATAGGTTTGACTTAGCAGAATTTTAATGAGTAACTTATTCAGAAGTAAATACAAGCACTACTTACACACTGGTAGTTGAATATTTGTGATTTTGGCAAATTAACTGATCCTTCAGCACCTGTTCATTACCTGAACAGGCAACACTGTAACTTCTAACAAGAAGAAAATGTCTGAGTGTTCCCCCACTGAGCTGGTTATTTCACTCTTTTTTATTCAGGTTAAAGAACTGAACCATTATTTGGAAGCTGAGAAGTCGTGTAGGACAGACTTGGAGATGTACGTGGCTGTTCTCAACACACAAAAATCAGTCCTGCAAGAAGATGCAGAGAAGTTGAGGAAGGAGCTGCATGAAGGTACCTGCCTAATAACAGTCCTTTAACTCTCTTCCACTGAGGATGCAAAACCCAATGGAGCTGTTAATTCTTTTATCATTTCTTACTTGAACTTTATTAAAAGAAGTCAGGAGGGGGAAGCAGCACTTTTAAATGTGAAAGGCCTTAAAATGTTTGTGGAAGAGTTGAATGTGGAGTTCCCCTTATGACAGAAAAACAGCAGAGACATTCATTCCCTCAGGGCTTGTTGTTGAATATCTGCTAGGTTTTTAAAGCATTGTGAGCTTCATTCTTGCTGAAGTGATTTTAGGTGTGTATTGTATTTGTGCATAATTATGAGCATTATTTCCATAGTGTGTAGGCCTGGCTCCCTGCAGTGTGTCAGTGCTGAGTGCTGGAGTGGGTGTGCAAGTATCCGTGTAGGGCACTACAGCCCAGAGTCACTGCAGAGGAGTGGAAACCTGAACCTGCTGCTGATGTAAAAAGGGCTGTAGAAGACAGTCTTCTGAACCCAGCACTAAAGAAAAACCCAAAAAACCCCCAAAACTATTAGAATTCATGAATGAAGTCGAGGCATTGGTCTTCTCACTGGGAAGTCTTGAACTGTCAGCAATACATCCCTAATCACGAGCCAGGTTTGGAAATTAAGAAAATGGTATTTGAAATAGGACATTATTATCCTAAATAGTTGTTGAACAAAGCCTGACTGTTCTTGATTAGAACAATAATTACTTGTATTCCTGAAAACGCTTCTCTTTGGAAAAGATATTTAAACACTTGTGGTTCAGAAGAATTTTTTTCTCTGTTTGCATAGTGTGCCATCTCCTAGAGCAAGAGAGGCAGCAGCACAACCAGCTGAAACACACGTGGCAGAAAGCCAATGACCAGTTCCTGGAGTCCCAGCGGCTGCTGATGAGGGACATGCAGAGGATGGAAATCGTGCTCACCTCAGAGCAGCTGCGGCAGGTGGAGGAGCTGAAAAAAAAGGATCAGGTTACCTGCTGCTTTCCTCTTTTGCCTTTAATTTTTTTGTAATACTGTAGGTTTACTGTGGTGTAACAGGGATGGAAATCACATGTTGGACAGGCAAGTGTGGTAATAGCTCAAAAAATGAGAACTGACAGTTTGAAGAGAAATCTCCCCTTTGAATGACAGCTGGCAGTTGTAACAGGCTCCATTTGGACAAGTATCTTAATATCGATGTATATAGGAACCTTAATGTTGCCAATAGCTAAATGAAAAGGTGAGAATATCCAGAAATTCATCCTGGAGGAAGAAATAGTCATCTATGATACAAAACATCTGGGTTAAGGATGTCAGCAAGTTTCACTTCTTTCTAGGTTTTTTTCAGTCTTCCAGTACATATCCTAGGCATAAATTAAGACTTTCATTCTAAATTATCTTATGCAACTGGTTGTGTATATGCTTATGGCTTGGTGATCTATTATGTCTTTTTTTTGATTCCTAGTGATCAAGGCACTTCCTGTTTCATGTTTTGTTTTAATGTTCATGCTTGTGTGATGGCTGTTAATGAGTTCTTTAAGGAAGTAGATATGTTATATATCTATTCTGTACAATAGCCAATGTACCAGCTAGTTTTGTTACTTGGTAATCCCTATAATTAGAATTTTCATCTGGGTAATATGCTTTTTGGATAAAACCATTCTAGAACATGAATTGGCCACTAAACTTGCAAAGTAAGTTCTCACTTAAGTCTGTTTGGGTGCCTTGTGAAATGAACACTGTATTTATTAACTAAAAGAATATTTATGTGCTAAACACTGGGTTTTAACCAAAATAATCTTATTCAGTGTCTTAGTTTGTCATGAAAGCTGATGTCATGACTACCATGGCAAAATTGGATCCCATTTTCTATGTATTCTCTATTGGCCACTGATTTTTAGGAAGAAGATGATCAGCAAAGGCTTAGCAAGAGAAAGGAAGAGAAGCAAAAAGATTCAGATGATGAAACAAAAGCTTCGTGTTCTCTGGCCCCTGAAGAAACCCTTACCCAGCTCTCTAATGAAGAGGTAAAACAATTGGATCTTTCACTTGCACTTGGGCATTCCTCAGGGTGTTCATTGCCAATACAAATGCAAAGTTACAGCCCTTTATTCTCTGTAGTTTCTAATCTTATTAGGCAATAAAAAAATCCTTGGAGTTGCAGTTGAATCTATAAATCGTAATTAAGATTGGAAGACAATATGCACCATCCTGAGAGGTGGCATTAAAAATGGTAATTTACATTTTGCATTCTGGAGGTTAACTGCTGGGAGATTCTCTTGGGATTTCTAAGCACGTTCTAAGGCACCCAAATATTCAGGATTAAGCCAATTACATCTGAACATTCAGCAAGAGTGTTGTAGCTACTTTGCTAACCAAATTGTTGGATTCTGTACTTATCATTTCTCAGGGTCCATTTTGGTTTTGTCAGTCAAATTAAAGAAAAATTAATAAAAACCCACCAAGTTTTTGTGCTATAGGACCTTACTTAACCCTCAGGAGACTTGAGAATTTGCAGAGTGAGCCAGTGTTTTGCGTGGTTTATTTCTCATTTTTGAAGGGAAAAAGAAGCATATATTTTTATATATATATTCTAAGGTCTGCCCTTTACTTTTATGAAGGATTTATAACAATTGAGAATGCAGAAAGATATTCAGAATCATGGGATCTAAATGTAGCTGAGATGTAGTTGTACCCTTTATCCTACAGTCACTTCCTGTCTCAAATACTGTTTGTATCTTCTGTGTCCAGATATGCAAATGAGGCACATGGGTGGGGAACAAATTTATCTTCTGATGTTTTCTTTAATCTCATTTCGTAGCATATTCTTTAGTCAATCTTTCACAGCATTTGTTTAATTCTAAGATTTATAAATAATGGAAAATCTGTATTTTGAGAAGGAACATAACTGTCAGTGTTTTGGGGTTTGTATATGTGTTTGGTTTTATTATTTATAACATTTTTAGCTGTTCAGAACATGTTTTATATGTTGTAATCAATCATATTATTGATCAATTCTCGGAACTTCTCATAATTTGACTTCTAAGCTCTTCTCAGTTGGGCAGTTTGCAGTACAAACAGATGATTTGTTAACATTGCTTTGGTTATCACAGAACAGCTGTAGCCTGAAAATGCAGTTTTATATAAGTCTGTATTCTCTTGACATTTTTATTATGAACTTGTTTTTATACGTGCAAATATGAATATTACACCTAAAAATGATTAAAACAAGGCATTTACAACAGTCATAAAACAGTAGTACATTATACATATATATATATATTACAGGTTACAAGCATTTATATGAAGTGCCAGCAGCCTGCTGGTCTCTGGACCTATTTCAGAAATGATAATTTTTCTCAAGAGGCTGCTTTCCAGTGTTACTTCTTATGTGTCTAATGGCAAAGCAGAAGTGCATAATATTTTGGAAGGTATTTTGAAAGCAGTCATATGCTTTTTAAATAAAGCACTACTGCTTTCTTTTCAGTGCTACAAAAAACAAAAATAGATCAAGAGGCTCCATGTACGTGATACACATCACAGGACAGTTTGTGTGGCTTTTGCTGCTGGCATTCTCCAGGATACCTTTGTGTCTAAGCCCAGCCTTTTCCCTTTTTATTTTATGTACAAATAATCTTGCAAAGAAAATATTTTGCTGTTTTGTCAGACACTCAAAGCAGAAGAAAGAAATAGAAGAACAACATTAACTTATCAGTATAGAGTGGATTTTAACTATATTTTTCTCTGTTTATTTTTGTGTTAATGCAAAGTTTTTTGTTTTATGAAAGGCTTCGGAATTTACTTTTGGAAGTGGAGTATCTGCCTTCTGTTGTGTAGGTTATGGTTGTAGAAGGGATGTTGCAAGTACATCTCTTCAGGGGAAGCATCTTCCCTCAAATATTGGGAGATGGAAGGAGACTGTGTCCTTGCTTGTCTGGCAGGAAGATGGTCTTATAAAAGCACTCTGTTAACAGAAGACTCTGTTTACTTGTTTTATTTGTTTTTGAATTCTAGCTCGTTCACTTCAGTTCTGTCCTTTCCTCTGCCACCTTAAGCTTAGTGAGTACCTGTTCTTGCCAAAGAAATTTAAATTTGCTTTTTGCCATGTCTAATAGTGTCCCGCATTCCTCTTGTACCATGCTAAAATGGAGTAAATAATTTGTTTATTCTGTGTTTTTCAATGCCAGGTGCATGTGAACAGCACCCACGGCTCAGTCCATTCCCTGGATGCAGACTTGCTTCTTTCCTCTGGTGAATCCTTCAATAAACCGGATACTGATATGTTTAAGGATGGACTACGGAGAGCACAGTCAACAGACAGTCTGGGCACATCTGGATCCTTACAGTCCAAAGCTTTAGGATACAACAACAAAGCAAAATCTGCTGGGAACCTGGATGAGTCGGATTTTGGGCCACTTGTTGGAGCAGATTCAGTGTCTGAGAACTTTGATACGGCTTCCCTTGGATCCCTGCAAATGCCGAGTGGGTTCATGTTGACCAAAGATCAGGAAAAAGCAATCAAAGCAATGACACCAGAGCAAGAAGAGACTGCTTCCCTGCTCTCCAGTGTCACCCAGGGCGTGGAAAGCGCTTACGTGTCCCCCAGCGGGTACCGCCTGGTCAGCGAGACGGAGTGGAACCTGCTGCAGAAGGAGGTGAGTCCTCCCGCCTTGTCCCTGCTGTGGGCAAAGCTCTGCCTGCTTTGCTCTGCCCAGAGCCAGGTGTGAAAGGAAGGGGTCACGTCCTAGGCAGCTGTTCCCTTTTCCCTCTTGGAACGCTCCAGTAGGTGAAGCACATCCAGTGTATGAGCTGGCCCTGCTCGTGGGACAGGCAGCTTTACTGAGCACAGGGTGCTTTGGATTTTGAGGAGGGTCTGGCAGAGGGGGCTCTCAAACTCAGAATTGTCTGAGAGGGTGAAAAAAGGTGGGAGAACTTGAAGAATAGGAGAAAATGGGAAGTTGAGGAAAGAGCATTATAGTGGAGCTGGGGATGGGTAGGAGGGGGCAGAGGGGAGCAGAAGGAGCAGAGCTGGGCATGCTGCTCTGTGTTCCAGGGGTGTTTGCTGAGGGCTGTGCGTGGAGTGCCCTTTGGAAATGAGCAGCCAAACTATGCCCAATGCACAAAGTACCACAGAGAGGCTCCTGGAAATTGTTGGGGACTTGCATCATCAGAAACCCATTTCTGAGGGCAACAAGCAGCAGATTAGACTAAGCCCTAGGCCAGTTGTGGTGTGGATGACCAAGGAAATTGTTGCCTCTGGGTGTTCTGCCTGTCAGTTTTTCAGCAGCTTTATATGATGCCAGTTCAAAGCTTGCATTTGGTTTCTTGCTGAAAAGGGGAGTATTTGGGGTTTCCTGTGGTTCCTCTTTCAGAGGAAAAGAGGAGCAACACTTTAGGGGGAAGAAAAGGTGGGGGGAGATAACAATCCAGACTGGGTATAAAGGAAGACAAGATGGGAGTAAAAAAAAGAATATGAGAATGTAGTGAAGGAGAAAAGGCCAGGTGAAGGACAGATTAAATGAAGAACTACTGATTTTTTTTTTTCTCAATTTGTTGAAATTTGACTTAGTGTGAATCATTGCTTAGGAGGTCTCTTCAAACCTGTTGTAAAGTTGCTTATTTCTTGTTGTTTTCCTACTGACTTGCTATATCTGGAGAAATTGCAGCATCCTGAGCTCAGAGCTGAGTTAAATCCCTACTCCTGAGTATTTCCTTGCCCTCTTGACATTTTGATGACACTTTACTTCAGCCGTTTCTCAGAATCCAGAACAGAAATGCAGCTTCCCACATGTTCCTGGAGGCAGGAGCACACGCTGGGGTGTGAATGCCACTTGCATTGAACATGGAACAGCAAATACAAATAGAGATTCAGCTCCAACTTGACCTGCAGCTGGAACTTTGATAAAACTTCCATTTGTCCGCTTGGCCACAACCATTGCAGTTCCAGAACTGACAGCTGGTTTACTCTTGGTTTCCCTGCTGCCCACCCCAATGCTATTATTTTCTTCTCTCCTGTTTGGTTTCTATTTGTCAAAAGGACACAACATGATGAACTCTTTGTGTCATGGCTTTTTGTGCTAATGCTGGGGCCCATGGCAGGAATAGCTGATATCCCACAGCAGATTTGAGTTCTCCTTCGCTTTACAGCGACTCAATCCTGCCATTCCATGATTCTGCCTGTCTTTTATCTGTAATGTTTTGTGGTCACACAGCACACCTGAGTGTGTGTAGCATTCCTGCACTCTCCAGAGACTTCCCTGGGCTCATGGCAGGTGCTGACTCTGTGTTCTGCAGGTGCAGAATGCAGGGAACAAGCTGGGCAGGCGCTGTGATATGTGCTCCAATTATGAGAAGCAGTTGCAAGGTATCCAGATCCAGGAGGCTGAGACCAGAGACCAGGTGGGATTTTTCTCATTGCTTTAGCCAGGCTTTTGCAGCCTTTTGAACTACTAAGGATGCAACAATGAACCATCTGCTGTTTTATTCATTGATTTTAATTGAGCAATATCAACATAATGGATAACTTGACATGTTATTGACATAACTTGATTTATTGTTATTGTGTGGTCATGGACACCAACATGTACATTCTTAAGGATTCACCTTGAAGAAATACTTTATTTGATGCTGTAAGACCATGCAGTAAAAGCAGTGTTCTATATAAAGTGTTATGCCCATGCTGAAGTCAGTATCTTTAATAATTTATATTTTAAAATGCTTGTCATGCATTAAATTCTATTATCTTTGATACTGTAAGAACTGTTAACAGAAAAGGATCTCATCTTAGCAGCGTAAAATGACTTTTAAGTCTTGGAGGATATTTGTTTCCTGCCATATACCAAAGAACAACTTTCAGATGGGTGTGGAAGGCATGAGTCACATTGTGCTTTGAAATAAGTGATTGAAGTCATTACATGGCCATGGTCCAGTGCAGTTTGATGTCCTGTGTTACCTTAGAGGGATAATCCATGCTGGAGGCTGTTTCAGCAACAAAGGAACTTGTGGGTTGCATAGGATTTTTGAGGGATTTTATATTGTGGTTTGAGGAGTGAAGGGCTTCGGGAAATAAATGCGCCCCAAGAGAATGGGAAATGAATTAATTTTGTTGTGACAACACAGGTGAAAAAGCTGCAGGTGATGCTGAGGCAGGCTAATGACCAGCTGGAAAAGACAATGAAAGATAAACAGGAATTGGAGGATTACATGAAACAAAGTGCTGAAGACTCCTCTAATCAGGTACGAGCATTTGGTAATTGGGATCCAGGAATCATGAAGTGTTCTTCAGAAGTGTGTAACATGAACTTGTGTTTTGTTAGATAGGGATGGGCTACTGGCTGTAGAGGCAACACAAATGAGAATTTCTTGGGTTAGTTATGCTCCATCCGAGTCTGCCACCGTTTCTAGATGAATCTGTTGTGTCTCTAATACTGTGTTACCCAATTTTGGCCTTAAAATATCATCTCTAATCTTGAAATCCATTCCAGAGTGGCAGTAGGAATTTGAGTAATGTTTGGGTTTTGGAGTGACTGGTGTATGAAATGACCCAAACATGCAAAAGGAGCCCTGTGCTCTGGGCACAGCCTTGTTGGTAGAAGAGTGGTCCTGTTCCACCACTTGCTCTTATCAACACTTGACAGCCAAGTAATGGACTTGTGGTGAAGAATGCAGCTAATGAGGATCTGAGCAGGCAGTAGCAGGGCAAAAATATGCACTGAACTCCTTTAAAACAAGAGACCTCTGGGAAGATTTTTTCCGTCTGAGATACGTACCTAATTCTTCTGGAACAATGAAGCCAAATATAATGGGTGGTAGTCATAGTTAAAAATAAAAAGGAAAAAAAGTCATCATCTTTGGCCTGTTAAAGCTTACAGTAGTAGGTACATGCTGTGTACAAGACACTGAATTTACTTCACTTGAGCTGGAACTTTCTCTCTTCCATCCCCATCCTCCATCACCCAGTATTTTTTCTTACTAAAGAAACAGTCACAAGACAAAGTCCAGTTTAGACAACAGGAATATGTTCATGTGTTCTTCTGGCTGTACCAGGGTGCTGTTAATTAAGTAATGCTTAATCTTACTTGTGTTGTTGTGGAATCACTTGGGAAGTTTTTGAAGGTGGGTGCTTTCAGAGAAAGGTCCAAAACCTAAAAAAATGCTGAAAACTTAGATAAAAGCTCTTCAGTTTCCCTTCAGTGTTTCTGACCTGGCTTACATTTAATTTTTATTAGAATTAACTGTTGATTCAGAGTCTGGTCAATAGAATATAAAAATATTGTTATTGCAGAAACTGTCTTTAATCTGTCCTTACTGCCTGGATCTGCATTCCTGCTTTACTGAGAGAAGAATTAACATAAACTTCAGTGGGTTAGTTTGAAATTTCAAAGTATCTATTAGTAATGATAACAGACGAGAGAACTGGTGTGGGTATTTCTTTTTCAGAATCTGTTCCATGCTTTATTTCTTACATGTCTGTCTGTGTTTTCTTTAAGATCTCCTTGCTCATGGCCAAGTGTCAGAAATCAGAGAATTTCCTCAGTGAGCTGCAGCAGGCCTTTCTGCAAGCCAAGAGAAGTGTCCAGGAGCAAATGGTAAGACAGGTTAATTCCAGAGATCCCTGTCCAGCCCTGTTTGTCTGACCCTTGGAGCTTGGTGTGTCTGTAAAAGGCTTTGTCTGCCCAGCCAAGGCTGGCTGGAGAGGGTTGAGCATCTTCACTTACAAAGGGCCTGCTCCAGGGAGCTCTGCTGGCAAGGGCTGGAGCTGGAACAGTTTGTGTCATTCTGTGCTGCTGTCTGTGTTTGTGCACATTCGGGAGTGTGGAGATTTCTGGTCAACTTCTTTTCTCCTTATTCATTATCTAATTTCATGCCTCTTTAGTATCTTAATTTCACCTCGAATCTGAAGACAGTAGATTTTCTCAAGACTGTTTTTAGGATTCATCACAAGTACCATCATTAGTGAATATTTTCTCGAGTTTTAGAGATGAATGATCAGTGTTGTTGCAGGTCAGACTTAAAATATCAGCCCTAACACCCAGGGAGAGATATGTATGGGAACTTAATTTTTTTAAAACTATTTTTCAGCATCTTGTTGGAATTAAGCCAGAGAATAAGAAGAAGACCTCATGTTCTAGAGGTCATAAGTTTGACTTTCTTCGAGCAATTCATTCCCTTCTATATCAGAATCCAGTTTCTTCTTTTTTCCTCTCTGGCACAGCATTTGTGGGGGACCAAGAGAATTCATCCTTGTGAACCCCAGTATTGCATTTTTGGGGTCTGGGACTGTGTAGGACATCAGGACATTGCTGGCAGAGATGCTCTGTCAGGTGCTCTGCACGAGAGCACATCTTACGGACATGCAGGAGATTTAGAAAACGTGTTGATCTGAGTCTGCTTCTCCTGCTGCCCCCCTATAACAGCTCCTGCCATTGCTCCTGGTTCCCCATTTCCATTCCTCTTGGAAGAGTTCACTGGATGTTTTTCTTTGGTCATGCAAGTAAAGCCATGTCCTCTTCATCCTTTTTCTTTCCACGGGATCAGCTGTTCCGATGCTTTCCTCGGAGGACAGTGGGAGGCAGACACCCACCATGGAAAGTTCCAGGGTGAATGCTTCAGGTTTTTGGATAACCTGCTCTTACAGCTGAGTGCTGAGGTGCTGTTAATAAACATCCCTGCCAGCTCCTGAAAGCACATGTGATTCCCACCCTCCTTCCCCTCCCTGAGCACAGCCAGCTAATGGATAAACACAGGAGGAAAGTGGGAGACTGAATGAAGCTGTATTTATCACTGGCTTCCTCCTCTCTGCCTGGACACTTAAAGTTGCCCTTGCCTTTATTTGTGGTGCATAGGCCAGGCAAGAGGGAACTGGTTGTGTTGATCCACACCATCATTTTGTTTCCCTTCTTTACAAAGAATATCAGTTCACCACACTTTTGAAAGCAGTGGAAGTAAATGAGGCAAAAGAGATCTGAGCATGACCCTAAGTGTGAATTCATGCTTTTCTTTGCATTTGAGGCTGTCCTGACACAGTCAAGGGAGCAGGTTTCAGAAGAGTTGGTGAGACTGCAAAAAGATAATGAAAGTCTTCAAGGAAAACACAGCTTGCATGTGTCCTTACAGCAGGCTGAAGATTTCATTCTACCAGAAGCAGCGGAGGTAAAATGTTTTTAAATCGTTAACACCAACAGTGCTTGTGACTTGATCTCACTGGAATATTATTCTTTATCAAAAAGCTGTCTCAAACAGCAGAAAGAACAGTAACTGGGATTTTAACCCTGTAAGTCTGTGAATGAGTGTGATCCCCCTGTGCCATGCCTGCTTCAGGGTGTGGATGGATTGTAAAACCAGTTAACTGTGGCCTGACAGCTGCTCTGTGGTCAGTGGAGTGTGGGTTTGGCCCAGTTCAGCCAGTTCAAGCTGATTTTTCCAGCTGGGCACACAACTGTTCAGTCACCAGGGCCCCACTGTATTGATTCAATAATTCAAGTGAAGTCAGTCACTTCTGTCTAGTTAAGAGCAGCAATAATCCAAAGCCTTGGATAATGATAAGCCTTATCATTCCTTTCATGGCCACTCCCTTCCCTTAAGCCTAAAAGATTTGGTGGAGCTGAAGGACAGGGGGAGCATCATAAACCTGTGGGGATGTGAATGTTGCCATGCTTTCATTTCCTGTGGCCAGGCCAGCTGTGACTGTAGCACCGTGCTGGAAGCCGGGTCTGGGGTGCTGGGACAGGCCCTGGGGCAGCACAGCTTTGTCCTTGTGCAGATACCCCAGTGCTGCAAAATGCTCATCTCTGCTAATCCTTGGTCCAGGAGCTCCGTGAGCTGATCCTGAAGTACCGGGAAGACATCATCAGTGTGAGGACAGCAGCAGATCACCTCGAGGAGAAGCTGAAGGCAGAGATCCTGTTCTTGAAAGAACAGATCCAAGCTGAACAATATTTGAAAGAAAATATAGAAGAAACTCTACAGCTGGAAATAGAGAATTGCAAAGAGGAAATAGGTGAGCGGGGGCAAAACAGTCTCAAAATAAGAGTATTAGAAATTGATAAGGTGCACGAAGACTTGATCTTTTAGTAGACTTATCTGAATTCTAAATACTGTCCACTTTTGATAGCAGAGACACCAGGGCTGTGCAGCTGAAAAGAAAAGTACAATTTGTTTGCTTTTGAGGCAGCTTTGGTGTAACATGAGCTTAATTCTCCTTTAAATATTAACAGAAGTAAACGGGGCATTTTCCTGTGTTTCTTGCATTTAAGCTTTAATATTCTTGTTTTTCAGCTTCCATTTCCAGTTTAAAAGCTGAACTGGAAAGAATAAAAGTGGAAAAGGAACAGGTAAGAAGCCTTTTTGGTGTGGGACTTTTGGTTTTGGTGATGTGGAGTTTTTTTAATAAAGGATTTTTTTTTTTTCTTTCCTGTATTGATGCCAGTGTAGGAGCAGGACACGTTCGTAGTTCCATTCCTTAAAAGGTGTTTGATCTGTTTTATTAATCTGTAACCTAAATATTGGATTAACTAATTCCTAACTAATACTAGGCTACCTAACACTGACCTGCATGTCAGGTTTGGACATTTCTCTCCAGCTCCAAGAATAAATAAATAGAGAGAAAGAGGTGTTATTCAGGTGTTTTCTCTGCCCCTAAAAGAGATTATTTAGGTGTGTTTCTGAGTCCCAGAAAGACTTCCTTATAGAGGGACTGTGGGAGATGGAAATGTTAGGAAGTGAAGTTAATATTTTTTAATATTATTATTATTATACAGTTGGAAAGTTCTTCACAGGAAAACCTGCAGCAGCTGGAGAGTCTACAGGAGGCAAAGAACACTCTGGAAGAACAGCTGAAGAAGGAGACTGCAGCAAAGGTAGCTATGATGTCTGGATGTGAAGTGTATGTGCATCTTTTGTGATGAGCAGCTGTGTCAGAGAATGTGGCACTACCTAAGAATGAAAAAAACAGCTTTTGAATGTTGGTAAGAAACTGGCAGGGAAATAATGTTCTCTGGATGTGGTTTAAATCCTCACCCCTGTTTTCACTGGGATTTGTGAAGTGGTGGGTCTGAATTGCTGCTGACCTGAATATCCCTTGGCTTGCCTTCCCAAGTTGAGCCTCAGTAACATTCCTGCCTGTGGAGTGTCCTGATAACCAAACCTTGGCCTGAATGCTTTGATACTTTTGAAGCGATGGCTTTTTGTGGTTGCTGTAGGAAGGGGCTCTGCTTCAGCAGTCAAGTGAGTTAATTGTGGTCTGAGCACTCGCTCTCTGCCCTCTCTTGTGGTGGTTTTGGTTTTTTATGCCTTTCCCCCAAACGCTTTTCTGACTAAAACTCAGGACAGCAAAACAGTTACACTTCCAGCAGCGAATTACTGCCCTTACCGTGAACTTACTTCACTAGAACTCAGAACTCTGCCTTTGTATTTTGAGATCCCTGGTCATGGTGCTGTTAAAAGACTGTGGGCTTTTTCATGCTCTAACCAGTCTATTGGCACCTGGTAATGGGTATTAGCCCCTGATTTTGCATTTTGGAAAACTGAGGTGCAGAAAGGCTGGTGTAGTTTGTTGCCAAGACCCTGTGAATACCATGCTGCTTTGCTCTGACATCACACTATAATCAGTTTATACAAGCTGCTGATTTTTATTCAGTTCAAGCATAAAGAATCTTTTCCTCCTCAGGCCAACCTTGAGCAGCTGGTGTTTGAAGAGAAGAACAAAGCTCAGCGGTTGCAGACTGAATTAGATGTCAGTGAACAAGTGCAGAGAGACTTTGTAAAGCTTTCTCAGACACTTCAGGTAAGAGAGTCCAATCAATGTGCAAGGGGCTGCTTTAGTTTCATTATTTCTCCAGAGCTGTGTAAAATAAGAAATAGCAGTTGTAAGTTTTCTTATGTTGGTATTTATGATCTATGTTAGAATTTGTTAGTGTAATAAACTGATCAGCTATTCCTAATATGATATTATTATTAAAGCTATCAGGATTCTATTCTGATTACTTGGTTCCAGCCAGTTTTCAGTTATTGTACTAAAAGAAACTGTATAGAGTCATAAATTGTGGCTCTTCTAGATCTGTGTTTTCCCTTGTCCATCTCCTGATGTTTCCAATGTGATATTTTCATAGCAAATCATTCAGGTGCAAATATTTGAGGACAAAGTAAGGCACTGGTACTGTTTGATGTGAATATCTGAGATGGTTCTTAGTGTTACAGTTACTGCTTTCTGTTTATACATCCTGAAAGTCTTGTCCTTGCTATTGTCACCGTTGTTATCCTTGTATTTCCTCCACGAAGTGGAACCTGGGGTTGATGTGAGATGCCAAGAGGTGGCTGAAGGGAGGGGTTTTGTCAGGGGTGTCCCTGAGGCTGATTCTGGTTTCTCAGGCTGTTCTCTCCTGCTGTGGATGGCATGGAGGAACCTGCAGTTTGTGTGTGCAGGGGGACTGTCAGTGCTTGGGAAGCCAGGCTGGACTGGGCTCACCTTTGGGGTCTGTGTTTCCAGAGTTTGCACCCTCTTTATGTTCCAGCTTTACTCACAGAGCAGCTGCTGAATTTCAGCCCCATCTCCTTGGAGTCCTTGGCCAGGCCGCTCAGTGACATCCAGCAGAATTCAAACTACACATTTTCTGAGTCAGGCATTCAGGTTTACTTGGAAAATTAGCCCCAGAGTGTGGGAGACTTGTTTACTAGATACAGTTTAGCTGGATGGATAATAGAGATCTGTCCTCTCTGGCTCTGTCTGTGTGTGGTGGAGTTGGTAGGACAAAGGAGACTATTGAGTCGTCCTGCCTGGGGAAGTTGCTTCTTGTCTGTCGTCATCCTCTCCTTTTGTCTTTTAAGTCCTGCAGGCACTGGTTTATGCACTCTTAGAGCAAACATGGCCACCAGTTTGAAGATGTGTGGTGGACTCTTCCACAGCCTGCAGGTAGTTTAGTAAACCTTCAGTATGAGCTCAGTAAGAATTGTAGCTCTTGTGTTTCGTGGTTTCATTCTGCCCTAAGCAGTTATTGCACATCAGTTTGTGCTCCAGTGTCAGCAATGGTTTGTGCCATGGGCACTCTGCACGGTGTGAGATGACCATCAAAGGAGGATTGTGGTTTCTTGGCAGGGTTATTCCCTTCCTTGGCCTTGTCAGTGAGAGCTTGGGCAGGTACCCCTTGTGTGAGGGGTCCGCTTGCCAAATTAGTTATCAGCATTTCAGAGCAAGGCCTAAAAACCAGTTAAATGCTAGTTGGGAATTTATAACTGAAAGCCCAGATCCCATTGCAAAGAATGTGAAAGTTTGAGTGTTGAAATGAGTGAAAGAAATCAGTTGTGCTCTCCTTGCATTGATTTCACCATAGTTCTGCTGGGCCTTTCTTTCAGCATTTAAGAAATAACTTAACCTGGATTAGCAGCAAAGCAAGGAGTGAACTTGGAAATGGGATGTTTGCTCCAAGAGCATTTTGGCTGTGGGCTTGAGAGGCTCCAAGGCACACGTTGGGCTGCTCCTTTACATTCTTCCTGGGAAGGTTTACTTTGCACATCTCCAGTTTGGCAGTACAGTGTCAGTGACTGCACGAGACAGAGCAGAGCCATGGTGATGGCTGCAGCCCCCCAGGAAGTGGGGATTTGTTGTGAAATCACAGCTGCCTCTTGTCTTCTTTCCTCCCGTTCTCGGGCCCAGATAAAGCTTGTGCTCCTTCACACCTTGCATTTCTTCAGCCCCTGGTGGTGTTTGATCCCTCGGGGCTGCCTTTGGGTCTGGCCCTGAGCTCCTGCACCCTTTGCTGACTGCGGTGCCTCTGTTGGTTCCCTGCAGGTGCAGCTGGAGCGGATCCGGCAGGCAGATTCCCTGGAGAGGATCCGTGCAATCCTGAACGACACAAAACTGACGGACATTAATCAGCTCCCTGAAACATGACACCCTGATGGGCTCCGAGGCTGCGTCTGGGGTTTTTAACTCATCTTTATAGCAACATTAATTATTATTTAACTCTAACCGAGAGAGCAGAAGACAACAGAGGGGAGCAATGACTTTAAGTTTTGTTTCTAGAGGGGAAAAAGGTTTCGTACTGGGCAGGAAGAGAGCACAAGGGTGACTTGTAGTGTAGGAAGGAGAACTTTCTAATGGAAACACTAATGAGTGCAGTGTTTCTTGTTCCACTGAGTGGGATCAGTCCTTACATTCTGAAAAACTTCCCTCTTTCAGCCGACTTCGTAACCTAATATAGAGTTTTGGAACATATACCCCTGTCTTTCCCTCTGTCCTTCCCCCCACTACTGTGATCAAAGTAGCTGCTGGAAACTGTATTGTCCCTCCAAAACGTTGAAGAGCAAAGTGGTTGAAGTTTTTCTGTTTGAATAGTCAGTAACAGTATTCAGCTAGCGGAGAGAATGAGGTGTAGAGTATGCTGTATGAATATTTTATATTAAAATATGACTTTATTAGCAGGACACTGGATATTGATCTTATTTCATAACTCAGTACTTTTTTTGTTAAACCATTGGCTCTGTGAAGAATCTGAATGCTGCTGAAATGTGGATATGAGTGAGCTGTGTATCTCCTGAACAGAGAAATGCTAATCCAAAAAAAAAAAGAAAACTGTACTGAGAATTTAGCTCCTTGCCATTTTTCTGTTGAATTCAGATACTGAAAGAAAAGCACAAGAAATGCACTGTTTTGTAATCTCTTTTCACAATTGTAATTTAGAATATGGAGCTACAACTGGTTGTTTCTCATCTCTAAAGCTGAGCAGTGCCTGGAACCCCTTCTCTGTAGAAAAAAAATCCTGAAAAACAAGCAAGCAAACAAAAAACCCGAACAGAAAGAAGCTGGTGAAAGTCGTGTGCATGTCTGAGCGTTGGCCTGAGGTGGTGCAGGTGTGCTCTGCTCTGGGGCTGACACCAGCTGTGAGGGCAGGAGCTCTCTGGGGAAGGTGTCGAGGGCAGGATGGAGCCGTGGGCCTGACCCCTCTGCCGGGTCAGCCTCGTGTCAGCAGACAGGGAACCACTCCCAGCCAGGGCACAGACGTGCAGCAGCTGCAGGATTGTGCTGCTGCAGCTTGGAGGGGACAGTGCAGCTCTTTGGTGTCCTGGCACTGCTCAGAGGTGGCTCCTGTGCTGCCTCCTGGTTCTGCTCCCAGACAGTTCAATTACACTGAGTAATGTGGCAGCAGAGGCAGGGAATTCTTGTGATCACTCAGTTGCCAGGTTTGGGTTTCTTGTTCTATAAATGTGCAGGGGTAACATGAGCATTCCTCCTCCTCCTCCTCCGCTGCTGGAGTTCCATGCATGCAGCTGGATGGATTCCTGAACAGTTGCAGGTGTTGATGATCCTGGTGGTACAAACCCAATTCTTGAACTTACAACTCAAATAAAAGGAGGCTGAAGGAGCAGATCCCCCTGTCCAAAACTTCTTCGTTTTGCCTCCATTCCTTGTTGTTTTTTCTTCACATACTTGGCCAGAGATCTGCTTTTCTTCATCACCTTCAAAAGTGACAGAAAATGCTCCAAACTGCAATGCACATGACTATATTTTAAAGTGCTTAGATCCTATTTTTAGCAGTGTATATCCTGCTACTGACATAAAGTCAGAACCAGTGGTTTTGAAGAGGAATGCCTTAAAAACAGCCAAAAAAGCATCATACAAGCTCCATTCCTTGCCACTCATTACAAGAATTAAAGGATTTTATTCCCCCTAGGAATTAATTCCCTTCATAATCCTGACACCCAAAAGTAATTTTTCCTACCTTAGTAATGACCAGACTAACAGATGGCAGAGCTGTCATGTCTGAAGATGACACTTACTTTTGCATAAAGGTGACATTGAAGTGTGGCTTGAGTCTTTAGTATTTGGCTATTACCAGATTAGGGATTTTTTAACCTTTCTCACTATTTGCTGAACTGTGGCTGGCATCAGCCAAGTCCTGATGCATAAATCCAGGACCAGATGTTTTTCATTCAGTTTTCCAATGGTTGGGTAAACTTTGGAGACAAAACTACAGGCCTTTAGTAGGAGCTGCAGAACAGAAAGGAAAGCTTTCTTCTCTGTTCCCACCCTCCCTTCCCAAAAACAAATGTGTAAGTGGTTACAGAGTTAGTTACTGTAACTGGTGACTGCTTCACCTGGGCAGGAGGTGTAAGGGAGCCTCTTGTATGGCAAAACTACACCACATCCTGTACCCTCTTCAGCAAGCTGAGCACTTGAGGAGCTGCACCTTGAAGTCTTTCACAGTAAAATATTTTCTGGTTGTGTTTCTGGCTGGTCTCAGTGCGAGAGAGAAGGGGAAGGGGCTGTTCCTGGCCTTCCAGCCTCCCTTACTGGTCCTCGTGTCTGGCCTGTTCTCAGCAGCCTTGTCTGCTCTGAACACCCCTGCCTGGGGCTGGGTCAGAGTGTTTCAGGTAGTCCAGGTCTGGGTGGCTTTTCCTGGGTGTGTTTTTATGGCTCATTGGCACAGCTTTCCCAGGTGTGGTGGTGTCAGGGCGAGGTCATGCCTGGAGCCTGGCAGGAATGAGGGGAGGGGGGCAAGTGGTTTGGGCTCCATCACCCCAGCGCCCGTGGAGCTGTTCCCTAATGCAGCTCTGCAGGCCTGGGGCTGTGCACTGTGGGCTTTTCCTTTATGAAACAGGCACTGCACCAGTCCCTGAGGGAACTTCCTTTGGTTTGGAGAGGATGGGCAGGCAGTTCTTGCATGGTTGTTTTCCTTTTCACCACCCTGTTCTGTCACGCACCCGAACACCTGTGCTCCCGTCCCAGTACCAGCTGTGACCGTTTTAGTGTTGGAACACGAGTCACCTCTTTCACCAACTGCTCTAATGTCAGATGTTTAAACAATTCAGTTTGAAATTGGAACCCTGGCTGTTCACAGAAGAGGTGGGAGATGTGCTCCCTGTGAACTGCTGTCCTTCATGGGGAGAGACAGCAAAGCTTCAGCAGCAGCAACTGAGCTTCTGCTGAACTCAAAGGGGCCTTTAAAAGCAAAACAAGACAGTGTGTGCCAAATTTGCAGAGCAAATTTAAAAGACTGTAAATGAAGTGTAGGAAAAGCTCTTGGTGTAGATACTCACTGGATGATGGATGATGGCGTTACTGCTCATGAACATGAAAAAACAAAATGCTCTTCCTTCCAGTTCTGGGTGTTGTGGAGCATGGCTGGGCCCGGGGTGGGTTCTCCTGGCTCAGGTACTGTCACCTGCTCAGCTGTGACACGAGGGGAGCTGGCAGCGGAGGCTGTGGCAGGGCCCAGGTCGAGTTCTGCCTGCATTCCTGTACCTGTATAGTCTTAACCTGTACAAAGTGTTCCTGCAGCATGTCTGGTACCCGCTCCCTCCCCAGCAGCGCCCCCGCCCCCCCTGCTGTGCCACGTTTTAGCAGTGCAGTAACTCCTGTCCCCCCCGAGCTTCACCACGGCGCCTTTTCTAAGGGGAGGGGGGAGGGACAACAATTCTTTATTGTCCACTAGAGTCTGGCTACAGCAGAGACTGAATTGGCCTTGTAATGTCAAGAGGGACTCCAGAGCCATCTTTTGCAAAAGGCAAACAGTGTTTGGAAGTCAATACTGCATTCCAGTGAGCCAAGCCATTGGTGTCCTGTGCAATCGTGGGTGTAGAATTCTGCTGTCTCCAGGATTCCGGTGTAACCATTTGTTAACTGTACTGAAGGTGTGTCCTTTATGGAGAAAGTGTTCCAAATTAAAAAAAGCTGCTGACGTGTGTGTGTGCACTGCTCTGGTCTTTCTCCTCTGCCTCCTGCCATAGCCCGTCCCCCAGGGAGCCCCTCATGGAGCAAGGGTGGGAGACTATCCCAGGATCAGCCCGGGGAGCAGCAATCCCCCACTCCTGAGGCAGCTGCAAACATTACCCTCTAACACCTTGAATATAAAACACCTGCAGCCCCTCCCCTTCCCATGAGAAAAGCAAAAAACACAGCAGGGCCAGGTTTGTCTTTGCTCAAGGCAGAATTAACCCAAACAGACTTTGGAGCATACCTCTCATGTGTACCACTGGAACCTTATCCCCGGCTGTTGTTTGTAAGGGGTCAGACTGGGCAGGACCTGCTCGGCTGGTGGAGCCTCGGGTGTTAACTAACCAAACATCTCCCAGTATTTGAAAGTCCCCCTGCCCAGTGCCTTCAGTGTGGTTTTAAGCAGTCCCTTGCACCATTCAACTTCCCCAGCCACTGGTGCATGGTAAGGGATATGGTACACACACTCACTGCAGTCTTATCAAAAGTATTTTATTTCACAATTCTTTACAAAATAAGTAAAAGGTGTATCGTTCAACTTACAAATGGTAACTATACAAGGGGGAATACCAGAGACAGGTAAAGCTCATCCAGCCTCTTGCTGCAGGGTCCTCCCCAGGGACACGTCAGAAGTTCACGTGGCTCCTGATGTCGTTGATCTGTTTCACCATCTCCCGGATGTGTTCTCCCCTTCAAGAAAAAATAACCCAGGTCAAAAAGCTGCAGGTCCTATTGGTGCAGAACTAGGCAGGAAGGGAAACACTTCAGATGGCAGCAGCAGGGAATGGGAGCAGTGCCTGTAATGCCAGGCTGGATGCAGACTGCCCTGGGAGCCTGGGGCAAAAAGCACTTCAGTACATCTGCTTCAAGTGCTGCTGTCAAGAACTGCACGTCCTGTGCTTCAGCCCCAGCCCCAGCCCCTCCTGCAGCACGGCCTGAACGACACCTGAGACACCTGAACTGAATGTGAGTGCCAGGGCCCCGGTTCTTGAGGAGCAAGAACTGCACTTACTCCTCTCTCAGGACAGCTTGGATGCACTTGCTCTGGTAGGCACTGAGGCTGATGCTGGGTTTGCGGGGGCTTCGCCCCTTCTCCATCTGTTTCTGTTGGTATTCCTTTTTCATTTTCACCTGCAAGGGGAGGAGAAAAAAGAAGGCCCCAGTCAGTGCTGGTCGTGCCTGCCACAGTGAAAGCTTGTTAATTACAGACTGCTGTGTTGTACTGCAATTAATTGGTTCTTTTTGGGTTCAAATCTGCCTGCTTTTGCACTTCCCACAAAGAAATGTCCCTGCCAGGCGGAGGATGGGGAAGCTCTCTGAGGGCTCACGGTGTGTGCAAAGGCTGTTTGTATTACCAACAAGGGCCCAAAGCCCCATTAGTACATTGTTGCTAACTGACACAAGTACAGCAGCACTTGGTTGGCAGAACTCGTCTGTCAGCACTGAGTGAGGAGCCGTCAGTAACCTCCCAGCCCAGTCACTCCTCCTCTCACCTGTCTGATAGCATTGCTCAGGTGCTGCAGCTGGTCATGGATTGTCTGCAGTTCCTTCTTCATATCTTTTTCAGTGTCAGACAGAACAGGAAGCTGAGAGTGGAAACTCCGAAGGACTTTCTTCATCCTTGAAAGCAAGAAATGTCTCTGAGTTAACTTCCCTGGTACCCAGCTCAGCCCAAACACCTAGAGCCTGGTGCTTTAGCTATGCTTCCCAAAGCTCAGGGACTTCACTTTCCCTTTCCAGCTGGTCTCAGGTGGCATTTCTGAGCACAGGGCTGGCTCAGGCTGGGCCTGCAGACAAATCACCCCGAGCCCCAGCACAGGGAATTTCAGAAGCCCAGTCTTGTAACAAACCAGTGCAGCAGCTTCTGCCCACTCTATTCTACCACACCTGCAAACTTAGTTTAACATCATGTGGAGTGAGGTGAAACAGAGCCCTGTGTGCACTCACCTGTTCATGATGTCTTCTTGCTTCTCTTTGGCTTCCTCATACTTGTCAGCCAAGCGCTCGGCCATTTCCCGCAGACTTTTCCTTAAGGCAAGGGAGAAACAGTTCCCTACTTCAGATTAACACACAGGACAGGCCAGGGTGTGGACACAGGACAAGGAAGCTGGAAAGGCCAGCTGAAGGAGGGAGTGAACCTAGAGGCTTCATTGTATCTGGGAATGCCTTCACTTGTCACTTGTTTCACTCAGGGCCTTGTCCCAGCCACCACCACAGGTGCATCATTCCTGAGGTTTGATAAAGGACACAGGTTCCACTCACCTCTCTTCTCGACAGTAATTCAGATCCTCCAGTTGTTTCTTTTTCTGCCCCCACAGCAACTTCACTCTGAAGTAAACATACAAAAAAAAAAAAAAAAAATCAAACCACTTGCAACCAGGTGAATCAGGATTTACACCACACAGAAAATGCTGGGAGTGGGAAGAACTAAAGACACTGAAAAGGGGGCAGTGGTGAGAAGAAACTCACATTTTGTCCTAACTGTACAGTGTAAATAACTGACTATGATTTGAAGCAGCAGAGACTTAAGGCAATTTTCCTTTGTCAGGAGTAGTGCTGAGGTCAGATTTCCTGCCACCCACAGGCCCAGGCAGGGAGACAACACCAAGAGAAAAGTATTTTATGTGTGTGTGTTTACCTTTTTTTTTCTTCCCCTATGACCACTACAGAGATCAAGTATTACACTCACTCCCGCTTTGCCTGATAACTCAATTTAAAGTTCTGGTATTCATTATCAGTTTTACATTTAGTACATTTACTCATTCACTAGGATTAGCCCCACAGAGGAAGGTGAGTGCTCAGTACTTCGTGCTGCTGTGTCACAGAGACATTGGCCACCACATTTTTATGAGAGTTTTGAATTACCTTTGCTGAATTTCCTCTTTTGCCAGGTCCTGTTTCAGTATATATTCCTCTCTGAACACCTGGGTGGCTCTGCTGAGGAGCTGAAGGCATTCTTCAGGGGGAGGAGCAGCATCTTTATCTGCAGATCTTAAGATTAAGAGAGAGATTTTTGCAATCTTACTAACATGTTCCTTTGAAAGGCTAAACCACTTCCAGTGTTTATGGTAAGGGCTCAGGGGGGTCTGTTACAAAAGTGAGGGATTACAATGAAATCCCTTTTCTAGAAATAATTTTTCTTATATGAGGAAATCCCAAGGTAGCTTAAGATACTCTGAACCCAGTGAGCACCTCATCAGCTGAAGGCAGCCCTGCTTTGAGCAGGAGACTGGAGCCAGGTGATCCCCCCAGCCCCCACCAGCACTGCACTGGATGCCATTCCCACACGGACAGAGGCACCAGTCAGTGGCAGCAGCTGTGCCCCAGCACTGCCATGCCCAAGGCAATGTGCTGTTTGAACAGCAGCTGGTCAACACCCACTGTTCCCAAGAGTTCCCACCTGAGGTGCCCCACGAAGACACATCTGCTTACTTGAGATGCAGGGGGTTGGCAGAGCTGCGCTGCAGGATGCCCTGGATGTGCTTCTCAAAGGAATGCTCCGACTCGGCCACGATGCGCAGGGGGGACACGGTCAGGTCCTTGTCCTCTCTGGTGCACAGCAGGGGAGGGGAGGCAGGATGGACAGTGCTTCTGCCACACAACAGCAGAGGGGAGAGCACAGTCACACCAGGCAAGCTGAAACCAGGTCAACTGGTACTGAAAGTGAGGAGCTCATCCACTGGGGAATTCCTGTGTTACTGCAGGGGCTTCTAAAAGGAGCTGTTTCAGTTTTGTGGTAAATCCAGCCCTAGCAGGGTTGGTACAGCTCACATCCCCACACCTGTTTGGTCATGGCTCAAACTAGCAAGAATCATAAATATCCTTTGGCTTAAGGAGAGGGAAGCAAAAAAACAAGGTAAGCAGGCATTGGAAGAGCAGCATGACCTTCACAAAGCACCCTGCCCCATCACTGCCCACCTGTGTGGAAACAGTGAAACAAATAAAATGTCTGCAGAACCTGATGTTAACACTGGCTCTGCTGATGGTACCTGTCCTACATTAAACAGTGTCCTGCAAAAGATAAGCTGAAAATAGTGTCTTCCCCTCAAGGTGTTCATTTCATTGTGCAAATGCAAATTTACACCACTCCATATCTTTGCCACCACCTCCAAAGTAACTGGAAGCACAAACTAAAATCCTACTTCTTTTTTCCCCTTTCATGCACACACATAACCTCAGGAGCCCATTAAGAATATCCACACCACTATAAAACTTCAACAATACCATCAAGAATATTTTTTGTCCTAATACTTGCTAAAAGTGATCTGATTAATTACATCTCCTAGAAACACTTTAGCAGCAGTAGGTAACTACTACAACAACACTTTAGTGCTCAGCCAGGGAGTGTTCCTTCATTGTGTGTCCTAAGAGGTGCAGAAGCCTGGAGTGAAACAATCAAAGAGTAATTGAAATACAGGAATATCCTTTTTTGGTCCTTTCCCTGCAGTCATGGACTTAACTGAGAACCACGTACAAGAGAGGCCTTGTAATGCACTCATAGGTGTTGGTGATGCAAATCATTGTGGGCCCCAGGACGTCAGAAACGATCCAAAACCCTCTAATTGGAGCAGGCTGCCTGAAGGGAAGAACACAAAAAGTACCCAGTCAGGAAATTTCTTTATTCCTGAAGTTGTGCACGTTCACTCTTTTGGAAATGCTCCACGGTCAGGTAAATGGAAGTGAAAATTTCTGCTGGTCTGACATGATTTTCAGACAGTAACACAAGAATTTAAGCTACTACCCTAACTGTGCATGAAGAATCCTGACACACAAATTGCTTAGTTGTATTATTTGAATTCTTTTGAGCTTGCTTTATTACTTTAATGGCAAGAATGCATCAAAAGATGACAAATCATAAGTATTTTCCATAGCAACTCTCTGATTTGAAAGCAACTGAGAAAGGGTTTGGTTTTTTACCTGCATGGCAGTGGTTTTGTACAAAGAATATGTTCAACAAAGCACTTCTGTTCTGCTCCCAGCTCTTGTAAACTGTCTTTGTCTTCCTCATCTACAAAGAGACATGTCAGGATGCATCAGATCCACTTTGCAGGGTGAGGGATTCAGTACTACCTGCATCCACCAGCCTGTTACTGGCAGATGCTCAGCTGTTCCTCACTTCCCTCACTCACCTGAACCAAGGAATTTGTGCAGTTTATTGATCCATGTCAAGCCCACACTGTGGACACCAGCTTCGTGTGTGCAGTGGTATCTAGAGGGACATTTGGGATCTGAAATTCAAGCAGAAATGTAAGAGTTGGTACTGAACTGAGAAAAACTCATCCTTCACATCTGCACTGCTGATCAACTTCGTGTCCAGTCAGCTTTAACATCCTAGTGCAAGTACCAGAAACAGAGCTACCTGTGTTAGTCTAAAATACTGATGAGTTGTTTTGAACCTTTCCTATCACTCCACATCTGTATCAATCAGATCAGTTTCCAATGGCAGATTATTAAAACTAGCAGACCAGCATTCTGACAAGCTGCTTGTTCCCAAACACCTGAACACTTCATCCTGCCCACAATTCCATGAATTAAGCAGGTTCTTCCTTTAGGATCACCCTCCCCACAGCACTCCCTCACACTCACAGGTCAGCACAGATGCAGCAACTTCTACTTTACAACCCTCAGCTGTCAGGATTTAGTACTGTGTGACCATGTGTAATCTGCCCTTTGAGCCAACACTGGAGCCCCTCCCCGGCTTGCTCCTTTCACAGCTTTATTGAGGGCATCAGGCAAATCCTTACTCTAATCCCCCTGTCTGTCTGACACCAAATGAGAACATGCAAATAGCAGGATCCTAAATGCATGGAAGAAAAAGCCACAAGCTGAACAACAACCCTACCTCGGTGCAGCTTGATTGGGCATGAGAAGTCAGACTCCAAAGGATCTTCTTCGTCCCCTGTTGCCAGTTTCAGTGCAAGTTCCAGCTCAACACATTCAAACACGTACAGGGAAGGAATAAGATCGGATCTTGGGTCCCAGGACTTTTCTGACTGTAAAGAGCATTGAATTCTTCCATGAGACATCATTGAAATAGGAATGCCAACATAACAGCATCAAGAAAGCGTTACATGGCAAGAGTTTTAATTGTCAAGGAATGTACTTAAAAAAAATTAACTCAAACCCAGGGTTTCTTAGAAAATCTTCTTTAAATTAGATCATAGTAAGTTTGATCAACTGTCAGGGTACACAAGACTGAGATTTAAAATAAAAGTTTCAGAGAGCCACAGGGACTGGCTGAAACAGGAGGAAGACTCACTACCTCATTCCAAAAGAATGCAGCTTTGGCACTTGGCACACACTTCCAGGCATCCTGCCACCTTGCAGCCAGGAACTTGGATTAAAGAAACAAAAGCGCTACAGAAAAAAACCCAAACCAACACAAGGTACCTGCTCATCGTCCTCTTCTCCATCCAGCACCACGCAGTGATAGAGCATCCCCGACTCGGTGGCAATGACCAGGATGTTTGGCACGCAGGGCAGGCACAGCACGGCGCAGGCGTCGTAGCCGTAGTTGTCCTCGGCAGCCGGGTGCATGGGCAGGGGGCCCAGCAGCTTCCCGAGGCTGCCGGCGCTGCAAGGAAGATGGCTTTGTCCACAGCACCAGCTCTGCAAGGGGACTCCCATGGCTGTCCAACAACCCAATGGCTTGGAGTTCTGAGTCCCCTTAGACTTCTGCAGATTATGAGTCTGACCTGCAGCTCCTTGGTGGAGATCTCAGGGGGAAACTGGAGCTCATTTTATTATATTTTATGCTTTGAAAGCAACCAAAGCTACACTGCAGAAATTCATGAGGAAACACTTTCGTACACGAACACAAAGTACTCAAGGAAAGTTCAATGTAATTATTACTCAACTGGTTCCTTGCACTTCACAAGCAGCATTTTATGTTGTGGCATTTCTCTGGGCAGAACTTTAGATGGACTAAGGCCACCTCACTGCCTGCAGACAGATCTGCTCAGGGCAGAGGCTCACAGTGCTGTTTCCAACCCAAGTACCACACTTGAATATTCAGCTACACAATTATCTAACTCGTAAGTCTTGCACCATCTTCTCAGTTTTCTAAAGTAATTCCATCTTGTATCATGTTTATATTCTTGATTAATTGTCCTGACTTTTCATTGCAAAACGTGCCTGTGAACCCTCTATGCTCTTCAAATATTTCTTTTCCTAAGATGCCCCAGGCCCAATGGGCCTTATCCAAAGCTACGGATGTCTGTGCTGGGAACTGAAGGCTAAAAAATACACTTAACAGCCTTAGACCCACTGATCTTTTTACAGCCCTGTGTCTTCATATCAGATTTCTCATGGTAAATAATGCACAGTGGATTCTCAGCAGTGGAAACTGCACCCATAATGTCTGCATGAGAAAGGACGACACACTGTTTTTGGATTTCAGGCTATTAGCACTGCCACAGAGACAGAACAGACTGCAATACACCATAACTCAGCCCAGCATCCCTCAGAGTCCCAGCCAAGCTAGGACTCTCTCACCCTAGCACTGTACAAACACCCAAGCACCCCGTGAGCCCTGAGGGTAAGACCCTACCTCTGGAGCAGGCTGATGTAGGTGAGGAAGGTCTCTCCATTCTCATACAGAATGTACAGTGGGTAGCCCAGCACCTCCTCGCTGCCGCGCTGGCCCAGGACGTGCTTTGGCACAGGCACCTGCGGCCCGAAGTCGAAGGCCACGGCCGTCTCCCCCAGGGATGCTGTGTAGGCTCTCCTGGGACAGGGCAGAACAGGAGCTGGGGTCAGCAAGGACTGAGAGCACAATGTTTAACACGGTCCTGAGGGATGCGCTGCCAAATTCCTGCCAAACCCCCGGGCAGCAGTGCCCTGCCACACGCCACTGCCAGCAACAAAGGATGTAAGTGACATCCTTCTCATGGCACAGCGGTTCTGCAGTGCTCCCACAGCTTCAGAGGATACTAGAGGTGTTGTGGTCCTTCCTGTGAGGCACATCACTCTGTGGTGCAAGGTATTCCTTTCCAATCAGGCCAAGAGGGAAATAAAAAGATGATCTATTTTCTACATTCCTCACTCAAAAACCCCTTCTTAACCCCATCTTAAAGTCAACATGTGTTTTCAAACTGCTGCTCTGACAAACACTTGACTGTACAGTTCGTCACCACTTTGTTTTAGAAGGATGGGGGAGAGGAGAGAGAGAGGAAAGGAGAAAGGAAAAGAGAAAAAGGGGAGAGAGAAAGAGAGCAAGAAAGAGAAGGAGAGAGAAAAGGTAAAGAAAAGTGCAGGTACTGTGCTATGAAGAAATGCTAGCACTGAAGAATTCCTATCAGATTTTCAGGCAGATTTATCACTTATTCATTAAAAACACAGCTGAGAATACTGAGCTTATTGTGCAAAAGCATTTCAAAATGCAAGAAGCCACACCAACCCTTTTTTGATTGTAAAAGTCTCCTCCTCGGTGTCCGAAAGTGCAATCACTTTGATGGGTGTCTGAGGCACCTTCAGACTGTAAAACCTGGAGGAAAGAAACAGCAGCCACGTTCATTCTGCTGACAGAGCTGCACATTCCCTGCTGATGCAAGAACATCAGCTGCTCTCAGTCTGAAATTCCTCCCATCCTATTTTGTTATTGCTAACTCTGGTAAGAATGGCAGCATGCAAATATCTAGTGACAAATCAAGACTGGACATGACAAAAAAATCCACTTCAGATAATCAGCCACAAATGGGTTTTACCTTATGGTGTTATCTGATGTCAAGAGGACAATGTGGGGCTCCAAGGTGTCGCAGGGGTACCAGGCTGCATGCTTTAAAGTGAGGGATGTCGAGCTGGTGAAGAACCGTTCCGCAATAGGAATGGTGCTGGAATACAGAGCAGAAACTTGCACTGTGACCAGAAAAACACAAGCTACTTTTAAAGGGAAGTGGGGGCAAGAGGAGCTAGAGACACAATGAAAAGGTTTCAAAAGTCTTTATCTGTACTATTCTGAAAGTTGTAGAGGCAGCTTTGACTTGAACCCTTTGTTATTTCCACACCCCCCGCCCCGGACATCTGCTTTTAGCTGCCACAGCTGAAAGACCCCAGAGAAGCTGCTCCATCTCTGGAAGTGTCCAAGACCAGGTTGGACAGGGCTCGGAGCAACCTGGTCTAGTGGAAGGTGTCCCTGTCCATGGCAGGAATTGGAACTTGCTGGCCTTTAAGGTCTCTTCCAACCCCAACCATTCCGTGACTCTGTGAAAGGCCAGAGAATACTAAAGGAGCATCTTGCGCCTCAGCAATTGCAACAAGTTTGGAAGGTCACTTAACAACCAGCAAGTACTTGAGCCAAAATAACTTCATTTGTGACTGCCCCACAATCCCAATACAACCTGTACCTCCCACCAGTGTCTTCTGTATATAACACCAAGAAAGGGAGGCTGTGGAGGAACAGTGGCAGGACAAGGGTGTCATTAACCACCTGAGGTCTCACCCACCTACAGTTCACTGTGGATTTCCCACCTTCAAATTCGGAATTCTTGCCCCAGCGTTTGGGCAGCTCCAGCACCATGAGCCCCTTGGTACCAATGAGCGCCACATGGTGCTGGGAGGGGCTCAGCAGCGTCTGGTGCACCTCGAAAAGGGGAGGGTTTATGCACAGAAGGGTCTGAAAACACAAATGTTACAGGGAAGCACAAGCCTTTCAAAGCACTCACGGAAGTACAGCTCAATTTTATTTGGGATGGTGATTTACATGGCACGGGATGAGGCACGACCCGGCTCCATGGCACAAAGCAGTGGCTTCCTTGGGGAAAGACCCCTCAGGACGGGGTGGGGGATGATGAACCGCCCAGGGGCCTTCACGGAACAGACCCCTCAGCCCCGCGCCCACCATGACCCTTCTCCCCTCACACGTGGCATCCCCTCACACCTCGCCTTCCTTGGGGAAAGACCCCTCAGGACGGGGTGGGGGATGATGAACCGCCCAGGGGCCTTCACGGAACAGACCCCTCAGCCCCGCGCCCACCATGACCCTTCTCCCCTCACACGTGGCATCCCCTCACACCTCGCATCCCCTCACATCCCCCCCGCCC
>VZRR01003713.1:262114-277439 GCA_013398015.1 Oreocharis arfaki | reverse complement strand
CGCTTCCGGCCCCGGCGGGCCCCGCGCGGGATCCAGGGCGCGGGGTTCGAGTCCCGGCCCCGGCAGGACGGAGAGTGCCGACGGGCTGCCTGATCCTGGCATTCCCGGCAATGGAACGGGCAGGGATGGCACGGACAGAGCACCAGTACAGGCGCCTTCGCGGGTGAAGGCACAAAAGGAGCTTTAGGAATGTAGGAGACAGGCACAGGTTTTATCCCAGACATCATCCCACTCCTAATTAGGACTGCCAGTGTTCAGGCCAGAGCGTGGCAGGGGAACAGAAAGAAAAAAAAAAAGAATGTTTGGGGGGTTGTTTTGCTCCTCGAGCAACGGGTATTTTCGAGGAAAGACTGACTAAGGCAATGTTTCCTGGCAGCAACCCTTCCCTTTGTCCAGAAGCCGGCACTAGTGCCCAGTATTGAGGAGAAGCACAGAAGGCCCGTTTGCTGCTCACTGCAAGGCTGGAGCAGGAGAGCATCTACACCACCCCATCACATTGATACCACCCCATCAAAGGATCAGAATTTTAACTCCCAACTCCACGCAGGTGTCTGAGCACTGCATGTGTAAATGGCAGAGTCCATTCTGCACAAGAAGCACAGACTCACTGTGCCACCTTCATATCCTTCTTATCTTTAAGCCCAGACTGCTGACAATGAACACACTCCCATGAAAACTGAAAACATCAGGACTGGTCCTGGACTGTCCCATGATCATTTGTTCTGTGCCTCACAAAACAACACACAGGATTTGGATTTTCACCATCACTTCTTTATTTTGGAAAAAGCATATAAATCCAATCTCAATAAATACCCACCCCCTTCCTTAAGCACACTTAAATTAGCCTGCCTATATAAAACGCGGTTACACATACATTCATTTAAAAAATTTTAAAAAATAAGTCTTTTAAGGTGAAGCTGAACCCCCCCAAGCCAGCTGGTCCCATCTCCACGGGTCAGTTCTTGGCCGTCCGGAGCTTCCTGCGGAAGTAGTCGGGCGCGGCCTCGTGCAGCCACTCCGCGTCCACCACGCACAGGTCGCGCATGTAGCACTTGTTGGTGCGCAGCAGCCCGTTGTACACCACGCAGGCCGGCTTGCACTGGAACAGCACCGAGGACGGGTGGATGGCCACCACCTGCTGCGAGGCCACCGTGCCGTAGGTGCCGTCGGGCCGCAGCTCGGCCGCGTTCATGAACAGGCTGTGAGCCAGGCAGCGCCGGACGCTCGCGGTGTCCCCGCGCGAGGACTCGAGTGGCATCGACAGCTGGGAGACACGGGAGTGAGCAAGCACAACCTGCACCCTCGGGGGGACACAGCCCCGTTTCACTGGGCTCTCTCCAGGAATCCTGGGGGATTTTCCTGTGTCAGAACGCCAGGGGACCACTGGAAATTCACCCTGAGGGGGTGCTAGGCTAACCCAGGCTAAGAGCCAACAAAATGGATCATCGCTCTCCTTCTGGAAGTGAGTTTTAGGCCAACCAGCATTGACAAATGATACCCCACAGGATGGCTCCCATGTCACTACAGACTGCCAGGGGTTCGGCAGCAGCTCCTAAGCTGTGCCCAGCAGGAACAGCGCTGAGGGGAGGCTGCTGCCACACTGAATGCCTGACTCCATGAAGAAGCCGGCCAGCACAGGCTGCCAAGGCTGAAGGCACTCTGTGGCACACACAGCACAGTCCCCCCTGCACTAGAGCATGAAAAACCCTTAAGAAAACCTGTCCTCTCCCTGAGAAACCTTCTCAGAGGTTCCCATTTCCCTTTGATCCACTAAGCCCTGCAACTTTAAGATTCTGGGATGCAACTGCAGAGTCAGGAATTTTACCCAGCTATTTATAGGAGACTGAAAACAACCCCACATTTTCTCACTCCTGGGACTTGGTGCACAGTAACATCAGTTTGGGGACAAACAGGAAAATAGCAACAGGTGAAACAGAGAAATAGCATACGGCAGCAAGTTACCTTTACACAAATGTCCCTGAGCTGAGTTCTGACTTCTGCCATCAGCTTCATGTTCCTGCCATTGATAAAGTTCTCTCTGCACCATCCCTGCAGCACAGACACCAGGAGTTAGAAGGGGATATTTCTTCACTCCAGGAGCATGACTGCCTTTGGATACCATGAAAAACAGAATTCCCTCTACAATCTGCCTCAGAGAAAAGATGCTGACCCCTTTCCTGGTCATATTTCTACCCCACTTTACTCCCCTGTGTCTAGATTCCCTCCCACAGTGCTAAGAAATGGCATGTGGTGGTTCTTTTCCCACTCAGCTGCTCTGCAAGGCCACCACATGCTGCAGAACAGCACTTACTATCCCACAGGTGGTGAAAACAGATCAGGTAAGAATGACAGATGCTGCAAGGAATGGGGTACGTGAGTTCACAGATCCACAAATCTGAGGGGTTGATAGGGTAGGATAAATGCAAATCAGCTTTTACACATGCTCAGTGTTTTTCCAATGAATCCTGTCACAAAGCACGTCCAGGTATTCACCATCAAGTCTCAACACTCTCCCACTCCCTCCTGTTTCCAGCTGGAACCAGAGAAGGAAGAGACCTGGCTGTGATTACAGAACTGGCACCACTGAGTTTCAATGACTCAGCTTTGCCAGAGCTTTCTGCAGGAACCTTTGTTACCTGAACTTCCTCCAATTCCCCAGTTGCAAAGGATGAGCCCTCTTTCCTCTCTGTGGTGGAGGATGCCTGTGGCACCAGCCATAGAAGATGCAGGTGTCACTCTGCTCTCTGCTAAAAGCTCCTCACCCTGTGAGCTCAGTCAGCCCTGGCACCCACCGATCATCTCACCTTGTGCCCGCTGACATTCTTGTAGGCCCTGTACACGTTGAGCAGGGTCAGATGATCCCCCTCACTGGAGATGAATTTCTTCCTGACAGCCTGCACCTCATCCCGCTGGGCAGGGGGGTTGTGCAGGACACTGTCCACCGATAACAGGGACACGATGGTCAGGATCTCCTCTGCACAGTGGAACTTGGGGGACACGAGGATGGCCTGCACAGACACAACAAAACTCATCTTTGGTCCACCAAATCCACTTCAGATGGGGAGACCTTTCTGCTCCCTGGCAGCCCAGGAACTTGCCCAAACATTGCTTAGGGCAATCTCATAAACATCTGGGCCTAGGAACAGCTGTAAATCCTCTGATGGGCTCGCCAAGCTCCTTCCTGAGACTGGCCAGCTCATAACCAGTATGAACAGTGACTGAAACCAACTACAGCAACAGAGACATCATGGACCGGCTAAATAATCCTGAAAATTGCAAGGAAATTTGCCTTGTTCACCTTCAGAGGTGCCAGAGGAAAGAAGTTATCTTTTAAAAAACTTCCCTGAATTAAACAACAAATGACAAGCAATCCAGCACAAAGGCTGTAAATGATGTACATTAATGTACAGCAAATATACCAGTACAGCTGCAAACACCCCAGATTTCACACCTTGTTTAAGGAGTTTGAAAGAGAAACACCAATGGTACAGAGGTGAGTACATGAGATAAAAAAAGTTAATTTTTCTGCAGTTTTTACCTTGGAGAACTTTGGATCCAGTGGAAAGGCTGCCATTTTCTTTCCCAGGGGGGTCAGGACAAGCTGACCTTCCTTTTGTGTCACAGCTCCCAGCAGGTCCAGCTGATCAACTGCTGCTTGAATAGCATCTGCCAAAACAAGGACATTGGGCTGTGGGGCCTCCTGCATCCCACTGAGGGATGTGAAGGATCAACTGGTTCCATCACTGCCTCCTTCCCCTAGCCACAGGGACAAGTACTTTCCATTTAGAGAAATCAGGGTCCCAAAATGTGGTTTATCCTCCTTTATCCAGGAGAACAAGCACCTTTCCCAATTTACTATGGCTTCCCTTGGCAGTCACGGCACACCTTCATGTACTTTATGACTCAAGACTGCTCCCTGCTCTTTTTCCCCAAGGCTGCCTTTGTAGCCACTTACCAGGAGATGGTTTGGACATGAAGTCAAAGGTGAGCACGTTGGGAATTTTCAGGGCCAGGAGCTGAAGCACCACGCTGGCCAGGTTACACCTGCATAGGCAGAAAAAACAACTGACATAGTTCTCTTCTTTTACTTTATTCTTTTTTTCATAGAAGCTGAGATAGAGCCTAAGACCTGTGCTGTAGCTTGACAGAGACTAGCCTGATGCTGCTGGTGAAGCCTTACTTCCCAAACCAGGAAGAGGCAAGTCCAAGATCTGGAGGACAGTCAGGAGAACTACTGCCTTACGTGTTTTGAGACTCAGTGCCCAACTGTCCACCCTGAGCAAACGCTTCCCAGTTCTACTGCTTAATCCCCACACTTCCATTTTTCTTAAGCCACTCCAGCAGCCCCTAGATCCAGTTTTGCTGCTCAGTTCTTCCCACAGCTCCAGCTGTACAAGAGGTGTGGCAAGGAGTGCGATGGTTCTGTCCTCACCTCTGTATCTCAGGTGTTGTCATTTCATCGAACTTCTCGAAGTCCTCCTCTGTGTAGAGCCGGTAGCAGATCCCGCTCTCCTGTCTCCCTGCTCTCCCCGTGCGCTGCCAAGCCTGGGCCTTGGACACCTGCTGCACTGCCAGCACTTCCAGGCCAGTGTCTGGGCATGGAAAAACATCACCTCAGTCAGTGCCTGAGTAAGGCACAGCTTTGGAAAACACGGAGGATTAACAGTAAGAATTCCCAGGGTTTGCCATTCAAAGACTGCTCAGAGCTCACTTGGTTCAGCATTCAGAAGCACAGTGAACTACCCCATGCTGTGTCCATGAAGAGAAGGTTCACATTTAACAGAATTTTTACCCCCCATGGCTGATACTCAAAAAACCCCAAAAACAAACCACCAAACCCCCACACCCCAAACCTGGGACATTAATTTAAACAGCACAGAGGGTGTCTGAAATCCTCTTTCAGTGGGACTTCTACATCTTCTACAAACCCAAACCCAATCTTGGCCCTGTTCCTCCTCAGAGCTCCTCACCAGGGCTGTACTTCTTGGCTTTGACCATGCCTGTGTCCACAACGAATTTTATCCCCGCAATGGTGATGGAGGTTTCTGCGATGTTGGTGGAGAGGATCACTTTGCGACAGCCCTGGCAGGAAGGACAAATCAAACCCAGGCCAAGGCCACCTCAGAGCAGCTGCAACACCGAAATTCTGCTGCTTTTGGCCAGTGTGGGCCAAGCCCTGCCCCACATTGTGAGCACACACTGTGCTTCCTATGCCAGCTCTCAGAAACTAAGGTAATCTCCAGTTTCTAATAAGCTTCTAAAACGTGTACCTGCAGTTGCAACAAAACACACCACCAGAACAGCTGTTCTCAATATATCTCTGAACAATTTTGGTTTCATTTCTGGCACAACATTTGTGTACTTATTTATCTGCTGAGTAGGTACAAAAGAGCCTGAGGCAGCAGAAATTCCTTATGACCCTGAAAAACATTCCCAGGTTTTCAACTTTCTTAGTATTTCCCCCATTAGCTGCTGTAGCTTTTTTCTGATATGGACAAAAAAAATCCTATGAAATGGGGGAAATTTCAGTTCCTGTGCCCTTTTCACTCCCTCTAATCCTTCCTTCTTTTTATGACTCCCCATGACTTACTGGATGCATCTGTTAAAACCATCAGAGTTGCAGTGTCTTGTATCATACTGGAACCACTCAGCCTAAAGCCAATGGAGACTACTGCTTACTATCAGTACAGGCTGCTTTAGCCCCTTAAATTCCACATTCCAAAGACTCTCGGAAGCAAACAAACTGCTTCTGTTCACCCATCCCATTCCCTCACCTCAGGGGTAGGTTTAAAGGCACGGAGTTGTTGGGAGTGGGGCAGAGAAGCATAAAGGGGCAGCACTGTCATCCGTGGGCAGCCCTCGGGGAGATGCTGAGCAACATCTCGACAGGTTTTGGTCATTGCTTCAATTTCTTCCTGACCAGTCAGGAACACCAGGATGTCCTGGCACGGGGGAGCTTCCTGGAGCCAGAGGAAAAAGCAAGTTAGGAGGGTTTGGATAGGAAAGGAGAACTGAGATGGTAACGAGATGTGGCTCTGGCAGCAAGTCAGTGAAGCAGGCAAAGAAGAAAGAAAAGACACACATGTGGTGCAAGGTATGCAACAGCCAGAATTCCCAGTGGATTCACCAGAGGCAAAGAATAAATCACGTTTTGAGGGATCGAGCGTTAAAAGGATGGAGGAATTGCTGTGTCCTCAAACAACTGTCCAGGACAGGCAGAGAGAGAGCCTGCAAGCACCCAGGCACAGAGAACTCAGGTGAGGGGAACATTCAGGGTTTAAGCATGAGCTGACATCACAGAGCTTTGCTTAGCAATCTCCTTTCAGCTCCAGCCTGGATGTACAGGACCCAAATCCCAACAGCAGCAGCAGCTTCAAAGCACTAAATGCAGTTTAATGAAACAACACAACCATCTGGGTGTTTGGCAGTCAAACATCCAGGCACCAAACACCAATCCCTGTCCCCAGAGGGACCCAAGCCTGGCCAGACCCCATACCTGGTGGATTTGGAAGATGGACACCAGTGCTGCCTGCAGGTAGTCGCTCTGCCGCTCCTTGGTGTAGAAGATCTCAATGGGATGCTGCCGGCCTTCCAGGTAGATGACAGGAGCTCCACTGAAATACTGGGAGAACAGGTCAACATCCATCGTGGCTGACATGATGATCACCTTCAAAGGGAGCACAGGACAGGTCAGCACTGCAGCTTCCACCCAGCTGGACACTGACAAGTCAGGACCAGCCAAAAGTCAGCTTCTGGATCCTGAGAACCATGTTTAGAACAGCTCACAGGGTTTGGGACAGAAGAGAGCGATCTCCCCTTGTTAAAGCCATCAGCTTTTTAACAAAAGCAGAAAATGTTGGTGTGGTGGAATAAAGCCATGCAAGGACCCTGCCAGGCCCCTCCAGCAAAGCCAACGTGCTTTCACACAAAGTCCTGACACGTCCACTCATCCCATGTGCAGTGCCCTTCCTGGGAATGAGCACATCCCACACCTGTCCCACCAGCCAGAGCTCCTGCACCCCGAGTGCTCTCAGCAGCAGTGCCAAAACCTCCCCAGCACTCTGTCTAGTCTAGAGCTCACACCTAAGGGGCTTTTGTGGAAGAAAGGCAACATGGAGGTAACCAGATAAGGTATCATGGAGGTGACATATCAGGCCCCCACATCATAAGCTGGACACCCTCAACTATTCAGATTTAAAGGGACATTTTAGGAACAGAAAAAGGTCAAGGCTGAAAATTCCAAACACTTTGGACGGCCCCAGGAGATGCTGAGAGCATTCAGAGCCCAGCCCCACCCCGCCCTTAGCTGCCACGCCGGATGAACACACTTTCAGCGGCCGCAGGCCCCGTTCCTTTCGCTTCTTTTGTGCAGCTTTGACCACTCCGAAGAGCACGTCAGTGTGGATGGTCCTCTCGTGGGCCTCGTCCAGGATGACCACGCTGTACTTGTGCAGCAGAGGGTCCCCGATGGCCTCGCGGAGCAGCATCCCGTCCGTCAGGAACCGGATCCTGGTCTCGGCACACGAACAATCATCGAAGCGCACGGTGTAGCCAACCTGGGGAAGGGATCACACAGGGATTACAGGGCACAAAGACTGGCATTTCTCACTGCCATCGTGCCACGAGGAAGGACTACAAAGCCCCTGGTCACTGCATCGGACAGAGCCAACCAGAAGCACATGGAAGCTCTGGAAAGCAGAGCAGTTTATCTGCTGTCTATGAGCAGTTCATCTTCCAAATCTAACAAGCCACCCAAAGGGTGCTCTCAGCATCTCTATTTGGCTTCTTCCTAACTAGACATTCATCAAAAAAGCCCCCCAAGTTTCCTTTCCTTCCTCCCCCTGCTAGAAATGATTCCAGGCTCCCTGAAGATTTAATGCAGGGGAAGTCTTTCTTCTCTACTTTTCTCCCACAGACCTGCACAGATTCAGCACTCTGCTCTCTTTGACAGTGATTTCTGATACAGGGAGCAGTGAAAGAGAGCACAATATTTCTTGTTTTATTCATGAATCAGTATTTTTTCTAATGGAAGAGCTCAGATAATAATCAAGAAGTACAATACCACAGAGACAGACCTATGCTTGCCCTATCATGGGGCAGGTAAAGAGCCATTCTTCTCCATTCATGTAATTATAGAATCACACAATACCCTGAGCTGGAAGGAACCCACAGGGATCATGAAGTGCCACTCCTAGCCCTGCACAGACATCCCAACAATCTCACCCTGTGCCTGAGAGTGTTGTCCAAACGCTCCTGGAGCTCTGGCAGCTCTGGGGCCATGACCATTCCCTGGGGAGCTTGGTCAGTGCCACAGCACCCTCTGGGGGAAGAACCTTTCCCTGATATCCAACCTAGGTCTCCCCTGACATAGCTCCCCGTTCCCTGAGGTGTCCCTGGTCACAGAGAGCAGAAATTGGAGCTGCCCCTCAAGAGGAAGCTGCAGACCTCGGTGAGGTTTGATCAAATTCTCCACTTCTCCAGCTGAACACACCAAGTGATCTCAGGCATTCCTATTACATGGCCCCTCCTGACCATTCACCATCTTCGTGTCACTCCTTTGAGCACTCTATGACAGCTTTACATCCTCGTTATATTGTGGCACCCAAAACTAATTATGAAATGAAAACTATCACCCTTGTGGCTGGTTATTATCCTACCCATTAAAGCCTGACAGGGCCCCATGCCCACTGCAGCACTAAACCAAAGCTAATCTGTACATGAACCTACCAGCCTCCCCAGCTCTGTCCTCTTCTCCTCGGCGACTCTGGCAGCCAGGGTGACAGCTGCCACCCTGCGGGGCTGGGTCACAGCGATGACGCCAGGGTGGCCAATTCCTACTTCATACAGGTACTGAGGGAGCTGAGTGGTCTTCCCTGAGCCCGTTTCTCCTAAGGAACATCAAAGGAATAGGGTTTTTCCCCTTCACCTTTTATAGCATTGTCAAACTCTTTTTTTTTATGGTAACTTTTAGCCTTATTTCAGGATGAGGAAGCTGAAGACAGGGAGAAAAATTCCCACTACAAAGCAGCGGCAGGTCAGAGACAGAACCCAGCGTCCTCCTCTTGCTGCTGGGCCACCCCTCTGCAGAGCTCCCTCCACCCAGGTGCTCTCCAGCCACACTCTGGTTTAGAAATACATTCCAGCCTCTCTTGAGGTGAGGCGTCTGTGGTGTGACACTAATAGGAGTGACATACAAAGCATTTTTCATTTGATTCCAATAAATGCTGAGTCTTTAGACTACCAGGTGGGAAGTTGTAGGCCTTCAGTTCCTGGAAGTCTGACAAAAAGGTTATCAGTTTGGACTCACAGAAAGCATAAAATCAGTGAAAAACTCTGAAAATGTAACTGAGGAGACTCTTCTGAAGAGGAGAGTTTTGCCATGGGGCTTCGAGTGAACTCCAGGCAGATAGCGAAAGGAGAGGGAAATACTTTTGCCTTCCCCATAAAAACGAAGTCCACAGCTGCCTTAAAAAGCCAAAGCACAAAAATCATTATATTCCTACTTCGCCACACTTCAGCTTTACACCCAAACCGTTTCTGGGCAGCTTTTCCCAGCCCACGCCACTGGGTGGGCCACGGCCCGGCCCGGCACTCACCGATGAGGACGGCGCTGTCGAGGCGGCGGAGCCGGGCCAGCAGCGGGCCGCGGGCCCCGGAGATGGGCAGGGAGCGGCGCTGCACGTGTGCGGGCGGCGCGGCGCTCTGGGGCTGCGTGCCGGGGGGCGCCGCCTTGAAGCGCTTGGCCGGAGGCCCCTCGCTGTCCTGAGCCATCGCCCCTCGCCGCCCAGTCCATTCCTATTACATGGAGGGCTGTCCCGGGGCTCCGTCCGGTCCGGTCCGGCCCGGCCCGTCACGGCCGCGCTCCACCGGCTTCCCGGCGCAGCGATGGCATCATCGCGCGGCAGCTGCGCGGAGCACCCTGGGAGTTGTAGTCCCGACCCCGCCGCCATTTGCAACGCTCCTGGCTCCGGGGGGCCCTCGGGGCCGGAGACCTCGGGAAAAATCACGGACCCCAAAAGGCAGCCAAACCCAGCCAAGAATGGTAGAGAGGTGACTGCAGGCAGGGCTGGGACATGTTCCCATTCACGACTTGTCCCACTAACAAGCTACGGAGGGGTTCTCAAACACTGAACTAAAAAAACCCCTCAAAAATAAGGTTTTCATCTAATTCCTGCCTCATATCCTATGCTGAAGCAATATTGTCCAAAACACTTTCATTCTTGCTCTCTAGGAAAACTAGAAGTCTGTTCTAGAAACAATCAAAACCACCCCCCAAAACAGACCAAAAACCCTGCAAAACCCCCCAAAGCACCGGTAAGTTTTTATACTTTAACAGATAAAAATGCAGATACAAATTACCTCACCCATTTTGGTTATCGGAATCTAACACACTGCTTGTGGACAAAGTATTTCCCCTGAGATCCCTACACATTCCCCTCCTGCACTATAAATTTAAAAAATTAAAAGCTGCAGCCAGTTTTTAAAAACAAAATCTGAGACTGAATGAGATAATCACATCACAGGTGAGCCCATTCTCTAAAATTTCAAATGAAGATGCACCTTTAACTCTCTTTATCTATTATGATATAATCAATAAAAACCTACCCAGTACCTTCTATGGCAATTTAAGAACAACTGACCATGATGAGCTGAATTGAGCTCCAAATTCTTACGTGGCCCCTCAGAGATACTTATAATCAATATAGCTTTAAGCTAAATCCCACTCAGTGTCACTGGGCTGCATTGGACACAGCCCTCTCACAACAAATTTCATCCACACACCACAGATGTCACGTCCTGAGCAGACAGACAATCCTGTCCTGCAGTTCCGAGACGCTTGTGAACAAAGCTTCACTCATCCCTGTCTCTTCAAGGACTTGCTTTTTCCAGCCTCTGCTTTTTCACCTGCTGCCTCACGACTACAGGACTATAGAGAGGATTAACCAAAAAGGATCCACAAGACATTTTATTCAACTCATCATCATTTGGGTCCTGACTCCAGGCAAGTTTTCTTCCCTAGTGCTGCAGGTCATTCAGTAACAGCAGAGGGCACATGTGGGTGGGCTTTGCAGGCACACCTATTTAACCACCAGTCTCAAAACTGGGCACCTGAACACACAGTCCTCGGGGGAGAAAACCACCAAAATGTAGCCTCAGCCTGCAGAACATTCCAAAAACCCAACTGGCAGAGTGAAAGCTGCACTATGCTGCATGTTGTATTCCTTGCAATTCAAAGACTGGAGACAGACGCACCTAAGATTAAAAAACCTTCTGCCATTGAAATAGGAACTTAGCCTTTCAATCATCTTGTAGTTGTTTTATCCAAGAATAAAAAAATGAGTTAAAACCCAAAAAGTTGGGTTTGTCCCCTGTAAAGTTTCCCATAGAGTTTCACGTATCAAATAACTTGAAAAAACTGCTTTAGAAATCACTTTAAACAAGTAAAAGTTTGCGTGGCCTTCTTAACTGAAGTTAACAGGAAACGGTTTCCAGTTTTAAATTTTTGGCTCCACTGGATTTAGATTATGTCCAGCCCAACGAATTCCCTGATCGGGAAAGACGCTGGAAGTGTCTCGGGCGAGACTGCCATGTCATAAAGTGCTTGTATTCCAAAGCAAAGAGCTGGCAAAGAGTCCTCTCTGCGCTGGGGAAGGAGAGTCCCCGTGTGGGACTGGATCCAGGCCAGTCTCTCCCAGGGGTGGCTGGGCTTTGGCACAGGCCCTGATTATCCCCCGAGGCGCTGCCCCTCTCCCCACGCGAATCCCCCCGGCCGCTCCTCTGGCAAGGGGTTGTAATTGGGGTCATCCTCCGGCGTGTCAAATATTGCTTTCCTGGAAAACACAAAGGATGGGCATCCTTTAAAATACAGGTTTCACAACAAGATCAGCACTGCCCACATGCAGCACATGAAACAGTTCCCTCAAGAACAGCTCGCCCAGGGAGTGGGATTTATGCTCAAGTCTTGCTCTCCAGTTCGGAGCCACCAGGAAGGAGATCCCAAATCAAGACTGCTGAGGTTCATCTTCTGCTATTTATGAGATAAATATTCTATGACAGACATCTTCAGGACAGTCTATGACTCTATGAAAAACCATCAGAGCTGTTCTGGGAGACCAACACAGGGAATTAGAGTCTCCACACAAGAGGGAACTGACTGGGAGCAGCACCACTCAATACTATAAACACTGGAGGGTTTTTTTCCCAAACTTGTAAAGTGAGGATGACTTACAGAAGAAAAAAACCATTAGATATCTTATATGTTATACCTCAGTCACTGTTCACACCCAGCAGGGGACATAGCTTTGGTGCCACCAAAAAAAGCTGTCAGCAAAGCCTGACAAGCGCTATCAGAGAAACCAAAGGTAAAATCCTTTAGCTCTTCTCCCAGTTACATTGGTTCCCACTTACACAAATAACTTCTTGTTTGGCAACATGAGTTCAACAAAAAGCAAATACAGACTTCCCCCAGTTCTGTCTCTGCCCAATGCTGATTGTGAAGTTGATGTGACCGGATTGCAAAGAGTTTTCCAAACAAGCACTCTTCCCAGGTCCCTTCCAAAGCAGACACCAATACTCACAGGACAGATGGTGTTCTCAGGAGCCTCCCACCACCAGGCTGATTGGGAAAGACATCCTCTAAGAAAAAATATATATGCCCAACAGCAATGCCTGGTACAGAAACAAAAGCCAAATGGTGATTTTTCAGTACTTCTCCTTTACAACTCTCAAATGCTTCACACTAGACTTTTCAGGAAAACAACACACATCGGTTCTTTCACAGAAAATACGATGATACAGAAATACAAAACCTAAGGAAGAAAGCTAACAGCAGATAAAAAGCTTAACTTACACTACAAGACATTAATACAGGGGAAAACTCCTCATCATTATTAAAAATACTGATGTTTTGGCTCCATTAGAATTGATAAAACAGTAATATAAACTATTTTATTTCAGTAGACTGATGCTACAGTCAGACAGTGCATCAAGGTTGATTCCAAGCAATAAAAAGCCAAAACATCACAAGCTCTTTCCATCCGTATCATAGCACCAAACATGCTACAACGGTTAGAAACCAGAAAAGCCTGGTGTAAATATAATATAAATATAACCCATAAATATACCAGAAGAACTAACACCAAGCATTAGGGCATTTAGCCCTTGGATTTATCCACGTTTTCTGTTTCATGTAAAACATGAGGAGGGACAGATCCTCATGATCGTTGCCATTGCTCACCCAGGAGATCCACAATGATGGAGTTCCCCAAAAGCAGTGAAAAGCCCATCAATACCCAGGGCAGAAATGGGGCTTGGAAGATGAGGAGACCAAAGAAGTTCATGCGGACGTAGGGATTCCTGCGGCTCCAGACGTACACCAGCATGATGGTGAATGCCTGGCCCAGGAACACCAAATTCACAAACAGCCCAAAAAGCTGGCATGGGTCGTTAAGGAAACACTGGTGAGGTCAAGAATTTCACAGCTTAACTCATAATTCCGTGTTTTCCACACAGCTGGTAACTCCACTTTCCCAGACATCAAACTACTGTCCATCAAATCCAACTGCTGCAGAAGGATTCAGGGTACCTGCAGCATGAATAATCTCATTAAAGCATAAATTAATTCTTCATAGACAACCTGAGCATGATCCCACACTTGAACAGTCCCCTGACAACCTCATTTCCATGATCAAGCAGAAAAAAACCTGAAGAACCAGCAATAATCCCAAAGTATTCAAAACCACCCTAACAAACATCGGAACTCCTTGTGCAACAAACTATATTAAAGTAACAGTAACAACATGGTTTCTGTTCTCAGTCACACATTTTTACCTTCACTAAAGGAGCCTGGAATTACAACAGAAAGGATACAGTCATTAAAAGTCCTCCAAAAAGGAACATAAATACAAAATCTGCTGTCCGACCCCGGAAAGAGCCTTCCTCGAGCATGCGGCAGTACCGGTATCTGAGGCCACAGGTCAGGAAAATTCCATTGCAAATGAGTTTAAAGACAGATCCAAGCAGAAAACGATTCAGTTCTACATCAGCTTAAAAGTTTTTTTTTTCAATTTACTGCATCACTTGGCTCTTTCTGGATACTTCAGCAGAGAGGGCGACTCACGAGACAAAGGAGTTACCTGGAATTGCCTCCTGCACCAGGTCTGCACCAACCTGAAGGATCAGGCTCGTACAAACTCTCAACACCACAAAAGTTAACTGGCAAAATTCTCGACCACTTAAAAGAAGACTCCCTTAAGGCCCATTCATGACACCAGTGAAGTCGGCATTGCTGAATCCCCAAGGAACTCAACCTTTCCTGTGCACAGGTACAGCAACATTTCTGCACTCTGGAGCTCTGCTCGCCAAGGGAACCAACACAACTTGGTGAAGGATACAAAAAGATCATGTTAAATAAAAAATTAAAGCCAACTGGTCCAAAGAATAAGTAGTTTGTGATTAACCTCCATATCTGGAAATAAGACAAATACAAGGACTTTAAACATGACAGCTTATTTTTATTGTCTAAAAAGATAAGCAAGTAACAGGGAAACAGAGATCTCTTTTACAAAAAACGAAACTAAGACCTATTTTAAGGTACAGTGGTCTGCGCTCTGGCTTCAGTAGCTTTTAAAAAGCGTATTTCTAATACAAAAAGTACACTATTTTGAGAAGACAAGCACTTACAAACGCTACAGCACAGTTTAAAACCTCCCGTGCTTCAAAATACACTTACTTGAAAGTGCTTAAATATTAACTCAGGGTTGAAATACAGTTGGAAGGGCGTGATAAGTTCTAATTGCTGAAAAAGAAGAGAACATTTTGAAAGGATCAATACATAGGAAAAAAAAATACACACCCAAACCAGCAACCCATTCCTGTGTGCCAAAAAGAGCCTAGCAAGTCCTCCATCAGTACTGTGAGTTTTCTGGCAAGTGGGAGCCCTGATACAACAACTCTCTCACGTTGTTGTTATTTATTAGAACTTTGCACCTCCCCGGGGCCTGTTTCGGGGATCCCCTCGCTCAGGGGTTCCTCGGGGCTCCAGACCCAGCTCGGGGCGGGGGCGGCGCCTGAGGGCTCCCCTTCCACGGCTACCCCGCGCCCACCCCCTCCCAATTCCCCTCACGACCTCCCTCCCGCGGCCGCGCACTGACCACGGCGGCGGTGGTGAGGACGCAGGCGGTGGTGTAGGCCCGGGTCACGGGCGGCACCTGCAGGTACTCCTGCCGGAACGTCTGGTACGCCATCTTGGCGGCCCCGGCCCGCCCCGGCCCGCCCGCCTCCGCCTCCGCCCGACGCTCCGCGCTCCCATTGGCTGAGCCGCAGC
>VZRR01003713.1:60037-257583 GCA_013398015.1 Oreocharis arfaki | reverse complement strand
GGGGAGGAGGGGGTTACCATATGCCTCCTCATTAAAAGCCTTAATTACAGGCAGGAAATGCTGGTGGCAGCCACACGCTTTAATTGCTTCACCTCAAGCTGGTGGTGGGTCAGCTCCTGCCTTTGCCATCTCACGGTGGCTCAGGGTTCCCATCTCTGTCCTCATCCCACAGCGAGGCTGAGAGGGGAGGGAAAAATGATACTTTTTCATTCTAATAATGAAAAAACCCTCTGTTACGGCAAAAAATTTTCTTCCACGGGGATTTTGGCTGCCACAAACTGAGCAAGAACATCCCCCCTCCTAAAAAAACCCTGTGTAAACTCCAAATAAAAAATAAGAGATGGACAGAGAGAGAGCCAGGCACTGTGAGTTATTCCAGCTGGTGAGTGCAGCAGCTCTTCCCTAATGTGTTTGCACACCACTCACCATAAAATGGGATGGGAGAGAACACTCCGAGCCCTCGGTGGGATTTCCGGAGAGCTGCCCCAGTGCTGCCTCCCCTGCACCCCAGCCCTGGCAATAAAATAAATGGGGCATGGAAAATGGGCATTCAGCTCCCATTAGTGAAAAAAAATATTGGTTTACTCAGGCAAAGAAACTCGGTCAGGGCTTGGCTGCTGGTGGCTCCTGGCTGTGTTCGCTGGACTTCCCTGGAAACTGCTTTAGAAAAGAACATGGTAAATGGCTTTTTCCTACTCAAGGAGGAGAAAATGGAAAACCTGGAAATGTCTGGCAACAAAGGAATCACTTTCACGTATGAGATTTTTTTTTTCCCCCTAATTAAACCATAGGAGAGAGGGAATGTAATTAAAGAGGTTCTGCTGGAGGGAGACAGCTGTGCTTGGTGTGGAGCAGCACGGACAACAATAAAGGGTGAAGTTTATGATTCTCCTTTGCTGGGGACTGGAAAAACTCTGTCCCTCACACAGCCCTGCGTGGCTTTGGCTGCTTCCCTGGCTGTTCATCCTGCCCTGCATCCATCTCACCCCTGCTGCACTTGGGTTTGGGTTGGAAGGGACCTTAAAGATCATCTATTCCCTGCCATGAGCAGAGACACCTTTCACCAGACAAGGTTGCTACAAAATCATTGTAGGAATTTAATTTCAGCTTGAAGAGGAATTAAAAAAAAAAATAAACCAAGCAAGCAAAGTAGAAAAATAACATTGAGGCAAGATGGAGCCTTTGGAGGTCAATCCACTGGATGGATCCTACCAGGTGGTGATGCCCCAGAATGGAATACTTTGAAGCCAATGGGCCCACAGCTATGACCCCTCTGCTTGGTGTCTTTGTAGCTCTGATTAATTCTGTCCCCTGCCCACAGCCCCTCCCCAGGCAGCCATGCCTCCCAGTGCTGTGCTACTGGGGATTCTCTTACCTCTGATTTCCCTGTAGAAAGGAAATTCTTCTGCTGCTTTGTCTGCTTATCCCTCCTGGGCTCTTATTACTCTCACTATTACGATTCAGAATATTATTCCCTCCTGTCACCTTATTTTCTAATAATTAGTATTTGGTGTAACACTACAGCAGACAGCAGCTCTTAATGAATATTATAATAAGCACTAAATTATAATTTACTGCTCTAGAAATCCATTTTGATACGTAGCCCACTTACAAGAAAATCAGGGGGAGCAGCTTCCAAGCCTGGCTGGATCCAAGCCCCAGCAAGATCCTAAATGACCATGAGCTGCAGGAGCATTTACTGGCCAGGGACATGTCATTGACCATGTTGGGGCTGGGTGTGCCATATGGCAGTGATGTGACCCCACCAGGATGCTGCCTTTCCAGGGAACCAGCAATTATCTGCCCTCAGCATTTTATTCACTCCCTGACAGGATGCTGGGGTATGAATCCATCTGGAGTGGGCACCAGCACTAATCCAGGAAGAATGCTTGTGCAGTAAGGAACCCTCGATGTCCCCATTTCCAACCTCAGCCTCTGCCGGTCCCTCTTATGGAGCTGTTTTCCTTCCTTCTGTGGTGGTGGTTGCCCAGGAATTTATCTATCCATCAATTAACAGGTGGGGTTTGCATTGGCAGCCATTGGGGCCCATTGTTGTGTGGGCAGAACACAGAATCCCAGAATGGTTTGGCTTGGAAGGGATTTTAAGGTCACCCAGTCCCACCCCCTGCCATGGGCAGGGGCACCTTCCACTATCCCAGGCTGCTCCAAGCCCCATCTGACCTGGCCTTGGGCACTGCCAGGGATGGGGCAGCCACAGCTGCTCTGGGCACCCTGTGCCAGGGCCTCCCCAACCTCACAGAGAATAGATCAGATCCTAAGCATTGTGTAATACAGAAGCAATGAAGGAAAATTTCTTTGGGGTTTTTATGTAGAAATATGGGAAGAGTCTGGTAAAGAACCATGGGTGTCGGAATGATGTTCGCTGCAGAAGCCAGGCATGTGTGGATGAAATAATTTCTATTGCACGTCCTGGCCAGAATAAAGGGATGCCTGCTCCTCTGACACTGAAAAGATGTTGTTGAGGAGTTTCTGTTTTTCCTGCAGGATGGGAATGCTGTGGATCACACAGGGGTGCTTTGGTCGCTGCTGAGCAGGGCTTGCCCTCCTCCAGGACTCTGCAGTGTCCCATGGGACAATCCATGTTTTCCACTGGGAAGGGAGGGAGGAGTGTTGAAGCTGGAGGCAAAGAATGCTTGAAACACCTCAGCCTTGTCTCTGTCTCTGTTTGTGAGGTGATCATCCACACTCTGGAAGGGGATGAGGTTATTTCTACACCTTTTCCCTCTTTTTATTGCGCCCCACAGTTCTGGCCCAACAGCCCAACCCTGCCCTCTGGCAGTGGGAAGCCCTTCCCCCTCGGCCTGTCACTCCAGGCCCTTGTCTGAAGTCCCTCTCCAGCTCTGTTGAAGCCCCTTTAGGCACTGGAAGGGGCACTAAGGTCTCCCTGGAGCCTTCTCCTCCAGACTGAACACCCCCAACTCTCTCAGCCTTGCAACATCATTGTCAAGGCTGAGGCAGACGTCTTCACCTTTTAAATTTTTTTTTCTGCAATATGAAAATGAGAGGAGCTTGGTGCCTCTGGCTGCCTCTCCTGGAGGAAGACGCCTGGAGCAGGGCAGGCTCAGCCAGTCCTGCCCCATGGCACCGGTTGAGCCCAGGATTTGCTGGGGTTTCCACAACTGTGCTGGGTGAGCTCCAACCCAGGCCAGCCCCAGCCCCTCTGTGAAGGAATTGCACCTTTGTTTGCAAGCAAACGGAATGAAGGCAAGACGGTTTCACCAGCCCCATTGCAGCAGGAGGACGGCACAGCTGGGGATGTGTCACCTGAGCACCACAGACCCCCGAGCTTCTTCATCCAGGAAAAGCCCAGCACGGAAAGGGCGATGAAAGGAATCCCTCCAAGCCCCTCTCTGCCGCAGCTACAGCACAGAGAGGGGCGGAGCAGCAGAGAACACCCAGGAGCCAGCAGCCAGCGCTGCCTTAGGAACTGCACTTACACCCAGGGTCATCTCTGTGGAATTTATTGTCATTTTCTTGTCAGTTCTACAGTACAAAAGCATGCAAAAAATAGCCTCTCTCTTCATGGTACATATTTACAGTGCAACAGCCACGTGCTGTCACAGTACTGAGTGCATTTACATCATGCTGGAATCATAGCAGAGCACATACAGGGGCAGAGGTTCAACATCAAGTGCAACAACAGATTGAAATACCAACAGAACAGGCCTAGAAATCAGAAAGAGCAGCAAAATTACGGCAAGAGGATCTGTATTATACCCTCAAGAGTTGCAATTCATGTTTTCTTGAATTTACACCATTTTTTGGGAACGCTTTGATTGATGGCTTGCGGATACTGACGGAGGGTCTGGGTTCTGACAGCAGCAGCTCTGAGTGTACATGGCTTTTCTTCAGGAAGGGAAGGAGCAAGGCAGTGAGTGATGAGCTGCTTTCCTTCCCTCATCCCATGGAAGGCTGCATTCAGAGCAACAGGCTCATGGCATAATCCAGGTTAATTCAACCTGGAAGGGACTCAAGCTGATCATGGACTTGTGTAGGAGGATCTGGCCCAGAAAGGAATGCCTTGCACAGCTTTGCTCAGCAAACTCCACTGCAAACGGGCCCTGCTAAAGCAGAGAAGTTTGGCACCTAAACCAAGTTCTATTTCCACACAAACCCTCCCCTCTCTGCTTTCCAGTCTCCCTGCTGCACACCAGAGGTGCTCGGGCTCTCAGTGGCATCCCCCAGCACAGCCCTCCTGCCTTGGGAAATTTACTGAGATCCCCATCCCTGGGGGAGCCTGGGCCTCTAAGGGGCTGGGACAAAGCCCCTGGGCTGGTGGGACAAAGCTCCCGGGGTTTTTGGGCAAGATAGGAGGAAAAGCACTGAGCTGGGGAGAGCAAACGAGCTCCCAGCCACACCCCACAAATGGCCGACGGCTTCAGGACGCAGAGTTGTGCTGAAGGAATGTGAAATTTCTGTCAGCAGCTCCTCCTTGCAAGTCTGGCAATAAATAAGGAATGAAATCTCACCCTGGAAGTTGTTTTATCGAGCCACGGTTTGTTTTGCACTGAGCAGCTACACTGTCCCCAGCCGGGCTCCCTCTGGTTGCAGCCCAACACAAAATCAGCTTTCCCACCAGCAGCCCTGATGCTGAGAGCCTCATCTGCAAGTGTGACATTCACAGCAGCACATTCCTGCCCAAAGGGTTAAAGACATGGATTGTGCATTCCTCAGTGCAGGACAGAGGAGACTTGACCAGGATTTTTACTTAGCACCACCCCCAAAAGCCAAAGGACTAGAGCCATTAATTGAGCAAGACAAATCTACCTCCTGGAGATCAGAGAGATGTGCTATTCCCCCAAATGAGAAATTTCTTTCAAGGAAATCATCCTCAAGCTGTAAGAGTCTGGAAAACTTGACCTGATGCAATGGTGCTGGGGTGAGGAGGAGCCCTCCTCAGGACTCTGTGCCCAGCTAGCACAGGCCAGAGCATCCCAGGGCTCCAGAACAGCACAGGGGAGGATTTAGGGGGGGAAAACACAGAGCACACACCAAAGCACGAGTGTGCCACGCCAGCTCTGCTCGCTGCTCTGCAGAGCTCACACTGAGCCCCATCCCCTCCAGCACAGAGGAGCAGACAAATATTTACCCACCCAGCTAAAGAGAACGATTTTACTCAAGAGCTAAAAGCGCTGCCTTGCCAGGGATGTTTATTCTCAAATAAATCCCCTCTCTTCAGTCTCTTCCTTTCTTCAGAGCAGAACCAGCGTTGCTCTGAGCTGCTCTAACATGCACATAAACAAGCAAGGATTTCCCTGCAGCTGAGTGAGAAGCAGAGCCTATTTCTGCCTATCTGAGCATTTCTCCTGCTACCAGGGCACCTTTTTTATCTCATTTCATGCAAGTTTTCAGGCTGCTGTTTGTGACACGATGGGGGTGATTTCTGGGGTATAAAGGAAGGAGTGCTGGCAGATTTGCTGAAGAAACAAGGTGTGACACGAGCTCAGAGCTCAGCTGCACAGCTCAAGGGGTCGGTTTTTGGACCTGTGGGAACAGCTCCAGAGGGGTTTGTTTTAGCTGAAAGAGCAAATATTTCAAAGCAGATTTTGAGATGATCATAAAAAACATCCATTCCCCTCCAAAAGTGAAGTGATGCTTTAGGTACCACGAAAGGAACACAATATGGAGCTCGTTTGTAACATCATTTGTTTGTTTGCATTAATTGAGGCTGGGAACAGCCTTCCTGCAGCCTTGCCCCACCAGCTCCCATCCCTTGGGCATCACTAAAATAACCCCAACTGCCTGGATTAGCAAATTATTCTTGCCACAGATTAAAAATACAGTAACTAACCCCATGTCTGCATTCTTAGAGTCCTTTGAGCACAACCCAGGTATTGCTTAGACTTCAGAAGTCCCACAGGGATGAGGATTACCAGAACTCCCTTTTCTGCCTGGGGCAGTGCAGGTTCCTGAGATGTGTCCTTGTTCCAAGGTCACTCCCTGGCCCTGTCCTGGGGACACCAGTTGGAGAAAGTAATTTTTCCACAAACTGGAGGACAGTTTGCCCAGCTCAGCCCCCAGCGTGCAGCAGGAGCTGGTGGCACGCCAGCACAGACCAGTTTGTACCCAGAGACTGTCCCTTCCACAGGCAGGGGTTCCACCTGGACAACCTTTCCCATTTGCAGAATCCCCTGTGCCCTCAGACTTTTCACTCCCTACCTCTGGGTACTTAAATCTTCATGACAAGGCAGCAGGATCCAAGCAGAAGGTCCCATGTCCCAGGCTGGTGGAAGGATCAGGGCATGCCCCTGGTGCAGGACCAGGTTCCTCAGAGGATGCTGAGCTCACAGCTGGTGCAGACACACAGAGGCAGAATTTAGCACCTGGATGCAGCAGTGCAGAGCTCAGCCCCACAGCAGTAACCTTTACAGGATCCAATACCAGTGCCAGCTTTCAGCATTAAAGGCCTCCTTCATTAAAGGCAGAAGCTGCAATGTTATTTCCCATTTTGCCAATATTTACAGGTGAGATGTGAGGAAGAGCCCAGTTGGTGACTGCTGGGCATCCCACTGAGGTGGCTGAGGATGAGTGAGGGGAGGTGACGGGCTGGGGACAGACAAAAGGCACTGGCAGCAAAGCCCAGCTATGAAATGTTGGGAACCACCAAATTAGATTGCAGCAAACAGAACAGGATCACCAGGATACACCAGTCACTACCAATTCTCATACACGTGTCCCCCTGCACAAAAAATGAGGGAACAAAGTCCCAAGTCCTCAGGATTAACCTAAAAACAGACACTAAGATGATTATGTGGGAACCAAATTTAATCATGTCCTTTCTTTAAGTACTGTAAAATAAGATTCCAATCCCACTGGCTTCCCAGGGGCATGTTCAGACCCCATAATGCTCAAGGGAAAATAATGACATATATTTTGACAGATGGATGTCACTGGTTTTTACTCTCTGAATGGAAGAGTAAAATTCCTGATTATCCACACAGTCTGTATGTCAACAGCCACAGAAATGGCTGTATTTGCCTTTTTGTATTTGCCTTTTTAAGTGCAATCTCTTACCTGTTGTCAAACTGTTGAGATGAAGCTTCTAACCCCAAGTTTAGAAGCAATCTATGGATAAAACAGCAGCATCAGCCCATGCATAAAAATCATAGTCTTAAAATAAAATTAAAAATCAAGCCTTTAAAAAAAATGAAAAGATCAAGAGGTGAACTTGTGCTCTGTAGCTTTCTAAAAACCCTCCACCAACATTTTCCTGCAAGGGAACCTCTCCCAGTTTGGGTCATTTTCAAGAAATTGAAGTTTAAAAGCATCAGGTGCACAAGAGATGAGTGAAGAGAAAGAAATGAAATAAAATAACCCCCAAACCTGCCACTCTTTTCAGCTGGAGAACAAGGTCCATGGGTGCAGGACTGGGTGCAGCTGATGGGGTGCATTCCCAGCTCTCTGGGAAGAGCAGCCCTTGCAGATGCCCCTGGAGCACTAAGCTGTTCTGTGCAGCAGCATATCCCCATGCTCCAGAGCTCTGGGACACTCCAAGGCTCACTGCACATCCAGGGAATCTCGGGTAACTCCTCTGCTTTACAGCACTGCCCTGACTAAAGCCATGGCTGGGGGCAGGACTGAGACTGTGCAAAACTGAGGGGGAAAAGAGGGAAGAAAGAGAAAGAAAGGCATAGGGAGGGACAGTGTTCACTCCAGCAGCAAGATCTCATCCTTGTTTAACTGATATCCATAAACATTTTGCCATCACTCCACAGCAGGAGCAGGACTCCTGATGGACACAAGTGCTTTACCTGTGCATTAAATAAAGCAGTTACCCTCTGATATAAAACCTGGCTCCGATGCCATTTTTTTTTCCTGATGCTTGAAGCAGAGAATGCAAAAATGCAAGGAAGAAGTCTCCGGAGGGAAAAGGACCCTCGAGACAAACGAACCCCCGTTCCTCGGCCAAGACCCCCGGCAGAGCCCCGAGGCGAAGCACAAGTGGAGAGCAAGGCACACACGGAGGAGCCGCGGACACCCCGCCCAAGGAACGCGGCCGCGCTGCCCCAGGGCTCGCTCTGCTCCTCGGCGCTGCCCTCGTCCTCACGCCTGGCTTTCCAGCTCGCTCCGTTCCTGTGGGTTTTGTCTGGTTGTGTTTTTGCTGTGCAGGCCCCGGGCCGGGTGATGAGGGCGATGTGCTACACGACAGCACGATGGGCACGGCGGCGGCGGCCCGTGCGCGGCCAGCCCGCGGCAGCCGGGCGGCCTCAGGACGCGGCCTCGTCCTCGCACACGTCGGGCAGCTCCGGGTCCCTGGCTGCTTCTCTGCTGCCTTGTGTTCTACAGGGGCGGCAAGGAAATAGAGAGACTGTAGGCACGGAGCAAGGCACGGGTGTTTCTTCCAACCCAGCTCAGCGATATCAACAGGGAATAGCAATGAACCAGCTGGTTGTGCTGGTACCACGTAAACACCTTGGCAGTATCGCAGCACGATGCCCTGCAAGTGATGTGCAGCTTGTGTCTGGACACCTGCTTGGCCTCTGCACCCAAAAACTGAGCTCTCTACTTCCCTGAATGCCCTTCTCCACGAGGAGGTATCTGGTTCTAGGGGAAAGTCTTGCAGACCAGCAGCATAGTTTCCAAATTATCTAGTTTGTATTCAGAGAGTTCTGGCTTGCTCCCCTTTAATCTGACTTTTTTTACAGATCAGAGTGATGGGTTGATCCCACAACTGCTTCTCCAAAGCCCTGCTGTAAGTGGCAGTACAACTAAACATTTCTACCAGAACCCAGTTTGTCTTACACAAAAACTATGTGATTTCAGTTTCTGTGAGTTTGCCTGGTCCCCAAAACAGCAGTTCCCAAAACCTGAGAGCAGCAGCCCCAGAACTTCAGCCAAGGTAACTTACTTGCATTGCACATACACCAAGATAACTTCAGCCTTTTCCTCCTAACTTTTGATGTTTTCTCATGTAGAAGGCTTGAGCTGTACTACAGTCCAGGGTGTCCTGGAGGAGCAACACCTCTGCCCAGCCCAGCCACCCCCAGACAGCATGCGACTGGATGGAGAAAAGGGGGCACCTCCAGGTGCCACCCACAGCAGAAACCGATTGCAGGCAGCTGACTTCACCTAAAACACCCATTTCTCCACCATAAAGATATCCACAACACAAAGGAGGTGATCGTCTCCAAGCAGTTGTGTCTCCCAGGTGTCCAGCTGTGCTCACACCAGTCTGGCTGTATCACAGAATCATGGAATGGTTTGGGTTGGAAGGAGACCTTGAAGATCATGTGTTCCATTCCCTGCCATGGGCAGGGACACCTTCCACTATCCCAGGTGGATCCAAGCCCTGTCCAACCCGGCCTGGGGCACTGCCAGGGATCCAGGGGCAGCCACAGCTGCTCTGAGCAGCCTGTGCCCAGTGCATTCTGTGGAACCTGCCTGGACAAGCCAGCTGGGCAGTGGAGTGTCAGTGCAGCTGCACGTGCCTGGAGCACACAGTGTTTGGGGGCTGTGAGTTGGGAGCTCTGGGGATATTTCCAGGCTGGGAACAACACAGAGTACACACAGGTCTAACCTGATTTTTGAAGAAACCAGAAATGATCAAAATCATATTCCCTTCTCCCTCCATTTCAGCAAAGCCCTGCAATAACCTGACCTTGAACCTATGGACCATATCCCTGCAGGGGAGGCTGAGGAACAGCCCCGTCTTCAGTGCCTGTCATCCCCCTCTTCAAATGATTGATCACCTCATTTAGCAGCAGAGGCTCTGTTCCGTGGCAGCTCGGCACAGCCTGGCTCCCTGCCTGGCACATCCTGCTGGTCCTGCTCCTGTCAGGGATCTTCGATGCTGTCCCACCACTCTGAGCAGCCTCTGCCTCTCCAAACACCCCATGCCAGGGTGAGGGGACCCTCATGGTAGCAAACACCACTCGTGAAGCAGCAGAGATCCAGTAGCAGAGCTCCATGTCTGCACAGGAGCCTGGCTCGTGCTGTGCCGCCTGAGGCTGGATGGGAACCTCCAGTAAATAACTCTTGGTAAGAAATAAGACTCTATCTCTCCTACATTTTTAAAGCCACAGGGGAGCAAAGCCTGACCTGTGCAATTACTCAGGAGAGTACCTGGCTGTCACCCACAGCAGCAGTGGGGGGGTCACAGCCACTGGGCATTCAAATGTTTCGTTTCCAGCAAGGAATGAGCCTCCTCACACTGCCCTCCCAAACACAGAAGCATGGGACAGGGCTGGTGTGGGACAACCTATGCAGCACACACAGCCCCCTGGCAAGTGCTTCATTCCTCCACTGAGCCCCCACTCAGTGCAACAACCTGCCCCCATCCAGGCTGATGAAGCCCCTTCCTCCCTGTGGAAAACGCAGCAGCAGGAGGCGGTGGCACCAGCTGTCCCCGCCGGCGCCACGTCAGTCCCCATCCACCTCCGCCTGCCTTCTCCTGGCTATTTTTGGAGAATTTCTGCAAGTCCTTCCTCACTCAGAGCGGGCAACATCCTGGCTCTGGCTCATCCATTTGTCTCAGAGCAATAAACCAGGCCAGAGTCTCCGGAGTGCTGGAGCTGCTCCCAAAGGTATTTAGAGATGTGTGGTTGTTTCCCAGTCTCTCAGCCCAGATCTTCCCAGCCTGGCTGGAGGCTGTGTCCTGCCTAACCACTGGATCCTAGGACTTCCCACTGAGGTGTCTGTATGCAGCTGATCATGGTTTGCATTAATGTTATTTTGTTATTTAACAGCATTAACTGGACTAACACTTCCTAGAAGGGTCTGTGCAAGTGGCTGGACAAGTGACTATGTTTTGATGAAGTCCTGGCTGAGGTGGGGTAGGCTGGTCCCATGGAGCAACCAATTTTGGTCTGCCCAGAGCCGTCCCAGTGCGGCACCAGAGGCAGAAGCACAAGGGAGTGGTGGAGCATCTGGAGCAGAGATGGCTCCAGCCCTTTCTTTTGCATAAGCACTAAATATTAAACTCAAATTCTAAAGCTCGGCCTTTCCCAAATTCTGTAGCTATTCCATCTGCAAATGTGGGGCTGAGCACCAGTTCCTGCTAAAATCCAACTGGTTTTTTTCACCCCTCCCTCCCTAAAAGCATCTGAAACGCCAAAGAATCATAAATAGAAATAATAATGGAAAGCATACATAAACATTAGTCATCACACATAGAGAATGACTGCAGTTAAACTGCTCCTACAGGAAGGAGGGATGGAGCCAAATGCTCTCACTACCACACAAATCACACAGGCTGAGGAGGGGACACAGGTTTCTACAGCACCCAGGGGAAACACAGACATGGAATTACCTTAAAGATGGATGCAAAGATACAGATGTGTTTAAGAGGAATCTGTCCCTGAGAGCAAAACAATGAGACAAAGGAAGAAAGTGATCATGAAGACAATGGCAGCAGGTGAAGGAGCTTGTATTTTTGTGCCTAAGCAGCCTAGAGAGCAGAGTGGAATGAGGACAGAACATCAGCCACATTTCCCCCAAGGACAGATGAGGACAGGCACTGGTAGCACTGATACAAACCCACTCCAGCCCCTACTACTGCTGAAAGCTCCAGGTGGCTTCCAGCACACTGCTGATGTCCAGCTGTGTCTCCCTGGGCCACGTCATTTGGAACCTCTGGGCTTTTGTGTCCTATCAGCACCTCTGCAATGGGGCAGAGCCACAGGAGCACTGGGCCCCTCAGGGGAGTGACCTGCTGATGGTGGGTCACTCCAGAGGAAAGCTCTTGGTCCTGTGAGGATACCTACCTGCATGTAGGGCATGGCTCTTCCCACAAATCATGCAGTTCTCCCTGGGGGAGAAGCTCCTTCTGCTTGGAGACCTGAGCCAGCCACTTTTTTAACCTCCTTTTCCCCCTTGGCTTCCTCATGCCTAACCTACATGGATAATATGGCCCTAAGGGCAGTGACAGCCCTTTTGGTCTCTTTTTGGGAAGGCTGGAAGCAGGGTAGGCTTTTTAAATACCAACTGATCCCCCACAGAGGAGCTGACAACCACATTTCATCAATAGTAATAGCAGCCATAATGGGAAAGTAAATTTGGTCTGTCAAAACACAGCAATTAATTTGATAGGTAGTAGCTGCAATAAATGAGAGCAATAAAATGTGGTGAAGCCAGTGCTGACTCGATTAGGAGAAATGTGGAGCAGGCAGAAGAAATGCAGCAAACACTGCTACCAGAAACCCAGAACTTAGCTGTGAATGCTGAACTGGGCTTAAAAAATACTCTGGAGCCTGGAAAATTAGAAAAGATCAGCTGCTTCTCCAGCCACCACTAATGATGGGCTTGAACCTGGCCATGGTCTGCAGGATCTGTAAGACTCCATGAATCACTGCCTCCCCTGGGAGATCCTGCATGAAAGGCAGGATCCAGTGACACTTGGTCACTGCCCAGCTGACAGGGTGAGGTGACAGCTGGCAGCACTCACACCATTCTAGGTGTGCAAAACAAGGACTGCTAAATGGGGCATCTTCATTTTAGTTCCCCTCCACCTGCTGAGTGTGTCTGCACTGAACATCTGCCTTTTAAACTGCTCAGTACTGATAAACACAGCAATAAATAACAGCCGGGAGAGGATTCGCTTCTTCCAGGTCTAAAGAGTACTAAAAAAGCTTTCTCTCCTCCCAGTATTAACTTAAGAACCATTTCATATCAGTGGTGTCTCAATGGTGTCCTCTAAAGGCACCAAGGCTACAACAGGAAAGCCTCCTGCTACCACAGACATCTGCACAGAGCACTTCCAGGAGCAGAGCCCAGCACGCTGTGTAGGAAATGCAGGGAGAAACTGAAAAAAGATTCAGCCACATGATTCAGTTTCCTCCTCTCCAAATCCCAAAGAGTGAGCTTGAAGGACAGCTCCATTTCAAGAGTCATCAATTAGGCATCAAATACCAGAAAGCTCTGGTACCAGAGCTCAGCTCAGCTGCCAGAGGATTTCCTACAGAGTATACCCTCAGAAATGGCACAGATGTAAGATGCTTGAAGCAGCAGTGAGTGGGGCTCTGGCAATTTCACATGCAGCCTAATTAAATAAATTGAATTTGAAACTGAAGTATTCCAATTGCTTTCCTTTTCCCTTCCATAGAAACACAACAAGTTATTTCCTACCTACAACTAGGAGATGCAATATTACAAAAGCTGATTTATGTCCCTCTGAAGATACTGCCACAGGGGAGGAGGAGCTCTGTGGAGGAGAGCTTGGGAATGTGTGGCTCATTTTTCTCTCAGCTCCTCATGGGCAGCCACATGTCCAGAGCACAGTGATGTCTGTAGGCACTGCTTTTCTGGCACGTCCCACTTTTGGGATCCCTTGTCCAGCTACAAGGGTGATGGACATGCAGAAACTCTGCAGAGCCTTACTACAGCAATATTATCTACTCCTGCAAGATCCTAAAAATTTACAGAAATCCACACTCACTTGAAACTTATTTTAACTAACATAGCTCTATTCATAACATTGGCACTGATGTTAAATTCATATGCATATTAAGGGTGGTTTTTCTAGGGAACAACCCACTATGAATTACGAAGTGGATGAGCTTGGTGTCTACTCTGTTTGCCCCTGTGGAAATAACACTATCAAGAGATAACTCACTGAACAATGAACATTTCCCATTTAGCCTCAGTTCACTTGAATTTAATGTCATTAGATCCAACACATCTATTCAAATTTGAAGTTATTTTCATTAGATTCAGTCAGTAAAGCATTTTCCAAAGTCTGAAATAATAATCCATGTGCTTTAAAAGGAGCATCCCTGCTGCAGTGTTTAGTATACACCACCATTTGTTGGAGAGACTTGGCAAGCATCTTTCTTTTAAACAACAGTTTCAAGATGGGCTCTCAAAGCTCCAGTTGTGCATGAAATAATTTAGGATAAAGTCAGTTGTTACGGCCAAAAATTGGCACTGATGGCATGAGACTGAGAAACTAAGCACAGGGATTAGTGCAGTGGAGAATTGGCACATTCACATTGATTTTGGATATTTCTAAGTGCTCACACAGCTGGGCAGATGCCAGCCCAGCACGGCTGCAGCTCCATTCCTGGACTGGCACAGTTTGTAAACTAAAGGCACTGGACACAGCAGCACAGCAGTGGAAATTACACATTGCTTTAAAAAATAAACCTTTTGGGCTGTACAACGAGCCTGAATAAAACACAGGGCCAGAATGAGCTGAGGCAGGAAAAGATGCTGGGTTTGAATGAGCTGAGAAGAATCTGACTACCAACTTTAAAAAGGAGACAAAAGTGGAGGCTTACAGCTCATCTTGAAGGCTTAAGAATATTTTATTAAGGTCAAGACATTGATAATGGGGCTGCTCAGGAGCTTCACAGCTACCCCTGAGATCAAACGAACTTTGTTTTTTCTGAGCAGATACTAAAGCACTGAGCTCCAGGCAGGAACCAGGATCAAGGGCCAAGGAGTTTTCCCACCACCTGGGCAAGTTTTAAGCATCTCAAATGAAGGTGGAAGGGAGCAGGTCCCTTTTGGAAACAGGCTCAGGGTGACCACCTTGAAATATCAATTCAGGCAGGGTTTGAAAAGAAATCCTGCCTTGCTCTGAGTTACCTGTCTGGGACAGTGGGAAGAATAAAATATATTTTTTCTTCAAATTTAGTAAATGTTTCCCCATCTCAGAGCAACGCAATGCAGTGACCAGGAATGATAGTGAAGATGTGGGTAGGGACGTGTGTCCAATCAGCAATAACTAATTTGGAAGGCATTGAGCCAAGAGAAACAAATCAGGGCAAATCCCTTGTGCTGAGCTGGCAAGGGAGCTGTGCCTGCCATGCTCCAGATGTGTCCCACAGCAGCACTCATGTACACGGTGTTTAAATGTTAAACTGGCGTTTGGCCATGGACTCCATGGCAAAGCCTTCACTGAAGCCTCCAATACACAGCTGGAGACCTAAAATATTATCATCCTTAATTGAGCTGAGCCCTTAAATCCCCACACACCTGTGAGAGACAGAGAGGCTCCTCTAATTGTGTTGTCAATGGTGCAGCGAGATTCAGCACACCCTCATGGGAGTCTGCTAGGAATGGTACCGGGATTCTGGGTGGAAAAGAATCATTTTGGGGCAACACAGCTTTGTTGTCAGCCACAGCCTTACAGATTCTGTGGGGTGAGAACTCTATTTATATAAAAATAATTGTCCCAGATGAGGACACTGGTCCAGCTGTTATTTACTGGACTGATAGCCCAGAATCCTGGCTCTGAAAGGAATCAGTAACAAAAATACGGGAGAAAGAGTAAGAACCAAGAGAAGGACAGAATAATTCTCTCCCCATCCCTGTACACACCATCATGTGTACACACCACCATGGTTAAAAACTGTTGATGAATCCATTAGTCATCAAGATCTCTACTCCCTCTTTAATCCCAATATAGCAATTTATACCCAACCTCCAAAATATCCCCTTACAACATGTTCCACTATTTCATTAACTAGCAAAAAACTCTGTGAAAAAATACTGTGTATGTTCTCAAGTGAAAAAGCAATTTCAAAGTGTTCTCTTTTGTCTGACCATGGTGTTTCTGCCCAGACTTGGGCCCCAGACCACAGGTCAAATCCCATCACCTCATTTTGAGTTAGAAACCCCACATAAACTGCTCATCTGGTACCACTTCTGTTGTCCAGAGAAAGGAGAGAAGAATTAAACCCTCCAATATATATCTGTACTAGACCCTAATTAAACTTATTTTAGTTCACCAATCACTAATGGATCTTTGATCACAGCATACTATAAACTAACAGGTAAAAAAACAGACTCAAGTTTAGCACCTCACATGTGTTTAGGCCAAACCCATCTTAGAGAGAGAACTGCACCTGCAGAAAAGTTTTTAGGATGCAGTAATACGCTGTATTTCAATCAGAGAGGACTTGAGGTAGATTTTATCTCCAGTGTTTGATGCAGAAGGGAGTTCTGTCTTTAAATGCTACAGAAGAGATTTGCAAACTGCTTCCCCCACCCTCCCTCCCCACGTGATGGGCCCTGCCCGAGCTGCAGAGCCAGGCATGGCTGAAGGTACCTACATCAGCAGGTTCCCTGGAGCAGACATGGATCTCTCCTCCCGCCTCGTCTGGACCTCGAAGGGATTCCCAAAGGAGCGTTTCCTTAGCATGGCCTTCACTAGGATCTTTGAGGAAGAGAACAGAGCAGTGAGAACAGCAGGACTGACTCCTGGAAGCCAGCTCAAAGGAGGAACAACCCCTTCTTTGATAATTCAGCTGACATATGAGAGCACTACAGCGAAGAGCACGAAGCAAAGGAACCCACAGAACAGAATAGCTGCTTGAGAGAGTCAGGCTGCTGCAGAACTCAGACACAAGAAGCTCACACTGGGTCAAAAGGCCAAGATTTCATGCCAGGAACACACGTGTGCCCTCTCCAAGCCTCCGCCACCAGCTGAAGGCTTCAGCACAGCCCCCTGCTCAGAGGATGTGGTGTATTTCACACGTACCACGGCTGGCAGGCTGGGGATGGTCTTCACGGAGTTCTTGACCTCCTCCTCGGTGACCTCCACCACGGAGCAGTGCTCCTCCTCCAGCGGCAGCGGCTCCGCACCGCCCCTGCTCAGCCACGGGTGCACCTGCACAGGGGACACACACAGCTCTGGGCTGGGACAGAAATGGGGGCACAGGGCTCCCTGCAGGGGCAGCTGTCAGTACTGCTCCATTTCCCACTGCCAGAGATGTTTTTTAACAGCTTCCTTGGCAATGGCTGCAGTCTGGCTCAGTGCTGTCCCACCCACTGCCACCAACCAGCACCATGGCACCCTCTGAATCAAGTTTGAAACACTTTGAAAACCTGAGTTATCTGGAGCATTTTCATCTTTTTCTCTCGCATGCAGCAGAGCAAAGGCCCCTCTTCCTGCTGCCTCTCATGGGATGGTTTCTTGGCTGTGTGCAGGAAGAAAGCCCTGTCTGAAGGCATGGGCTGAGCACAGAGCACAGCCTGGCACTGGAGACATGTCCTCTGACAGCACCCAAGGCAAGTCCCCAGGCACACCAACCATCTGTGCACAGCCAGGGACAAGGGCCAGCACTCAACTCTGCTTTTGTACCCAGAGGGTCTTACAGCATGCCTGCAAGAGCTGTCAAGCGAAATCCCACAAATATAAACCTGGCTTTAGCCTCCTGGGCATGGAGGAAAGGGATGTCACAATTTTTCCTGAAGCTCAACCTTTCTTCTGTCAGCTTCGGTGGTAATACTGAGCTGGCCTGGGACAAAGCAAAGCAGAGCATGCTGATGGATCTCTCTGGAAATTTTGAGATCCTCCAGCAGGTCTAAAGCCTTGGTGAGGGGTGACAGGAGGACAGCAAGCCCATGCAAAACCAGAATGAAACCACAGCCTGCAAAGCATTGTGCTCTGCCAGGCCTGCTCATTCTTTCTATTATTAAACATCTCCCAAATAATGGTGATAGAAACAAATGTGCTGTCTTGAGGCCACTGACCATACAAGGACCAGAGGAGGAACACACATCCAGTCCCTGGAACACACATCCAACACTGCCAGCACAGGCTCTGCAGCTAGCAGTTCCCCTGACAATGCTGATTCTCCCAGGGATTCACTGAGATCAGCCAGATTTTGAGTAATTTTCATTTAAATAAGTAAACAAGAAAGCTTTTGTCAATATTCCCCAAGCAAGAAGCAGTGATGGAGCTGTGGAAATGCCAAAACGAGCACTCTCCCTTTCCGAGGGAGGGTGCCAGAGAGAGCTCCCAAAACAAACACTGGGAACAGCTCTGCCACATTAGAAGGTACCACAGAACAGAAAATCAGCTGAGACTAAAAACTCTAATATCAAGGTCCAATTTACCTTTATTTCAGGGACTGTTATCCTTGTTTCTGGATTTTTATCGAGCATGCGCAGTATCAGTTCCTTGAGCTCGTCACTTATCTGTGCTCTGAGTGAAGAAAACATCAGCACACAGTTAACAAGGGAATTTTAAGTGCAGCAATGCACAGTTCTTACTGCAGTTACTTGGTGGAGAATCTGCTCTGCTCAGGAAGTATTTTCTCTGCAAACCTGGCTTGAAAGAGGAAGGCACCACAATCCCTGCTACAGGGCTTGGTTATCCTGTTCTGCCCACTAACACAGCAGCACACACTCAGACTGCAGGATGAGGATCAGGTGAACAGGTTCAAGGACATTTTTAAAGACAGCACACCATAGGGGAATTTCTGAGGGGAGATTCTGGAACAACAAACAGTTCCTAAGAGCAGAACTGGAGTTGAACTCTGAATCGAGAGGGGCACAGCCTGATTTGCTGAACCTGCATCATGAGCAACTGTGTGCTGGATGAAACACCCCCATCTGACATTCAAGTTCCCAGCTAAGCTTCCAGGTTGTGTCATTTAAACTGCATCCAGAACACTGATTGCAGGCAGCCTGTAACTCGGTATTCCCTACCTGCAAAGCTCAGCCTTGGGGTAACAAAAGGAGGGAATGAACAGATGCAAGTAAGAAAAATACATCTGATTTTTCAACACTATTTCCAAGATCTAAATGTGAGAGTGCCTAAACCCAGAAGCCACCCTATAGACATGGAGCCTTTGGTCCTGCAGCCCAAAGGCTGCAGTGACTCCTGTGGTTAATGATGCAGGAGATGCCTTTAAAACACACTGGATCTGGATGATCAAAGTGCTACTGCATTAAATGCCAGCATGTGACTGAATTGTATTAGGCAGTTGAAAGTCTGTGTAACAAATGACTCTAGAAGAACTGTGTTTCTTCATGGAGATGGAACTTAGCAGCATAAAATGTCGCTCCCCAGGAAGGCTGGATTTGAGACTGAAAACAGCAGTGAGCACCAGGTGCTGTGCCCACCTCCTCTGCACCCCCCTCCTCAAGCAGAGAAGGGAATAAACTATCACAAACCAAAATGAAAACCACATCACAGCAAGGGATATTTCAGTCTGATGAAAACAGAGCTGCTGTTTAATAATTCATGAATATTTTATTTGGACTTCGGCTATGAGACCTTTACAAACAACCACAAGGAAATGCTGCTTGTTCAGAGGCAGAAAGGGGATTCAGTCTGAAGCCTAAACACTTAGAGTTGCATCAAGGGTCTGCTGTACACCAGGCAATACAGCCCAGACAAGGGGAGGAACAGGATGAGTCCTCAGAGACTCAGGTGACAATTTCAGAGGGAATGGAAAGGATGGTGCTGCTCTTGGGATGAGCTCCAGAGGAACAACCATGGGCAGTGACAGTGCATTTAGCAGGTCAGAACAAACAGACTCCTTCCAGACACCACACTGATGCAGGTGAGATGGCATTTAAAAAAAACTTTAAGTCAGGTCTGTGCCAAAGTGTTAAAATCTTTACTTAAAATACAATAAATAGAATATAAAATCACTCAACATTTCTGGGAGTGATTTCTATGCAACACAGGATTGAAGTCATAGGGAAAAGCCCCATAAACAGGATCACCAAGTGTCAGGGGGCTTATGGCCAGGTAAAAGATCACATCACCCTGTCTCTGGCTTCCCTTCTCTCCAGTCTGCAGCACAGTGCGAACACTGTGCCTGATGGCATTTTTCATTTGAAAAGCCTGTGCTCTCTGGGATGTCTCACAGCCATAGTCCTGTAAGAGCTCTCAGGAGAATGCCAAGCACAGAGCTCAGCATCCCTTCGGGAGGGCTGCCAGCACCACAGATCACTTTACAGGGTGCCTGCAGGTCAGGGAACATTGTCCAGGGCTTCACCAGGAGGGACTAGGCAGAGCTTCTAACTCTACTAACACGTCTGAGCAGAAACTTCAGCTTGCTTTTTAGTCATGCCAGGATCCTCGGGGTGTGAGCTAAGCCCATGTACCTCATGTCATGCCAAGGACTCGGTGACATGAATGAGAACTCCAGTGCAATAAATATTTATCCCAGCGTCTCTAAGGGAAGGGACAGGATGGTGATGCTGGTACAGTCAGATCCATCTGTCCTAAAGGTTGTCAGGAAACAGGCAATGAGTTTCCATGGGCTGTCTGCAAACAGGAATGTGTCTTTTGTAGCCATGGTGAAATAAATTAAAACCAAAATACTCCTCACTATAGAGAGGTGCTAATTCTGTGGGAGGTCAGGGTGGATCCACTCCAGTGAATTCCATGTCTCTGTTGCTGCCTCTAACAAATAGATGTGGTTTGGACAGCTGTCAACACCCAGTAACCCTCAGCTCCTCCAACAACCTAATCAGAGGTGCAGCTTTTTTTAGACTGGGAGAACAGGTCACTGAGGAATCCACATAAATCATGCAGCTCAATTATCGCTGAAGGAAATGCCTGAATGAAGGAAAGGATCTCAGCACAACCCAGTTAGCCCATTAAATGTTAATAACTTACTGCAGAGGCAGATGGGAACAGTCACTTGTAAGCTGACTGCTAACCCAAATACGTGGTGGCTGAGGGAGGGGTGGGAGTTCTGCCAGCCCTGTGCAAGGGAGAAAACTGCCAGGGGAACAGTAACAGGTTTGGGTTTTTTTGGCTGCAGTGCTGTCAAGACAAAGTCCTGTTCCAACTGCAGGTGGGGACACAGCAGTGGAGCATGAGCAGCCTTTGTGCTCCTAAAGCCTCAGGCCTGCTCATCTGGTCCTGCTAGAATTGCTCCATACCCACACCGGGGTCTGTGTGTGCCATCTAACGAGCAGCCTGACCCCCAGGTCCTGTGCGGGCTCCACCTGGGCAGAGGTGGCTGAGCTGTCTGCAGTGGCTGTAACCCCTCATCAGTGCAGGGGTAATTAACACAGCCCCTGGAGCCAGGGCTCAGTCAGCCCAGCTGAGGCAGGTGTCTAAGAGGGCACCCTGAGTACCCATCCTTTCTGTGGAATCAGAAGGAAGTCTGGGACTGCCAAGGCAGAGGCCCAGCCCTTTACTGTAACGTGAAAATTCAGTGAGCAGCTCACAAAACAGTCTTGCCCTGCCATGGATGTTGGATACATGCACATACCACAGGCTGCCTGACAACATCCCTCCCTTCCTCTCTCATACCACGTGTGCCTTTCACTAGAGTTTTAATTTCTTTGTGCTTGCTTTAAGTAATTTTATCCATACATTTTTATTAGAATGAGCAATCAGGTCAAGAATTCTTTGCCCGACTACTGTGTGGATTTGGGAAGGAAAATAAAGAGTCCAGATCTGGATACTTCATCTGACAGGAACCAGGGGAAACAAATTCTTCAGCAAGATAAAGTCACTAAAGGTCTGAAGCTGGAGGAAATGCTGAGGAGGGGCCAGCACTCGAAGCTATAGGATTGGTGACCACCAGCCCAGCATGACTGAGCACATGGGGAGTGTCATCATCTCCTGCCAGACTCTCTGACAACACCACAAACACTCATCACCTCAACACTGAACTTCCACTGCTCAAATGCCACGTGAGTGGCCTTGGCTTGCCCCCTGCACTGCTGAGCACATGCTGTGACCACAGCTAGCCTTCCCACCCGACCGTCCCAGCGCTGCCACTGTGTCCCACAGGGTCTCCTTCACTGACCAAAGCAGGGTGGGAGCAGCCCCTCAGCAGCACACAGTAAATTATTTCCTGTTTTTTTCATAACTGGCCCCTCTCTGCCTGTGCAAAAGACAAACCCATGTTTTCCTAGGGTGTGCTGGAGGAGTGGGATGCGCTGAGCTGTGGTTGCACATCTTGGGACAAGCATCCTTCCTTCAGACACTTCCCCTGGCTCCAAGGGAAGTCCACAGGAGAGGGATGTGTTTACTTAGACCAAGACCAAGGTTTATCACCACATTGCTTTGAAAATGAATCCATTGAATCATTCTGGTGGCTGCTGCATGGGGAGAAACAAAACCCCAACCAAACCATGCACCCAGCATCTCCAGAGTCAAGTAAATGGTGCACAACTTCCTAGATCCTGGAATCCCTTCACTTCCAAAGATTTCAAGAGCCATTTCCTTTAGTCCCTATCTGAACAGCAAGGACAGAGGAAGAGCAGAGGCACTTGTAGCACCTCAACATCACCAGCACAAAACCCAAGTGAAGGACCCAGGAGAACACAGAGCACCTCACCCACTCGTGTCCATCCCCCTGTGGTGACCCACTGGCATTTGTGACACACAGAGAATAATGCTGAAAACTGGACTTTATTTTACAGTAGCAGAGTGAAGTTTACTCACTCTTCTGGGAACTCCACAGGCTTGGTCTTGATCCTGTTATGAAGACCCAGAATATATTCATCTATAAAAGGGCACTGTAAAACAAACAAGAGATTCTCCAGTTGTCCAAGATCCTGGCATCACTCAGTCATTTGTCATTCAAGTAACACAAGTACACCCTCTGTATCCCCCCAAATTTACACAAAGACAGAAATAAATAAAATTTCCCCACACACAATAAATCAATTCATTTCTTATTAAAAAATAAATTCGGAACAGCAGAGGCATCTAGGGAATACATAACTGGACTGGAATACTCTCCTTTATCCAGCCTGCCGGAGACCATGAACTGCCTCTGCCACCTTCCCTGGCCACTTCTTACCCCAGAGCTGGATGCCTGGCACCTGTGGTGGGATCTGCAGTGGTCTGTGCTTGGACAGAGGTTCAGGTAACATTCCTGCTCACAGAGACTGCACAGCCTGCTGAACTGCTTATCCTGGGAGAGCACGGCTGGGACATGGGGGTTCTGGCCACAGGTGAGGGAAAAGCCATGACAGGACATGAAGCGTGCAGAAGGCAGCACTGAAGAGCTGCCTCTGCCAAACTGGAACCTCCATCTGTCCTAATTCAGCTTTGGCAGAGTTTTCTGTAAGCTGGTTCCTAAAGTGCTGCAGCATTTTGGGATCAATCCTATGCCTCTATCCATGCTCTGGCTCATTTCTAAACGGAGGCAATGTGGATAAAACCCCCACAAACTGCTGGTGGTGCTGCTGATGCTGCTCTGGGTTTCTAGCACAATGGTTCTGCATTCAGGGACCAATGCTGGAAATGATCCTTTCCACAGACCACAGCGTCAGCCCCTTCTGATCTGCAGGGGGATTTGTGAGCTTGCAGAAGGCAGCTCTTTGTCTCTAATATTTGCCTTTATTTGGAAAGGAAGGAGTCAAAAGCCAGGCAGACAGCGCGGGGCAGGGCTCCAGCAGCTGGAACGCAGCTTACCTTCCCGTAAACAAAGCAGTACAGGGTGATTCCCATGGCCCACACATCCAGTGCCTGGAAGAGAGCACAAACAGGCAGTAAAGGAGAGGCAATGCAGATCATCCGAGTGAGCTGGATTCTCCCACCAATTCAGAAAACACTGTTTGTGTGGCTCTAACATTTTCTGGGTCACTCTGAAGTTGGGCTCCTAAGGGCACCTGCTGCACACCTGAGGAATGAGGGCTGTGCTGGGCCAGGCTTTGCTCCCTTGCCCTGCTGTGACCAGCAAGCAGCCCCTTCTTACAGGAAATTACACCATTCAGGGCTGAACCTCAAAAGTTTTCCAGACAAAAAAAACTCCCCATTAGACCCTATCCCTATGTCTGCATCACTCCCTCAGCAGTGCCTCTCACTTTCAGGGAATCAAGATATGACGTTGGTGCTTAGCAGCCCCCTGTGCCTCTTGATGATTTAGGAAGGGAATCAAAGGCTTCCTCCTTCCCTTTTGGGCAGGGAAAGGGCTCTAACATGGCTTCTGCCTAGGTAGGGGTCCACAGCAAAGTGTTGGCCCACGGCACAGAACAACCAATGTGAGTTCTGCCGGGACTGGACAGAATTAGAGCCTCAGTTTTACTGAATGACAACCCTAATTTGTACCTACCATAGTCAGGATGCAGGTGTGGCACTGCCCTTTGTGCCATGCCTGGGCATCCCAGGAGACACCAGCTGTGAGCAAAGACCTACCTTGCCACTGAAACTTTTGCCAGTCTGCGAGATGGCCTCCGGTGCCATGAATGCTGGTGTCCCTGCCGTGCTGGACAGCTGGGCATCATTCCCTTCAAACTGATTGCTGACACCAAAATCAGCAATTTTGACATGGCCATCATCTCCCAAGAGCAAGTTGGAAGGCTTGATGTCCCGGTGGATGATCTTCTGGTAGTGCACTGAAAAACATCCAAAACCAGGAGCATGGTCTGCCATGGCAGCCAACACACCCAGGGGAAACCTTTCCAGGAGGGTGAAAATAAAGGTGCAAGCTTGGGCACCACACTCCCAGCTGCTGCTGGAGGTGAAATATAATGGAGCAGGAGGGCCATTTCCTACAGCCATTCCTTTTAGGTACCTCGCTGGGACACAATTCCCAGAAATATATCTAGGAATTATGCAAAGAACAGACACAAACTCAGGGAAAGCTCAACCAGTGGGAACAAGCAACTCTGCTGGAGAGGGAAAACACTCAAATCCTGCAGATTTGCTTGGCCTCATCAGACCAGCTGATGGGTTGGGCCACTTGCTGTATTAAAGGTTTATGGGGCCTAAGGAAAGAGGTTCACTTTCAGTTTATTTATTTTGAAACTGCAGTGCTGTGAAGCTCATCAAAAGGGGCAGAACCACAGGTAGACTGAAACAGGTGATGAGCAGCTAAGTGCCAAGTTCAGCCAAGAGCTCAGAAATCAGCGGGCATTTCCATCTCAAAAGATGGAATAATGGAGCTCCAAGCTTGGAGCAATCCTCAGCTGGCTGGTGCCAGCACCCCAAGGAGGCACTCTTTATACAGCCAACCTTCTCAAGGGAGCCCACAAATAGAGAAACAGCCTCACCTTGCTTTGCATCACCCCAAACCCCCACCCTGGCACAAAGCTCCCAGCTATTCCCACCACTCCTGCACCCAGAGTTGTGGCCAAACCTGGCCCTACACTCCATGAGGCCCCAGCAAACACTCCAGCTCTGTTTCAGCTGCATGAGGCCAAGAGTGGGCACCAGCTGAAGTGCTTGTACATCAAACATGAAACAAACCCTCACAAAGAGTTTGGAGGCTGAGATGCACTGAAAACAGCAACAAAAAACACCCTTCTTGTGCAATATTGCAGTTGAAAGACATTTCCAGGCCAGAGAGCGAAGCAGGGAGTTGTAGGAAAGTGGCTGATTTCTCAGGAACTTGGGGAACTTGAAAAATAAAAACCCCACCAACTTTCAGAACACGAAATGACCCCAAAAGAAGAACTGTAGAAAACCCAGGAGACTTTACTGAAGGAAGAGGAGGAAATCCTCTAACCCTGCCCTCCCCAGAAAACCAGGACCCTCTGGCCTTGCTCCTCCCCTGGCTCCAACCACCGTTTTCACATTTTCTTCTTGCAAACAGAGCTTGCTTGTTTGTTTTTATACCTCCCCATGAGCACTTTTCATATCTTCTAGGAAATACACATTGGGTGGAGGGAAGTGCTGGTCTAACCCTTTCCTGCTTTACAAACCTGACCAACACAGTGCCACAAAGGCAGCCTGCCCTATAGAGCATCCCAGTTAGTGCTTTAGGACTGAGAATGTACAAACTTCATTTAACTTTCTGCTCTTTTCAAGCCAGCTTTCCAGCAGGCCACACTTGGCGGGAGGAAGTCACACTTGCAGATATTTTTTCTGCAAGGCCCTCTCCTCAGTTTAAAGCACTCTTGGGGGATGCTGTCTCTGGCACATTCAAGAGCTGCTCTGGAGATCCAGCAGAAAAAAACTTGCTGGAGAGCACCAGTACTTAGATCTTCTTCCAGATGTGCAGCAACTGCATGGCCAGGCTGTGATGGGAGGCAGTTAATGCTGTAACAGCCTGCTTAGACAGGCAGGATAAACACTGAAACCCTGCAACAACAGCAATTAGGAGCAGACATCTGCTCAGCAGCAGAGCTGGTGGCAAGCTGACATTTCAGGATGGTAATATAGGGAGAGCAAATAAGAGTGAGGAGCGAGTGAAGTTTTCCTTCAAGAGATGATGAGCTGCCTTTCAGGCAGGTGTCCAGTGCCATGCCTGATACCACAGTGCTAAGATTCCCAAAGCCTCTAAAAAGAACCCCAAAACAAACATGGACCACATGAGTACATCCCTGGAGCTTGGTCTGTGACAATTAAGGCAAGCAGGCACTCTAGGCTTTTTATTATTTCTTCCTTATAGGAAAGTAAAAAACCACAAACAAAATAAAATCACAAACCATTTTCTCTATCATATAACTGTGTATTTTGTAAAATACGTTCCCTGCCTCTGCACCATCTGATGGAAGTCGAGGAACACCGCGGCAGTTTTCCAGCTGCCCTGTGTTTCCTCAGGGCCCATCTCTGCTGGTCTCCAGCAGGTTTGGACACTGCTGACTGCTGGGACTGTTCTTTGTCAGAAACAAAGAAATTAGAAACACATCCTTTGCAAAAATCGAAGCCATCAAACAATGGCTCATTTGGCCAATGAATATTTGAGTTTCCAGACCAGAACATCCGCATGTGCTGGGGACAGTGAGAGTCTGACTCGGGTGCTCAGAGGAGAAACTCAACACAAGTGCCTGCAGGGCTGAGGACCCCAGGAGTGAGCCTGGCCTCTGGAATGCCACATCCCAGGTGGGATTTTGAACGGCTGACATTCATTTAAAATAATAACAGACCGGGATGGGAAGGGGCCAGATGCAGAGGGGAGGTGGCTGGGCAGGTCCGGAGCGGCGGTGCTGGGAGCAGTGTCCCACTCACACACTGTGCTGCTGTGAGTGACAGCAACCAAAGTCTCCTACCAGCTGGCTGAAAGGATTTCTGCTATCTGCAAATCCCCTTCCCTGCCCAGCTGCCTTGTGCAGAGGCAAGAGCCATGAAGGGAGAAGGACAGGGGACAGAGGATGTGCACTGAGCAGCAGCTGGTGTAAATGAACATCACAGCCATAAAAACTGAAAGAGCAATTGCTCACATCTGTCAAGAAATGATTTGGTGGGGAGCTGCTAACCTGATGAAGGCAACTTGACATCCCTGTTCTGCTCTGAAGAAAAAACAACTCAAAGTCCCAGCCTGCCAGTTGCTGTGGGCATCCTCCCCTGCACAGCTTTCCAAAATTGACTTCAGGCTTCAAAATGCACAGGCTTATTCCCTCCTGTGCTGTGGCACAGTTCAGCACAATACAGAGTAAAATATTGCCCCAGAATCATTCCCAAGTCTGCTTATAGGCAACAGACAAAAGCTGGCTTGTTTGGGAGCTGCAGGAAGAAAGCAGGACTGCTCACGTGCAGGACTCCAACACAACTAAACCTGGAACAACTTCCCAACCTGCCAGCTTCTGCTGCCAGTCCAGACCTCTTGCAGATACACACTGCAGAGAGAAAGGCATGGATCAATTAACTCAGCAGGACTGGCCAAAGGCTGCCTGGACGTGCCCACAGTGATACGCATCACTGCCAAAGGAGCCCAGGGACAGAGCAGTCTTGGGGGAAAGGTGCTGGTTAAACCAGCATGATCTGCACTTCCAGCACAGCACACAGAGGAAACGATGGTGTTATCCCTGCAGAACTCCAGAGGGAGAGCTGGGCCTCCAGGAAACAAAAGCCTACCACTAATGACACCCTCCAGACTGTTAATGACTGTACAGAAGGGACAAGGAGCACAGAACCCACCCCAGGGGGAGCAGGGGACAGCCACAGTCAGTCTAACACAATCACCAACATAAATCAACCCTCTCATTTCACCATCCTGAAGCATTTGGGAGCAAGTTTCATCCTCTGTAGATTTAAGAGCAGCGGATAGAAAAGGCACTATCATTAGCATTAGTTCACTAGAAGCCAGGACCAGAGGTCCCAGAAACAAAACATCTGTCCTGTCCTTGGAATTAAGGACACATTGTGTCACAAAGAGGGGCAGGGCTGCATCAGGCTCAGCAGAGAAGGAAAAGCACCTTCAACATATAAATAAAACCCCTAAATGTGCTTTAAACAAACATAACCAAGACAATGATCTGTATCGCTGCACTTATACATGCTCCGTGAGAGTCTAGGGATTATTCTTCTTTTAGACCAACTCATGACCTGTCCTTAGCTCCCTTCATGGGGAATTGGGACCCCTAAGCTGAATCCATGGCTTTGGGAGAACCTGCAGCTGCTCTGTGTCCTGCTCAAAGAGCAAAGCTCTGGGTTTTTAGCTTGTGACAGTACAGAAAGGGTCACAAAGCAGGCAGAGACTGCCCTCAGGCCCAGTCCAGCCACCAGGACGTGGCTGCTGGATGCAGGAAGCCTTGGGAAGGACCATCCCATTGGTGCTGCCCTCCCCGGCCATGCACAGGGCCACACCAACAGCTGAAAAACACTCATTCCCATGCAAATGCACTTGCCTGCACCCCTCCCCAGCTTAAAATCGATGCTGAGCTGCCCAAGCAGAGCACTTTGCTGAAGCTGCTTTGGCAAACTGACAAAATGGCTCCACATGTTGCTTTTACCTGGAAAGGGTTTTGATCTTAAAGCAGGGGTCAGCAGCTCATCAGAATGACTTCCCTGGGCTCCAAAACACCCTGCACTTTCTGTGCTGACAGACCTGATGCAGAGCATAGATATTTCTTCACAATGAAAATGAAACCACCTAAGATATCACAAAGCCCCGAGGACAAAGTCTGATTATGCAGTGCTCTGTTAAATTTGGTTTTATTAGACCCATTCTTCAGTGGAAAGGTGACAATATCTCAGGCCTATTTGCATCTGGATAACAACCCCACAGATTCCTAGAACATCATCCAGGCAAAGATCTCAAATGTTAGAAACACTTGTTTGTTACTCACAGTCATCCCATGAACAAAGCAGGCAGGGCAGCCAAGTGCCTGTGTACTACATCTCATCACAACTTGTGTTAGAAAGCCTGACCAGGGATATCTGAAGATGGACTTAGTCAAGCCCTAGAGCTCCAGGGCGCTCAGACACTCAGAATGATGCCTAAAAGTCTGGTCTGCCTCCTGAGCTTGGGCATGGAGCACTATTGCCCAAAACCAGCCTGCTGAAGGCTGATGCTGTGGAGATGCAACCTCCAAGGAGGATTCAGAGCTCTCAGGGTGTGAGCAATCCTTGGGAAAGGATCATCTTCCTCTGTCCCTCTTGGTTTCAGACAGAGCTCTAGCAGGCACGCTGCACCTACTGCAGCTGGCACAAACCTGCACTTGGGTGTTCAAATTCAAGTCCATATGAAACAACTGCCTAAAATAAAAGGTCTCTCTGAAAATCTAGCTTTTTAGGGCCTTTGTTTTTTCACTACCATGCATTTGAACTGAGTTGGTAATAGCAACCAGCTGTGGTCCAGTAGATGGGGCTGGAGAAAAGGGCAGATTTTGGGGAAGTTCTCTGCTGCTGGCCCAGCTGGCTCCTATCTGTACACTCTTATCTGGGTCTCCACAGTTCTGCCATTGCCTCCCTACTCCATCACTGCTCCTCAGCAAAGCCCTGACAAGCACATCATTCCTTTCTGCTCAGTCCTTGAGCTGCCCTCGGTGGGACAAAACAGCTGTTTCACAAACACTCCTCATTTCCACAGGCTATTCCAGGACTAAATAGGCTTTCCCCTTCACTCAGAGGCAAATGCCTGGGAACAGTCTGCCAACAAATCCACGAACAGGGAGTGAAGACCCAGAGGCAGCAGAGATAGAAGTGCTAGAAAGAGATGTTGTTCCTCAGTCCTTTAAGAAAAGGTGCTGTTCACTGCATTCCCCTCTGGAAACCCTGGAGCTCCAGCAGGTTAACACAAACTTGCTAAAAGCTCATTTAAAAATTATACTTATAAAACTTTGCAATGCACTGACACATCCTGCTATTTACTGAGGCCAGTGCTGAATCCTGCTTGATTAAAACCAGAATCCCATTCCCATTCAAGGGCAAAACCAATCCATATGGTGCTACTGCAGAGTCTGCTCAGTATTGCACTCACATCGCCCCTGTAGCAAAGGAATGATTTAACACCCTCCCAAGGAAACTGCTGCACCACCATCCAGAGCTCAAGCCTGCTATTTATCCACAGTGCTCTGCTGAGGCAGGGCTGGAGGACAGGGGTGTCCTGGGCTGTGCAAGGGAACACCCCCATCCCCTGCTCAGCTCACTCAGGGGCAGGGGGAGGATCCCAGCTGTGCTGTCAGCTCTCTCCACCGTTTCACTGCTCTCTTGCTGCAGCCATGAAGCCTCTGCCACTGGGATAAGTTGCTTAAGCCCAGGTTTTGCAAAGGAGATCCCACACTCTCAGCACTACCCGGCCCTTTGGAACAGCTCAGCTTCCCTCTGTGCTCCATCTTCAGCAGCCGGCTGAGCACCGTGCTCCTGGCAGAAGCTGCAGCGTGGGTACTGCCAGCAGGAAGGGACAGAGATAACCTTGTCCAAGGCTGTCCTCCTGCACCTGTCCTGCAGCCCCACGAGCACAGCCTTATCACCAGTCCCAGGGGACAGGCAGAGCTCCCTGCCATGGCTGCACACACGCCGTGCCCGAGGGAGCACAGGGAACGAGGGGAGCAGGGCACAACGAGCAGCAGGAACTGACACAACAACCTGCACAGGCTGTGCCAGGGGCTGCTTCCAACCCCGAGCACAGGCACAGGACTGCATCAAACAACAAAAATCAAACTTCCTGATCTTTCCTACGAGGCTCCAGCACATCTCTGATCTGCTCCATCAGCTAATTACTCTCACTCTTGTACAAAGTCCTTATCGGTTAGTATCAGCAACACTTGCAGCTCATGAAAGGGTTTTTTGTTTGGTTTTTATCAGCTAAGGAGAGCTTGTCTGCACGTGATAAAACACAAGCCAGGCTCTCTTCTCCTGGTGGTGTAATTTATAACACCCAGAACCTTGCAGCTGTAGCTCTCACCTCAACTGTTTGAGGAGCTCCAAACTTGTACAGGCAAGAGGCAGGAGCAGAGAAGAGGTAGGTCCCCATTTCCCACATGGGAGCAAGCAGCTTGCTGGGAGTCACAGTAGAGCATTCAGCAGCTCCACCATAGACTCAGATCCCAGCTCTGCTGACCTACACCAACCTGAGGAACTCACCTCTGCCAAGAGACAAACCAGATCAAATCATCTGCACCACGGATGCTTTAGTGCACCCACCCTGAACTCACCCTGCACTAGATATTCTTCAGAAAACACAAGCCTGTGTTGGCTCCATTATCGGTTTAATTTGCTTAAATTTCCTTTTAAGATAATGGAAATTTTACTCACATATTGATGACCAAGTAGATTAAGTGTTATCTCAGAAAAGCCAGCTTTGAAAAGCCAGACCCTTCGTTAAGGCTCCGGGCTCAGCGTGCAGGGCCCTGGGTCACTGCAGCTCTCACTGCAGAGAGCTCCTGCTGGAAAGGTAATTTCCCAAGGGCTTTAGCTGCATGTCATTACCCTCCCTTCAACCCCACAGCTCAGAGTAGACAAGCCTTCCTCTGCAGAGGGGAGACCAAAACTGCCCCCCCTTTTAGACACAGTCACAGGAGGAGAACTGCGGACTTTTACAGAGAATGCAGGAGATAAGGCTTTTTCTTCCTCAGCCACACTGACAGAAACTGTTTCAGCTTCCCGTGACTCGAATACTGAGCTTGCAGCTCGAGAGCAGCAGGGACAGTCACTGTGCTTCATCCAGGACTGTGCAAGTCAGCAGGGTTTTCCCCTGGGTCACACTTGCGTGCGTGTTCTGCACTGAGTGTCTGCTCCTGGCCAGTGTCTTTTGAGGAAGCATGATGACTATTTCCTATCCAGCATCCCCATTTCTGCTGAGTATCTCTAGGAAAGCAAAGTTTGCCTTACTACAAGGGAGACTGAAGTTTAAATAACCCCTGCCAAGCACTACTAGAGGGGAGTTACAAGTGGAAAGGGAGGCAATTGCACATAACTCTAATTCACAGAGATGCTTAAGCACATGCTTTAGTTAATGACTCAAATAATCCAGCAAACTTTCCCATCCAAAGCACTTGAGCACACTCTGGAATTACCACTCCAGTGGTGCTTACACACACAGAGGCCAGCCTGCCTCCCCAGTTCCTGAGGGGGTGTGCAGGGCCAGCAGTACTGGGGAAGTCTTGAAAGTGGGAGCAAAATCACTTTCCTTTGCTGGGCCCATTCCACCAGGAACCCAAGAGAAGTTTGCAGGTGCTTCAACAACTCCTGGCACAGCCCATACCACAGAGGCCAGGTCTAAGACAGGTGCACTAAAACAGAGCACATGAATCAGCAATATCACCATGCCTGAACTCAAAATATATTCCCAGCACTGCAGGGGCCAGAGGAAGGGAGACTCGACCCTGGGCCGATCTCCCTGACTCTCAGCCCCTGAAACTGTGCTTTCCCTGCTCAGTGAACAAGGCTGGGACTGTGCTTGTATCACAGTGCACTCCTGGCATCAAACACACTAAACCCAGAAACCCAGCCAAAAGCAGGTGACAGCACTGTGCCATTGCCTGGATCAGGGAGCTCCTGGCTCTCTCCAAGGGCACTGTCCCTGCCTCCCACCATGCCTAAGCCAGGCTTCCCACCCAGCTCCTGTCACCTGGACCACTGCCTCCTTCCAAACTTCCCCCCACAGCCAGCCCTCTTGCAGGAGGCCTCCACCCCAAGCAAACTCCATGAAAACCCAAAACTGCCAGTCCCCACAGACACACGGTGGTCACGGACCACGTGCCACCACCAGTGATTTAAAAGGTCAGCCTACGTCTCCCACCACCTTGGCTCCTGCAGCCCCTTCCTGCTCACCATTAACACCTCTCAGGCTCCAACAGGAATCCAGTTTGCAACTCCTAACCTAATAAAATCCAACCAGCAATGATGCATTTGCTGCTGTGATGACTGCGAGCTTCAAGCAGCTGCATGGTTATTGAGCCTCCTAAATTACACAACAATTATGGATGCTTACATTAAAATTACCTTGCAATCTCTGGATTGCCTGGCAACACTTTTCCTTCAGCATGCACAAATGGTGCACTTTTCCTCTTAATTATATAATAATTGCCATGCATTTACCCAGCAGTTCAGAGAGAACACCATTTTTAACTTTCATTTGCTAATAAAATAAGTGGTTACTCAATGGCCCAAAATAAAGCATCCTATTGTTCCTGTTGCTGGAAGTGCTTGGGCATCCTATAATTTATTGTTGAATTTCACTCCCTCTGCTTAAGACTACCTACACTTTACTGGGGTTTGTTTTTTTCCCTATCTACTAAACTCAAAGTTTCCTCTGAGCAGGAATTGTTCCTGCAGCAGCATCCAGCACAGCAGAGCTTGGATCTCCCAGCTGAGGCACACAGGCTCTGCTGCAATCTGAATGCTAATGGGAATATAAAAACTGCATCTTCACCCTTCAAGCTCTACTCAAAGACAGTCTTGAGATTCCCATTCATATATTCACTTCTACCAACTTTCTGGGGTGACCTGACTAATTTTGGCAGCATCTGGAAGTTTCTGGATTGTCAGACTTGAAAACACTAATTTTATTCTCTGCTGGTTTTAGACAAAAAATGAGGTGGTGCTGCATTTCAATGTGGAGAAGGACTGAGACCCTGCAAACTGTGTTCCTCGGCCTCAGCAAGGCCCATCATGCTCAGAGACTTGTTCTCTCTCGATGGTTGAAGCCAGGTGAGTGATTCCTTGTGGTTTAAACTGGCTACCTGGTTATTTTGTTTGCTATCTCTTGGTTATTGTGTTTTTAGAGAGAGAAAAGACTCATTTCCTGTCCAGTACTTCCCTGACACTTAGGATTTTACAAGCCTCTGCCTTAGAACCCCTCCCCAAGATAATTTTCCAGTCTTAAGAGCTTTGAGGATATCTCTGTACATAAGATGTTCCAGGACCATCCTGATCATCCTTCTTGGGCCTCAGTTCTAGGGAGCTGCTTCTAAGACAGGCTGAGCCAAGTTGCACATAATATTCAGGATACTCCTTGTCTGTACCTAAGAGCTCTCAGAGATCTAAATAACTGCATAATAATATTTTCTACTTTCTTCTTTCTTTCATTCCAAATAATTCCCCAAATCTTGTTAGCCTTGTTGAATGTCACTAAGTAATGGGCTGGCATTTTCAAGAGAACTGTCCAGAATAAACCCTGAGTGAGAAGATATAATTTAGAGCCCATCACATTGTATGTATCTTCAGTGTTGTTTCTTCCCCTCCTGCATTACCCTTCAGTCAGCAACATGAATTTTTTTTATCTGTCATTTTATCATGCCACCACTTGCTATCATGGCATTTTCCTGCCAGTATTCCCAGTCACTTCTAACAACTATCCTGAATAACTCAGAGCCATCACAATCTCTCTTATTGTCCTCTACTGTTTTTCTGGTCATTTAGGAATACATTGAACCACCCACTCCACACTATGGATTCCTGTTTAACTGTACTAGTGACTTCTCTCAGTTGTGAAAGCTGTATTCCAACTTTATTCATTGTCTAGTTATTAATCCACAAGAACCCATCCAACCTAAGAGACTTAGGAGCTGCTTTATGAGCTGCTACTGGATCTAACCAAAAGCTGTTTGGCAATTGAAACACAAGGTAATATCAGGATCACCTTATCCACATATTGCTGTCTTCTCTGGAAAACAATCACACCTGCAAGGTGGGAAAGGCCTCTGCAAAAGCTGTGCTGCCTCTTCCTCCCCGAATTCACCATGGGCAATTCTTTAGTGTACCAGCGTGCAGAGGAAGCAGTCGGTGGTGAGAGCATTGAACTCATAGGCTGTTTGCAAGGAGGACACCAGGACCAAACAGGCACAGAGCCAAGCTCAGCTCACCAGCAGCTGAGGTACAGAAACAGTAACTGCTTTCAGGATGCCAGCACAGACCATTCCACCTGGTGTCTTTAATTCGGGGACCCCTCTTTGCTCACCCCTGCCAGGTTTGTGCCAGCAGGGACATGCCCATGACAACGGGGCCAGAAAAATCCCTGCTGTCATTCACAGACCTATCGTGGCCTCCCTGTACTCTGCAGAACAGGCACTCAGCAGTGAATGTGGCCTCAGCCACACGGGGACGAGGTGTCACCAAAAAAGGTGACAATAATCAAACAGGCCACAAAGAGGAACCCTGCTCCGGAGCCTGGGCAGAGCCTGGGAACACACTTGATCCACCACCTCCCTGGGAGGGCACAGCAATGCTGGGCTCTCGTCACCCCACAGCCCTGAGTGACAGGGAGTCACTCAGATGGATTCTGCAAAGGCAGTGGACAAGGACAGACACCCTCGTCGTGCTGCTCACCAGCTCTGCCATGCCAGTGCTTGCCCTGCTAGGCTGGAGACAGGGATTTGTTCCAGCTGAGGCAGGCTGACTGACTCACTCCACAACACTGCAAACACCCATCTTCTGGCTCTGCTATTGCCTTCAAAGACAGTCTCCAAAAAGAAACAAATAAGAAAAAAAGTCCTTTCTAAGGGTTCTGTGACACTTCCTGGGTAAACCCGAGCTGAGAGGGGCCCCTCAACAGCAACCCCATCAGAGGCAATCTGAGGGGACCTCTGGCTCATCCAACACCTCCCAGCGTCGAGATGCCCCTCCCCAGCTGTGCAGGGGCCAAGGCACACCCTCTGCAAAGCACTGCCCGTGCTGGGGTACTCACAGTACTCGATGCCCAGCACGATGTCTCGGAAGTAGAGCCGAGCCTGCTCCTCGCTGAAGGGCTGCTCACTGGGCACCTCCATGACAGGCCTGTTGGGAAGAGGGACAGCAGCTCAGTGCTTTGCAGCATGGCAGTAACAGCCCTTGCTGGAGGAGTATGTTCTCCATCCCCATGTCCCAGCACTGAGGGCCAGGCTCCCAAAAGGCTCTGGGTGCTGTGACACAGGATGGAGGCGTGCCCATCCTTTCTGGATATGGTGATGCTTTGGTTACTGAGCTTGGCTAGTGATGGGTGGCTTTGCATAGTCCCTGAGCCAGCACGAGCCACAGAGCCCTCATCATCATCAGGATTAACTGCTGATGTCTGCACTCAAGAAGACAAACACTATTCACTGACAGTCCTAATGGGAGAAGAACAAAGCTGGACCCGGCCTTTGGTTTCCTGCTAAAGCTGCTGATGGCTGTGAGCACCAGCATTCCCTTGAGCTCCCAGGCAGCAGCAGGGCCAGTGCCTGTTGCTGTGCACTGGATGTCCTGCCTGCTGGGGCTCGCTCCTGACACAATACCATTGTGCAGCTGGTCTACACTGAGGCAGAGTCTAGACATGAACCACTAGATCAAAGGTTAAATGGAAATATTTTCAGTGCATTGTGCTAAACTGCTTTGAAAACCTATTTAGCTGCTCAGGGTTCAGCCACCACCAGAGCTCAGCCATTCAGCCCTGAACAGCCAAGGTTACCTGGTCAGCTTCTCCTCTCCTTTCACTTGAATGCCACCACTGCTGAGGGATGCACAGTCTCCTCTGAAAGCCCCTCTTCTGCCTGTGCCTGCTGAAAGCTGATGGCAAAGAGGCTGTAAGAGCTAGTCAGAATCTCCTGTTTCCCTGTGGACGAATGGCTGGAGCTAAGGACTTCACTGTCCTGGGGGCTAATCCTGCCTGTGCTCAGCAGCTTGGCTTTGCATTTGGACATCCCTCCACTGACTGGAGCTGGATTTGAGCGAGTGCTCCTGGGACACCATCCAGGCAAGCCAAACCCTGGCAGAAAGCAGCCCATTGCCAAAAGCAGTCTCTTCCCCTCAGCATCCAGCAGCAAATACTTCCTGCAGCATTTCCCTCTTCTCCCTTGCTGCCCATTTGATTGATGACCTTCATCTCCCACTTGCATTTTCCTGCCACTGCCTTCCCTCCCTCTTTTATGCACATTTTTCTGTTGCTGAAACCAGGGAGAAATAATGAGAGTGCAGGGCTGGCAGAGTCACTAATGGAGTCTAATTGCCTCCTGCCAGAGGCAGCCAGGCTGCACTTGGATGAGCCACAGGTTCCCTGGCCTCAGTTGTTTACAGGAGCTCCTTCCTACAGGACAGGCATCAGCCTGATCACCAGGGAGACTGGGGAGCCTCTCGCCAGCTACCCACTGGAGCTGGCAGCTTGTTCATAGGGCCAGAGAGAAAAATAACCCCTTCGGGAATCTCCTCCATCCTGGACACAGCACTCATGACCTCACTGGGACTGCAGAGCTGCAGAATCAGTGCATATGTAGCAAAGAGCTGTGAGGAACCTCTCACCACCTTATCCCTTCTTCTACTATGCAAAAGAAATGTGCCAACAGAACAGCCTCCCATGAGAGGTTAGTGCTGAGGGCAAAATAAGGCAGCAGGTGGCAAGTAAATCTTGATGAAACCACACACCTTTTGTGTCAGAGGAAGCCACAACGGGGCTGGAACCCAGCAGAATATTCCTATCCAAACCTTTTCTTCCAGGGACCTGATGAGGAATTGTCATAAAATTTGTTTTCCAGATCAGAGTCTGGCACCAGGACATGTCCTCACAGCCCATTTCTATTCGCCACATCATTCCAGGCTGTAGCAGTGCAAAGGCAACTACAGCTGGGTTTTGCCTCCCCTGCAGACAGGGTTTGCCCCACTGGACATATCAAACCTCCATTTCACATGGGAAGCTGATGATGAACACCAAAACTTTCAACAGAAGGGATCCCAGGAGGGCTACTTACCCTTTCCTCATGAGGTCAAACACTGCAAGAAAAGGAAATAGACCATGAATGAATGAGAAGAGCAGCCCAGCCTTATTTGTTATTCATCACCTACAAAAACACATCCTTCCCCATACCTGCAAAATCAATTTATCTCCACTCATTTCTCTTCCCTCACCCATGACAAGGACACCAGAGGATGCAAAATGAAAATATTCATCTCTTCAGCACAGACAAATATCCCCCCTCCTGCCAGCTCCGTACAGGGAGACAGCGGGTGCTAATTTATCAGCCACGGTGCTGCTGCTCTGGGTGTCAGCCCTTGTTGATTTGAGCCTTGTTGTACCTCCAAGGGAGGGTGTTTGGTGTGATATTTCTGCTAAATTGCTGATAGCGAAGGAGATGCTGTAAGAACATGCTGCTCCATTTCTGCTGTGTCAATCAGCAGCACAGCTACAGCTCTGTCAGAGCCAAACACTCCCTGGCAGGAGCGACTAAAGAGGATTTGCTGGTGTGAGGTGAGGTTTGCAGAGCACATGATTTTCTGTGCCTGATTAGGGGGTTGGGGGGAAGTGTTCTTCTGATCCTGCTCTGTCCTGTTCTGCAAACAGGAGAAGGATCTGCTTTTATCTACAGTAGGAGAGCTCTTTCCCCATGAATTACATGGGGATTTCTTGCACCTCAAAAAATCTCAGCAGGTCCCCTCCCCAAAGCACCAGGGGAGTGGGATCCTCTGAAGGTACAAACACAACAGGGCAGCCTGATGTCCTCCAGGCTGAAGAAGCTGCAGCTCATGGAAGCATTTCATTATTCAACCACCCTGTACCTTTGCAGGTTGCTCAGTGCCTGCTGACATCCCATCCCAGATCCCTTCCCAACGACCACACAGCCAAGTGCTCACAGCAGTGCCTGATCCCAGCAGTCATGGGCAAAGAGCAAACACCAGTTCCTCTAGATCTGCTTTGCACTGGGGGGCATTTTGGGAAGGAGACAGGTGCAGTTATCATCAGCTCAGTCAGCAGCAGGAGGGAGAAAAGCCACTTGGAGGAGGCTCAGCCCTGAGCAGCGCTGAGCATCCACAGCTTCTCCTTCTGCCCAGGGACCTGCAGAGGCAGGAGCTTGATGTGCCTGAACTACTCATGGGATCCCAGGCTGAGGAAAGGGGTGATGGAACATGGACAACAGGGACATGACCACTGCTCATCACTCAGGGACCAGCACGACCTCCGATGGCACCAGGAGATTCCCCACCTGTGCTGCTGCCATTGCTGGGACAGTTCTCTCGCTCCACAGGTAGAGCTTGGTTTAGGTTTGGCAGCTTTTTTCCCTCTGCAGCTTTCTACCTCATCTTTCCCCTTTCCTCCATCCTCAGGAGTTCAGGCCTTCAAACAACAGCCTCCAGCACGCTCCCCACCACGAGTGCCATCACTTTGACATGCTGCCAGATGCCACTGGGGCTTAAGCTAAAGGGAACAGTGGCCTTTCAAAGGCAAATTGCTTCATTTGCTAGGCAGAGTCCTCCTTCACGGCAGCTTCAAAAGTGTCCCATAATTATTTCATGAGGAGCAGCCTTTGAACATGTTTCACCAGGAAACAGTTCAGGGAAGCAGAGATGTAAAAGGGTCAGCCAGCCCTTCATCTGGCCTATCTCAGAGGGCACCCCAGGGCCTCCCAGGCCTGTCCCTCAATGTTTTGCCCAAATGGGGTTTAGGCTGTGGCTGGCACTTTCAGGGTTTGGAGGAGAGGAAGACAAAATGAGTGTAATTCCCTCACCTTCTGCATAAACACCCAGTCAGGCACGGCTTCCCCACCAAAGGCAGGAGTGCTGCTCCCTTAGGAGGTGCTGAGGCTCAGCAGGGTGGTCAGTGGCTCTGCAGGGGGCACAGGGAATTCCCCCAGACAGGACTGGAGTGACTCTGGAGTCACTACCACTATCCACAGCCTACAGAAGTCTCATACCAGCAGGACAAGGAAACCATCCTGCACCCTTCCCTTCCCTCCTGGCTCTGGGACTGGAATCAGCTCTAGAGAGGGGAGAGCAGAGCAGCTGTCAGGTCTTTTTAGTGTCCCCATGGCAAAGAGATGTGCACAGCTGTACTGACACAAGGTTGCCTTACCCTACTGCACGGGGCCTTTCCATCCCAGCTGCATTTACAGGCGTTTTAACTTTGCAGAAAAAAATAAGTCTGCTGAAGTTGGCACAAGTTTCCTCCCGTATTGACCCCGAGTCCTGGTACGTGTCACTTGCATCACCAGGCCTAAGCCCAGATGGTTCTGTTAGCTTATGAGACTCACATACCCATGTACAAGTTGTCCTCTGCAGGATCATCAAGGACCTGAGAGATAACAGAGAAATAAGGGGAAAGAGGAAAAAAGTGAAAAACAGCAGGAAAAAAGATTTTTAAGCAAGTAACGGTCCCAGCACACTGTGCTGAGCTGCAGAACACTGAGAACAACTCAGGCTAATATTTAGAGAGTCATGCAGAGAGTGGGGTTTTGAAGGACACAGATTTTCCTGTCTCCAGAAAAGTCTGGGCTTCTGCCTGTATTTGGAGAAATAGCCTACGAATAAAGGCACTGCTGTCCTAACCTGACCTCAGTCAATAATGAAAATGGCACTGAAGCCTTGCACTTGTGCACCTTCCCAGGCTTGTCTGCCCACAAGTTTCAGCGATCAAAGCTCACTTCTATTTCTACCAGCACAGTGAGCTGCCTTCTCCTGGGCACCAGCCCAGAGCCCAGGGTGAGTGTGCAGTTTGTCCTACACCAGCAGTATGACTTTGCTTGGAATCACCAGCCTAAATTTCTGAACATCTATTTTAAATCAATTCTGGCTGCAGTAGGAGCAGTCGGAGAAAAATCCTCTTGTTGCAATACAAAGCAGACTTGTTTCAGCAGAACTTAGGGTGGAGAAGCAGCTCACCTCTATCAGCTTAACAATATTGATGTGGTCCAGCTTCTTTAGGATGGCTATTTCCTGATAGACTCTGTCCAGGGGTGCCATGGGTTTGGGCTGCTCTCCGGAGGATGCTTTTGACCCTCTGGGAGGAGGCCGACCTGCAGGTGTGACAGCACAGTGAAGAACTCCTCATTTGGCAGCAGCATCTGCACACAGGATGAGCAGCACTGGCCCCTCTGCAGATACCTCCAGCTGTTCTGGAAGATCTCATCACCTTGTTCCCATCCCAAAGCACTGCAGCCTCCCACCTGGAACTGAGATCTCCAAGTCCCACTCAGACCAGCTGCTCCCAGCTTCCCAGCTGGGTCTGGTGTATCCCATGGCCCAGCCTGGACCCAGGTGCCATCCCAGGGGTAGGAGAAGCTATGAAAGGAGGGGGACTACCTTGCTTAACTTCCAGTGCTTAATTAGGCTTCATAAATGGTGAACATGGAAGAGTCACCACTTCAAAGAGACTCACAAAAATCAGAGCCAGGAATCTCATTACTGAGTGTGTTCCATTTCCCTGTGGCTGTATCGGCCCCCTCACCACCCACTGCATTTTAACCAGCTCCCAGCTACATTGGCAGCTTTCACAGGAGGCCAATTCCTGCAGCCCTTGCAGACAATGTTGCTACAGAGAGATTTGGCTGAGGGCAACAGGCAGACCTCTAAATGTGAGATACCCACGTGGAAATCCATACTGCTTCAAGAGCTTCTTTTTGGAGAGGACTTTCATAGCCTGGAGGAAGAAAAAAAAGCAGTGTTAAAACTGAACAAAAGCCAGAGAGCTGATGGCTGTGACCTGGGAATTTGCTGGGCATCAGGGGCTGGCTCAGGGCTGCCCCTCAGCCTAGAGAGGGGCTCTGGTTAGCGGTGGCCGCAAGAGACAGACACTGACCCAAGGCTTTCCTAAAAGCACTGCTAACCATTTGTTCCATTCGTTTTTCACTATGAAAAGTTTTGATTCATTTTCAAATGGACAAAGAAAAAGGAGCCCAATTTCTACATTTGGGGCAGAAGCTTGAGGGAAGAGGTGGGCTCTTCTGGCTGACCCACTGTTTTGGATGATGTTACGACCATGCTCCAGGTCAGAGCCACTTCAAGGCTGCTTCATCTTATGTTTTGTCTTGTCAGATGGTCTAAGAAGGAAACTGAACCCAGGCAGCTGAGGCGTGGGAAGGGGTCAGGGTAATTCTTCCTGCCATCCAGCCGGCATTAGCATAGTGGCAAAAGGCAATCTGAATTTAATAAACAGTCTTTGTGCCTCCATCTGCTCTGTGCATTAATAACCTTTTGGAGGGCCACTCAAAGCCCCCGAGTGGCCCAGCAGATGAATATTTAACAAGAAACCAGCTCATGGCACAATTTGCTTAGGAAAACAGTCTGTGCTTCCAGGAGCTGGGATGGTCACTGGCTCCTTCCTCTAGCCTAAGCAGTTACTCCTATTAATAAAGCATCCAATATGTAATTCATCACTGGAGTGATCCCTACAAAATTTAACTAACCAAGGAGTCCTGCAGGGCACAGCCAAACGTTCAGGAGTTTTGCATTAATACCACAGAGGCAGGGTCTCTGCCCACTACCTCTTTTTAGCACATGTACCAGGAACAGGTCACCAAGCCCATTTCAGTGAGCTCCTTCCCAAGTTGTTTTTCCTGGCAACGATGGCACCACATGCCCAAGCATCCCCACCTCCCATCAATGCTCCCACTGCAGCCAGGCTCCTGGCTTGCTGAAAGGATTGTTATTTTTGGTACTGATCCAGTGAAATCCTCTGGATTTGCACCCGTGTAATTGAGAAGAGACTCTGTGCAGTGTCTCAATCCTGCCTCCAAACCAACTGTTGGAAATGATGGTGTTGAGAGACAGACTCAGAAGTGCTTTTCTTTGACTTAGCACAGCTCTGTGCCCAATACAGGCAGCCAAGTGACTCATGGTCTGCTGAAAGGATCCAACATGTGCACAACCACCCCCAAATACGGCCAGGACCAAGCCCGGAGGACTTCCTACGCTCCCCACTTTTATCTCTCCATAATGAAAATTTATGAGAAAAATCAAAGGAATCTGTACATCCATTTCTCTTTCAACCATTGCCAACCCAGGAGGAGAAGGCTCCTCTTACTCCCATCCCATCTTGAGTCCTCACTGCCTTCTGGCAAGGAGCTTTAAAAAACTGAAAAAATAGAGGATGCAATTTGCTGCTGAAAGCTCCCAAGTTTGGGAGCTTGGGGGCCTCAGCCCAAGAAAACGAACCATCACCTCCAGCCATGCCCACATCAGGGTAGACCTTTCCAGGAGAAGCTGGAGGGAGCAGGAAGGTACAGAGAGGAGCAATAGCTAAGACAAGATTTGCTCTCGGGGACAGAAATGGAGCTTCTGCTGCCACCCAAACTCCTTGAAGGACTCTTGAGGGGCAATGGGGGGTTACTGCATCGTAGGTGAGTTGACTGCAAATCACCACTACTGCTGGGAAAGAAGCACCAGGATATGCTTATACCAGTTTTGAAGCACCAGTATCTGCTACTGCACAAGCAGGGCTGGGTCAGAAGAGAGGACCTGTCCCTGCACTGACAAACAAGGACAAAAAGCAAAGTTCATCATGCAACAGGCCAGAACCACTTAATTATCACAAGAGCAGAGAGGAGGGCACGTGGTGTGAAGCCTCACTTTAATTACAGTGAGCTGGCAGGACCAGGCTTCCTACTGAATTGTGGCTGCTGTAGTGGGAGCATCTCAGGGATGCTTCAGCAAACCTCTCCTTCCGGGCTCACATGCATGACAGAGCCAAAGACATTTGTACTCATAGGCAGAGCTAATTACCCAGATAATGCTTTTCTGATAAAGAACCAGCTCAGAGCCAAGCTGAGGGATTTTCCCTTTGCACAGGCATGTGTTGTTTCAGTCTTCTCAGGAAAAAGGAGCCTTGGAGATTTCCTCCACACATCCTCCTCCTGACTATTCACACGTGGACAGGGTTCTCGACATTTCCCTTTGAGAAGCAGCAGGAGCTGTGTGCTTTTCTCTGATGTATGTTTATTATCTAAGTTTACTGCTCGCTTCCTATCAACCTTACAGCTGGAAACCACAGGGAAGCTGCCTGAGGGAAAGGAGATCCCAGGCTCATGGAGAGGAGGAATGCCTGTGACACAGCAGCTTTTACAACAGCGAGGCCACAAGCTGCGGGCAATGACAACAGCAAAATGGCCATTAGTTTTGGGAGGGAAGGGTGACAAAATGACTGAGCCCAGGGAACTTATCACATGTCCTTGGTGATGATCTCACAGTGCTTAGAATGTCATTTTATTTGCTAAGGGAGAGACTTACACTGCAAGGGCAGAAGCCTGTGCACAGTCCCTACCTGCAACTCCCAGGGGACTGGGATGCTGCTCAGAGGTCCCTACTAACCACCTAAATCCTCTGCTAGTGCATGAGGGCACACTGTGGGAATGCTGAACAGGCCAGAGAGTGTTTCCAGCTCTTCCTCACCTGTCCTGCCTAACAACATCCCTCAGACAAAGCGGCTGAGAGGGAAGCTCTGCTGGGAAAGAGGAGTGTTATGAACTAGAAGAAAATCCTAAACCAGACAGGCTTAGCTTCCACGGCCTTAAAATCCTGCTCCTGCGTTTGTCACCTTTTGCCCCATCAGCAGAATTCCATCACCAGGCTGTGCCCCATCCACGCCGTGCCACCAGAGCAGGGATGCTGTCCTGGAGCTCGCCTGTCCCCAGCTGCCTCCCGAGGATCCTGCTGTCACCCCGGGTGACCCAGCCCCTGACCAGCCCTCAGCTGAACAGCACGGGGTGTTAGAGCAAGCCAGAGATCACTTCCCTGCTCCTCACCACTCTGGAGTGCAGCTGGCAGTGGTTCAGCAGCTGTTATGTGAGCAAGAGGACGAGAAACACAGGAGCTGTGCCTTCCCTTTCCGCCTGGATGGCAACCAAAGTGGATTCTTCAGGGGCTGGAAAGTCCAAGGCTTGCTGCTGGCCACCTTCTCAGCAGCAGCCCTTTGTTCAGCCACTGCTTTTATAAACTTGGAAGGAATTTCTCCTGATCACTGAGACTTGGTAGGAAACAGCCTTCCTTGCAAAGATTGTTAGGTACAAACAGAGGCACAGAGCACAAATCTTGTTTCTTAGGAAACAAGATTAAAAAAGAAGGATGAAAAAAAGAAAAATCCACTGACAACCTAAACACTATTGCCTTATTCCAGCAGTAGCATAACAAATGCCCATCATAACCACTTTTCTTTGCAAGCTGATTCAGAGATCGAAAATAGGAGGAAGATATGACCTGAGGCATCAAAGAATCAAATTCCATCACCACAATGATTCCAATCTAGATCTCTGCCTCGACACATCTGCCTTTACTTTTTATTTGCTGCTTTTTCACAGAACTTGGCCTTTGTTTTCTCCCCTAGTCATTGTCAGAGCATCTCCTTCAAACTGAGATCCTGAAACCTTTCCAGTGCAAAAGGTTCCTTGTCAGAGCCCCACAGAAGCTGCTGTAACAGCTTCATGTGCCCCAGGAGCAGCAGGGTCCTCTGCTCTGGCAGCCAGCTCTGCTTCCCAGTGGAGTCTTGTCCTTGAAGGGAACACTTGGTCACATACCTGGTGCAGAAATTCCAGTTTCCGTGGCCTAACACATTCCCTGCATCCACTGATGTGAGCCAGGACACTTTTACAGCCCTCCCAGGGACTGCGGGTGCTCACAGCAACCAAGGGCAAAGCTCTTAGAAGCACTCTCTCATCTTTAATGGAAGGTAAAAAACCCACAAAGTAAACACAACCCATCTACATTTTTTCCCAAATGTGGTGACTGATTTTTTTTCTTGAGAGTTTTTCCTAATTCTAGGCCAGATCTGAAACTCATTAAAGCAGCAGCAATCTTTTCCTTTTGCTTCGACAGGAGCTATATTCAGTCCTTGCTCCCCAGAAGCTCTGCCTTTTTGAAGGGAGCTAGCAAAGGGTCCCAGACCTCAGCAAGAATCAGGAGCCACACTCTGAATTAGACTCCCAAAATAATTTTTTTCCTTATTTCTTTACAATTTTGGCCCTTGTTATTGCAGTACACTAGCTTAAAGACAATAAAGAAGGCAGCAACACCCTGACCTCACACTAAACCACTGCAAATGTGAATCAGTTACATACCATAGAATGGTTTGGGTTGGAACAGACCTTAAAGATCATCAGTTCCAACTCCCTGCCATGGGCAAGGACACCTTCCACTAGACCAGAGTGCTCCAAGCTCCATCCACCCTGGCCTTGCTCACTAAAGGCCAACCAAGGGCTGATTTCCTCCAATTACTTCTTATTGCTTTTCACCACTGAGTCAAAAAACACCCTCCAGAGCTAAATTTGGGGGGAAACAAACACACAGAAAAAGCTCTTCCCAACTATTAGAATCACAATTGCTTCTCTTAACTGCTGGCAAGACGCATTAGGTACCCTTGGGGGTCGGGGTGTGCTGCTGAGGAACAGCCCGGGACGGGAAGGATAAGCAGTGCAGGATGGAAGTTGTCTCAGCTCTGGGAGGGCTCGAGGGTCAGGCACACCAGGCAGGTGGGAAGCTAAGCCACCATTAGCCAGTTATGCAATTGGCACGGTTTCTCTGAAGCTTTGAAAAGTCTGCCAGCTCCCGAGCTGGTTTAATGTTCTGGAAAAGCAGAAGTGCCTCCATCACGGCTTGCCCTCCTGGAAAACACAAGCACGGGCAGTGGGGAGGATGAGGGGTGCCAGGCATGTGACTGCAGCTGGAGAAGGGGACAGCTCCCACTGCCCCAGCCAAGAGGGGAACAAGGACACGGGACACAGAGTTCAGCCTTTCCCAGCAGTGCAGCCGCCTGCCCCCTCCTCTCCTGCACAGACATCGCCACAACCACGCACAGCAGGCACTGCCCTGGGCCCATCTCTCCATACACCTCCCAGGACCTCCTCCATGGCCCCAGGATCCCAGCTGGGATCCAGCTCAACCCCAAAAGGAGGATGGGGTGAAGCAAAGAGCACATCCCTGCAGTGCTGGCACAAGCTGGGTCTGCGTGCCCTGCGTGCCCTGCCCGGCTTCAGGTGAGGCTCAAACAGCCCCCAGGCACGGAGCCCCTCCCGGGCTGCAGCTCCCTTAAAGTGTTTGCTTAGATTAGAAACCAAGATTAAGTGGGGATTAACTAACACACAGAAGGCTAACCTGCACACAGGCTTTCACTTTTGGTTTTGATTTGACCAGCTAAATCTACATCCATGGAGTTCGTCTGCATCCAAAACAGGGACAGGAATGCAGCAGGCAATGCTATCCCTAAATCCAGCTCTCCCCTGCTGAGCTGTGACAGCTGCCCTGCCCACGGGGGCAGCTCAATGGGATTCCCTGAACAAAAGGGCACTGCCAAAATGTAAGGATTACAATTTTCAAAGGAAAAATATTTTCAGCTGGAAATAAACATGATTTATGGACGTGATGCTTTCCCACTCTGTCCTACTGGCCCTGGCACGCCTGTGCTGGTGGGACAGACAGATTAGGGAAGCCAGGGCTGGCACCATCACTCTGCAGAACTAAACCATCCTGCTGTAGGGCATGGCAGGGAGGATTTGGAGGGCAGCAGAGGAAGGGAGCCATTGGAAACAGCTCCGGTGCAGCTGTGAGTCAGCTTGGAAAGGACGGGAGATGGAAAGAATTGTGGCTCCTTTCCTTGGCCAGCTCCAGGGCACTTTGTCCAGATTTTTGTCTCACCTCTTCCATCCTTCATTTCAAGACATTCCTGCTGCAGTTCCATGCCTGCTGGAAGCACGGAAAGGCTAAGGAATACCCACGGGCATACAATTCCCACCTGACCCTTTCAACTTGGTGTGTCCCTTGTTAATCCAAGAGTCAGGGAGGAAAAACCATCTGGGGAGCAGTGGGGAATGAGCATGCTTTACATTCCACAACACATCCTTATTCCCCTTTGTCCCAAGGCCAGCAGGGACAAGCAGCAGCTCATGAGAGTGCTTGGGTGCTCTGATGGGCCCATTTTCACCCCCAGGCAGGGGCAACAGCTGGACATTCTCACCAAATGCAGTGTGAAGCAGCAGCTCTGGCAGGGCTGTGTTGGGTTCAGGTTCAACAGCACTGCCAGAGGTGCTCTGCTCTGCAGATTCCTGCCCTGGGATCCAGAAACTGCTGGAAGCTCCTTCCAGAAGCCTCCAGGCACAGCCACATGTAGCAAGGCAGTTTTCCTTCCTTCCAGCTCCTGCTCTCAGCCTGAACAAAACAAGCCACAGGGCAAGCCCAGGCACATGAACACATCTGCAGGCAGATTTCACAGGAATCCCAGCTGGGGTGGTTGGGATTCACCTGCCTCTGAAAGAGGAGGCACAGAGCAGGAGCCTTCAGCATAAGCAGCCTTTTGGAATATGAAAGTCTCCAACTCTGACTTCGTTAAAACCCAAAATTTGCCTTCCGTCTTGCACCCTACACCTCATGCCCTCACAGCAAGCCTCACTCAGTGTCCGCCAGGCATCCCCCAAGTGGGTAAGATGCAGGGAGCCTGGCACTGCCCAGCCACACCACACTGTTCAGCACTTTTCTGAGAAATGCCCCCATTTCCTTACAAAACGCCTGCTTGTTCCAGGCCAGGCTTCCAATGCACAGCAGGTGCTGAATACCACCACCCACACGCCTCTAATTTCAGGTGACCTGCTTCATAGCTAGAAAATGCCAAGGCAAATCAGCAACATGCTTCTGCAGCCTGCCTGTTACATAAGGCACCCACCCGGTCTCCTCCCGCGCGCAGCGGCTCCGTGCCCAGCGGGGGCTTCAACTCCTTGCAAGCCACCCAAATGAGAAGTGCACATGCTGAGAGCAGCCAGGTAGAGAGGACCCAGCTCTCAGGGGGAGAACAGCAGCAGTAAAGAGGAGCAGAGAGACACACTTACGTAATACTTGTCATCGTTCTCGTTGTAGGCCAGTTTCACAACACCGTAGGAACCCTAAAAATAAACAGGAATTGCACAGTCAGTTCAGCAGCTTCACCTCATCTTCTTGCTGCTCAAGGCTGGTAGACCACAGCTGGGAAAAAAACAACTCCAAGGCCCCAGGCCATGCTGACCCCTGAGCAGCCTGCAGGTGATGAGACCCTACAGCAAGGTTGTACGTTTTGGCAGCTCTGTTGGAGCCATGGGGCACTGGAGGATTATCAATGTCTGGAGGAGCTGAGTGCTAGCCCACCACCTCCTGCCCTGAGTCAAAGTCTGTCTGAACTCAGATGGGGTTGGGCAGCAGAGAGAAACATTTTCAAGCAGATTTTTTTTGGTGCAGGTTTGGAAATTCTGCATGAGCACCTTTCCTGTTCTACTACAAGACCATTTTCAGCACAAGACCTCTCCACCTCTTGACAGCAAACGGATTTCAGTGATGACCTGCCTTCCACCAACCACATGTGGCCCAGGCAGATGCAGACCTGGACTGCTGCTCTACCCACAGCACCAGGGACAGGCTGAAGCCAAGCTCCATCCAAACTGCTGTTCTGTCAAAGTTCCATGTAAACACTCATGTTATGCAAGTGAGACCGTGACCAGGTATCATCCCTATTGAATAAATGAGTAGCATGAACACTGGAGCCTTCAAAATATTTCTCTAGACTTCACTGAGAGTTGAAATAAGGTCCTGGTCTCAGAGGAGACCAACAAGCCATCTGGCTGATGCAGAAGCACAGCAGGTCCAGCAGATCCTCTACCAGCCTCACAGTGCCCATCTGCTTGCTGTGACCCACAGGGAGGGAGGCAGGGAAGATCCACCTGAGAGGTCTCACACTCTCCTCAAATCACACAAAAGTCATAAGTGGGTCTGAAGCTGTGTGTGAGTTTGGGATGGCATCTGCTGTGCCAGCAGTGGTACCTCCAGCCTTACTCCCTGCCTGCCAGCAGGCAAGGGCACAGCCCATGGCACAGATGGTGGGGGTGCCATCCCACAGCCTGGGGCCTCTTGTTTTGGAGGCATTTGGGCTAATGAAACTTCTGGTGAAGGTCTCTGCAGCTCAGGGTGCAGCTTCCTCTGACTGCAGTGTTCCAACTGCAGACAAAGCTTCCAGACAGCACCTCTGCTCATGGACCCATCTGCAACGGTGGCACATGGCCAAATGTGCAGGTGTCTGAGCTGCTCACCAGCCCAGACCTCTAAATAACTTTAGAGGAATCTCTTCTGAATCATTCTGCAGCTTTTAAACGTGCACTAGAATTAAACGAGCATTTCACATGACGTAAAAACTTTAACTAGTCCTGATGGGGACCAAACATCTGTCCTGATCATCCTTTTGGTTTTTTTTTTAATTTTATTTTCCTTGTTGTGTTGTATTAATGCATCAAAGGCTCTTAGTGTTACATTTGGCAAGCAAACCCCTGAAAGAGAGCCAGCTTAACCACCTTTGGAGGAAGGAAAAATAAATTTAGATTTCAAAAGAAGTAACTCCACTGTGACCTTGAATAAAACTTGCTCAAAATAATAACTAACTCCCCACAAAAAAAAACCCAAACCAAACACAACTTGCAAGGAGTCTTGGCCAGCGAGGTCCCTTGGGCTGGGACAGCCTTTCCACCCCTACTCATGTGTGTGACACAAGCTGGTGTGACCAACGTAAGCCCCAGTACGTACCTTGCCTATTTCACTCTGCAGCTTGTACTGGTTTAATTGCACACAGTCCTGCAGATCAAAAGGAGAACATAATTAGAGTATTAGTAAAGGAAATGACTGAGTTTGAATCAGGTTCATGTAGCGGCAGAGTGCTGAATAATTAAAGACTTAATCTTACCTAAACTGGTGTGTGTTACACTATAAGCAGTGCTTTTTTTCTTTTTTGTTTTTCGCTGACAACCCAAGAAAAAATAATTATAGGCTGAATTCTGATTCTGCTGGTGTAAAACCACCCCAGTTCCCCAACACTGCTCTAGGTTCAGCTCAGGGGGCCTGACAGCAGCCCCTGGCCCGTTTATATTAACCCTCTCTACTGGACTGTGCTCAGTACCAGGCAGGAAAACCCCTGTCCCAGCTTCTCGGGGTTTTCACGGCCTGGCAGCTCCCAGCACCCACGCCAGGGTCACAGCATGGACCCGTGCCCTTCCCCACATCAGCCTGGCAAAGACAGGGACACTCCGTGGCTGTGCACGATGTGGCTGCACCCAGAGGAACCCTCACCTGGATCCTGGGCTGCTCCTCCAGGAGAGCACACAGAGCCAAGTTCCTCTGCTACACAACACAAACAGTGGAATCCCTTCAGCTGATATGGTATTTGCTAAAATAAATCACCCCAGAGCAGGTCTGATCTCTGCTGGAAGGAATCCAGCACTGAAACCCCACGGGGTGGGGATGTGGTGATGGGGTGCTGAGCTCCTCCACAGACCAGGAGCGGCGAAGGGGGGAAACAAGATGGAACAGAAGATCTGTGCAGCCACCTGACATTAAACCCACCCTTCCTTTAGAACTGCACTGCCTAAAGGAAAACCTCCACAGCAGCAGCACCGTGAGAGGGTCTGTGGGGGACAGCACAGCACACACCTTGCTGCAAAGCTGAGCTCCTGGCAAAGAGCTGGAGAGCTCCTTCTGGGACCTCTGCAGTGCTGGCAGCAGGCAGAGTGGTCTGCAGTGGAGTTTGCCTTGATCCTCACTGAACACAGCACTGAACTGCATTGCAGGGGAGGGAAGAGCCCCAAATTTGGTGGGGTGAGGAAAACGAGGAGTTTCCAACCCCAGGACATGGTGTGGGCTGAGCCTTAGATGGGATGCATTTCCCCAGCCAGCATTTCTGAACATTTTTCCCCAAGATTGCCACACACTAAAGCAGGCTGGAAATTCACAGCCAGCCTCTGCACTTCTTTGGGGACAAAGTGAATATAAAACATGCAGATAGGTAGATTAGCCTTCTCATAGACCTCAAAATAGCCCTGCCATCTACAGAAGCAGCACCACAACATCAAAGCAGTGCCAGACGCCATCAGTCATCTGTAAGAACAGGGGGTGTAAGAGTCTCTGCCCCAGGCAGCCTTCCCACCGACAGCAACACTCCTCTGCCTCTCAGGACCCAGGCATAGGTGTGGGAGATGGTCATTTTGACTCTTCTCCATCACCAATCAGAAAACATTCCTAAAGCTCCTAACTCAAGAGATCATCACAATAAAAAATAAAGAAATGGAGGATGGATGACTTTTAAAGACTACAAGCAGTGGCTTGTCAGGAATACAAGGAATGGTTTAAATCTTGATCTTATTGCCAGGGAAGGAAGTTTTTTCCACCTCCCTGACAGGGAAGAGCAGCCAGCTGTGAGTAATGGGGCCACAGAAGTGTATTAACTCTGCTGCTAGCAAAGCACATATCTTTCCAAAGGTAAAAACCAATCCATCAGAACTAGGAGCACCAAGAGAGAAGAAAGCATGACCCGGCAAAAGCCAAGATGTGAGGCACGAGGCCCCTGAAAGTAGGCCCCTCCCCAAAGGAGGGGGTAGCATGCAGGAACCCAGGGTATGGACATGGGGAGAACAAACTCCCCTGCAAACACTGTGCCAGCAGATTCACTTCCCAGTGTGAGGTTGTGCTTTGCATCGTGGTGATTTCCACAAACTCAGCAGGAACACTTTTCTGATGATGTCTCCTGTCCTGGTTTCCCTGTGCTCAGCTTTGTACCCCTCGCCTGGTCCTGTGAAAACTGCAGTGCTACAGAGGGTGAAACACCCACTGGAGCAGCTGGGGCAGGCAGGAAAAGTGACCATTCCTCCAAGAAAGTCTCCAACCACCTCACATCTCCTGCTCTTCAAACCAGCAAGCTTAAAAAGATCAGGTCTTGCTAGATCTTTTCTTGATCTTGCTAGATCTAGGCTAGATCCAGGCCTCCTCCCCGAGCAGGGGTCACTTGCAGGAGTAGATACAGCCTTCCACACATAGCCATCCACTCTTTGCTCTGCACTCAGTATCTTGTTCCAAGCCAAGGTGGCATCTCTAAAGCACCAAGTGCTGCTTCTTGCTCACAGACTGCCAAGGAAGATGGGGCATCTTTTCCCTCCCCCCAGAAGGAGCAGAGCCATTTGTGTGGGATGCAGTCCGTCCGTCCATCCATCCATCCTCACAAAGCGCAGTGCAACTGAAGAGGGACTGTACTTTATCCCTGTGTCCAAGCCACCAATTCCTTTGACTCTGACCTCCCCACCATCCCTCTGACCTCTGGCCAGAAATTACCATTCCTATCCCTCACCAGACAGATCACTGGAAGCATCTCCCTGGTGTTTCACTGCTGCTAGACGGAGCTCGTGACAGCAGAACCCCCATCTTTACAGACAGTTTTTTGACAGGGGTGGATACACACTGGGAGGGAACACCCAGAAAGGGCCCAAGGGAAAGGCAATGCCAAGATTTGCAGCACAGCCTCCCAGAGTTTACACTCGCTGCCACCACATCCCTACCCGGCCCACGCCCCCATCACTCTCCACTCCGATAATTCCCAGCGGGAAGCACCATCACCTCAGCTTCTGCTGTGCTTCCAGCACTGGAGCTGAACACAGCAAAAATCAAACCACATTATAGGTACTTTCTACTTTTTTTTCCCCTTGCTGAAAAGGCCATAATTCACTGCTGAAGCGAGTCCTGCCACGTGTTGCTGCAGACTGGCAGGGCTGTTATTCTGTTATTCGGTTCTCCTGCAGGAAGTGGGATAATTGTCCTATTTCTTTATCAGAGAAAAACACCTATCTCTGGGCAAGTGTTTCTTTAAGATAACATTGTACAACTCTCTTGATTTCATCACGCTGATGTATTTGCAATGGCTGATAAATACAAATACAGCAACAACCTTAATGAGGTCCTTTAATGAAAAGCTGTCACCAGATTAGACTGAGCCAGTCCAAGTGTGCAATAATTGTTTTGCCTTAAAAAACAAGATGCCCCCTTTGTTAACATGTCCAGGGCATTAGTCAAGAGAGGAAGGCAGGGAATCAATGCCACAGAAAACAAAAATTAGTCAAAAATCATAAAGCACAATGCAGTCCAGAGCCCAGGTCCAGTTCCAGAAATCCACTGTGGCCACCACTGGGTGACAGAAACCCTGAGAGACTGAGAACTGAGCCTTTGCTGTCCCAGGGGAGATGCATGGATGGGAAGGGAGAACCAGAGCTGATTTCCAAAATCAGACATTTCTGAAAACAGAGTGCCTACATACATATAATGGAAAATACATATACAATTGAGAATTTTGCCCCCTAAACAAAGCCAACTTCCCCAATCTGAAAAGAATTTTCAGCAATTCAGAGATACACTTTAAAGAGAGGCATGTAAGAAAAATGAGGAAACACTGGTTTAAACTCATCCTGCCTGGAAGGGGAAGTGAATGCAGTTCTGAAAACAGGCAAAATGAAAATAAAAGCCAGAAAATGGGTATTAAGGGTAGCAATGAATGCAAATTAGAAAGTTGTTCGGGGACAGAGAAGGATAGACAGGTAAGAAAAATAATCGTGGCAGTAAGAAAAATAATCAGATTTTTAAACAACATCCGAAAAGAAATGCAAAAAGAAAGCCCATCCCTGCTGCACTGCACTGGCCATGGCTGGGCAGAGAGCACTGGGGCTCACCCACCCGAGCCCTGGAGCTGATGCAGGAGCCTGGGCACCTGCTGGGTCCCTGGGGTATGACTGGGAGAGCGAGGAGGAGGTTGGGACACGTGGGACCAAGGCAGACCATTCCCAGCCCCTCTCCAGCTGCAGCTTTGGGCTTTCTCCTTCTCTCAGACCTTACCCTTAGACAAGCTGGAAACACAACTTTAAATAAAGGTTAATTAATCTAAGGAAAAGAAATTAGCAATGCCTGTAGGGGAGTCTTCTTTGAAGAAATGTTTTCCAGGTATCTTCAATCTTCTCAAGAGCTCTAGTTTGAGCACCTCAGTAAGGCCTCTAGAAGAAACTCATCTCAGGGACTTGGGCTGGAAGGGGACGCTCTCAGCCCATGCTGAGTAGGAGCTCAGTTCCTGCCTCTGCCCTGGTCCCACCTGAGTTTACCTTTGTGCACAGCAAGGAAAGCACTTTATGAAGAAAACCAGGCAGCTCCCAAGCCCTGGAGGAGTGTGAGACCTGGATCAGCCCAGCACCAAGGCACTGCCTCTCAGCTCTCGACACCAGTTGCTTCAAACCAGTTGGCCAGACAAGCAGGGGGCTATGATATAGATGGGGAAAGCCAAGGATAGAAGGACAAAGAAGTGATTTATTTTCCATGCCTCTGGAGTAAGCCATGGACATCCTGCATAGGAAAATTTCCTTTGTCAGCTCGTTCTCCTCCCTGCATCCGCAGCCAGGAGCATCTCCGAGGAGGGAGAAGGCACTGGCCTGACTCATCCTCTCCATTCTTGCTGAAGCACACACAGCTCCAGCTGATTGCCACGACTGCAGGGACACCCAGGCAGGGGGAACTGGAACAGTCTCCCACTGATCCCAGAGGCTGGAGGGACAAATGTGGACACCCAGGCAAGAGAAACCAGAATGCAGGGAAAAGAAGGGAACATGTGAAAGGGAAATTTAACTGGAAGAGACTGGAGAGGAGACTGTATAAAGCAATTAATTGTGCTGGTGGGCCTGGGGAGAAAACCTGAAAAAAGACATCTTTTATTCTTCTCCTAGCCACTCTTCAAGTAAGATTTTCCTGGCTACCAAAAAGGGCTGGTTAAAGACAGCAGAATTTAAAAAAAACCCAAACTAAACCCATCAGCACTGCACTTTCAAATGCCACATTCCAACAAGCAGCACCTCTCCCCTTTCACAGACCCAAGACCTGCTCTTTCAGATGGGACAAGCTCTGTCAGTCACGCAGTGACAAGATGCCCATGTACAAGCATCTTCACAGAGTCTTTCCCTGGTACATACAAACACCAGGGCATCATTTGGGCAGCAAAGCACAAGCTGCTTTTAGGAGCCTCAGAAAAATCCTCCCCTCTTGCCTTGCTGCCAGCACGGAGCAGGAGCCAGGAACGTCACATCAAGAGGCAAAGTGGGCCAGCAACCTAAACTCTGGGGCCTGTGCCTCAGCTCTGCAGCTTTATGTACCCTTAATAGCTTCAGCTTAATCACGTCTGTGCAACAGCTAAAGGCAAAGCCATTCCCTTGTCAGAGCAAAGCACTGATAGGCAGCAGGAACCCAGGGTATGGACATGTGGACATGGATAGGCAGCAAGGCAGCAGAACCCCATCAGGCACTCCTGCCAGGAAAGGCAGCACCGAGAGAACCTTCCAGGTCTCAGGCCATGGATAATCTAAGAAAGGAAGGGAACAAACAGGGAACTTTTTGAAGTACAGATTAATTTTCGATAGAGAAGTGACAGATCAGGTTAATTAAGAACACAATAATGCTTGCAGAGTTGAAACTGCAGATCCAGACTTGTCAGCAGTGGCTGCAAGACACCAGCAGCTGCCAACTCTTTGTCCAAGGGCAGTTGGCTAATTGGTGTCTCTGGGAATAGCCTTTGTGCGAGACAACAAGCCCCAGCCCTGCCAGCCCAGGAGCCACCACCTGCCTAAATAACAAATCCAAAAGCCCTGCTCAGAAGGCAGGTGTCTGTGGAATCAGTCACAGCGACAGGACAGCCCTAATTCGCTGCTTGCTGCTGGCACTGGATAAGTCCTCCCTCAGCCTCACAGGCTCAGCTTCAGCTCTCGGCCCTCTTGATGCCTGAACAGAAGTTTTCCTCCCAGGCTGTGAACAAATATTAAACCAGCATTAAAAAGCTCAACACTGTCTGTCTAAGAGAACACAACGTTCTTCCATAATTCATCAGTGAAAGCAGCATTCAGCTCTGCCATATCCCCAAACTCTGTCTCTGCATAGCACATCTCTCCATTATTTCTGCAGATCAGCCCAGGATGCAGCACCACTGACAGCCAGGCACTGAGCTGCCATCCTGCTGGAGAGGGAAGCAGACTCAGTCTGAGATGGCTATCGGCACAACAGGAAACTGTGACATGCAGCTGTGCCATCCATCCCTGCTCCTGACAGACAGTGCCTGCACATGGGTACTGATAAAGCCTGAATGCTCCTGAACTTCACCTCCAGCTTTGCACAAACTGGAACCGACCCGGGCAGTGCCCTGAGCTGGAGCAATGGATGGTCTGCTACTGAAAGGCACTGACTGAGGATGCCAGAAACCCAATGCAAGGGGAAAGAACCAACTCCCAAATGGCTTTAAGCAGGTGAGAGGCAGTGACTGGAATATGAACGTGAAGCTTGCCTAGAACAAGGTGTGCCACAGAGCCATTTGCAGGCAGGTCAGGGCAATGCTGTGACTGGTGAGCTGGATCTTGTCAGTGACCCACCAGCCTCACTGCTCAGTGAGGGTCTGCAGATCAGAGTGACCAACAGACACCCAGCAGCAGCTGCTGCCAAGTGCACCACGACTGTATTTTTCATCATGGGCTGATTTTACCCACAGTAGCACCAAAAGCCTCAACATGGAGACCCTGGTAACTTTTAGAATCCCTGACAGAGAACAAAAGACCTGCTCTCCATTTCTTTCAGAGTTCCCTGCTGTCTCTCTCAGCTGCACAGCTTGGATCTGGACTGGCAGTGCCTCTCACAGCCACCAACACAACAATCCTTCAACAGGCACTTGGCAGAAGCAGTGGTGACACTGGACACTGGAGCTGGGCTGTGTGCAGGCTGCACACTCACCTTGCTGTCACGCACCTGACACACACTGCTCACGATTCAGTGCCCAGCCTCAAATTCTACCCTGTATCCAAACATGCATCATCCTAACCCTTCTGTTCCTTATAGGATACAGATGCTATCCCTGTAAGGCGGGCAGGAGCAGCACAGCTCCCGAGAGCACCTCTGTGAGGACAAGCACCCACCTCAGAATGTTCCCAGCTCGCTCAGGCTCCCTTCCCACTCCTACCACAGCCATTCCCCATTAATATGAATGGTTTCCAACGAGCACAGCTCTGCTGTGCAGCTGGGCTGCACCACAGCAGCGCTCTCTCAGTGATATCAAAGTGACCATGAAAAAGGCAGCACTGTGAAAAGAGCTGCTGCAGGAGCAGGGACACAAGGGCTCCACATCTGCATTTCCAAGCATTTCCCACCCCCAGGCAGTAACCCTTGCTCCCCAGGATGCAGATGCTGTGGAAGAGGATGGAGTAGTTTGAATTTGCTTGCAGATGGGAATGTGCCAGTCACACTTGACTGCAGTTACGTTGAAAGATTTCAGAAAAGCCTCGCTCCTGGCACAGTCACGGCACTGCAGGATGGGAGAGCTGGCACTCAAGTCACGTCCTGCTTCCAAGAACTGGCTCCTTTCCCTCCCTGCCTCCCTTATTAAAGCATATGGCTGCTGTCAAAGAAGCTGCAGTCTCTGCAGTGCACCTTCTGCACGTATCCTCTCATCAGCTGGGGATGTACCACCCATCCCACAGCTGATGTGACTTGCACAATTTCCCAGAGGACAATGGCTGATTTGGTTGTGCAGAGCACCATCCCCCCAGATGTGCAAAGGGAAAACACCCACTTCACAAAAAAGAAACACCAAGCCACACAGAAGTTAAGCTCCGAGTCCCTTGGACCCACACTGGCAGAAGTCTAAACTCCAGTGATTTGGGTCCCTGTGTTGCTGCAGGTATCTAGGTCATGACATTGGGCACTGTGGTCTGAACAGCCCCTCTGCTCCCCATCCTCCTCACTACAGCACATCCAGCACTGGGAATTGCAAACATCACCCACTTCCACAAGACACTCGACCACTGACAGCATGTCACAGCCCCTCCAGGGCAGCTCTGGGACCAGGAGAGCAGCTGCAGAACAACCACAGCCACCCAGAAACCCCTCTGAAGGAGAGTAGGGTCACAGCCCTCCATTACCACTGCTGTTACAAATGCTTTAAAGACAAAAGAAAACCCTGACAGGAGCCAGGCATTTAAGCTCTTTATAAAATTAAATCATGCCTTCAATTATGCCAAAACACAACAGCAGATACATAATCTCCAGAAGTTTAAATCCATAAAATACCATCAGCAAAGCTGCTGTGACTGGTGAATTTCTGAAGGGCACACACAGCAGGGACATGAGAGCAAAGTCATTTGGCCACAGCCCTTTCTCTGAACAACCTGAAAGACCTTCTGCCTGCTCCCACGACACAGGGGTCATAGTCCCTTAACAAGACTGTCCCAGGCAGATGAGGGCTAAAGGAGCCAAATGTCAGGGCCAGGGCTACACCCAGCAGAGCTCTCCAATTCCGAGCTAATATGATCCCTGGTTCCAGGGATTTTTTTCCCCCCCTTAGAAATAGCAGTGCTTTCAGATCTACTTCTCCAGAAGACTGAAGGCTCCCATTACCACCTGATAAAGTCTTACCTTACCTCAACACCTCAGCTGTAGGGGAGAATATGCCTACCTCAGAGTCTGATATGGAGACCCGATTGGACTCTATCGTTGGTCTCCTCATTATACGTGGAGATGGCCCTGTGGCATAAGGGCCACAACCTGGAGTGTTGCTAGAAGCCAAATAACCTCCTGATGATCTTTCCTGAAGGGACAACTTCCTACTTGATAGACCAGGTCTAGTTAGAGGTCTCTTGGGACCATGCCTCAAGTGAGCATCTTCTGACTGTTGGGAAGACAGAAATTCGTTGATGCCCATGTCACTGCTGACTCCATTTCTTTGGATGTCCTTTACGTTATCAGAAAAGACTGTGTCATTTTCTTCAGGGTTGTCTTCACCATTTTGGTCACTTCTGTCTGGGACAACAGACACATCTATGGCTGCCACTCTCTCCACCAGTTCAGTCTGTGTGTCCATGCCTCCATCCACAGCATTTGCTGGAGAGTCCCCCATGGCTGTGTCCAGCTTGTTTGGTCTCAGATGGTCACGAAGAGAGCAGTGATGTTAGTACTCAAACGCTCCATGAAATACCTGATAGGAATCACAAACAGAATAATAATGTTCACTCAACACAAACAGAACCAAACAGCCATCTCTGGCTTCTTCCAGCATGCAAGAAAGTGAAGGCAAAACACTGGCAGGCTGTAAACAAGGTACAAACACTCAGACTGAAAGGCAAACACAGGCATTGAGCCAGACAGGAAAGAGATAAAAATGAGATTTTATCTGATGTGTAACAAGTGACACAGCTAAACAGAATCTCTCCTTCTGTAGCCAGACTTACAGCCAACCAGAGCTTACAATACTGGGAGAAGCATCCCAACAGCTGAGGGCCAAGGGTCGAACTTTCGACCTCTTGAATTCTTATTTATAGGATACAAGAGCTTCTGGCATGTACTCAAACCCAACAGCCATAACAACAACTCCACAGCCATTTAGGGCTCCCCAGTGGTCTCTCTGCTGCCCTGTAGGCCCTTAGAGAGGGTCATAGAACGGCCAAACTTGGTGACTTCCACACTGCCATTTGCAACATAGTCAGCATAAGGAGAATTTAAAAGCAAATCCGGTTCCAGGGTCGCCCCTGATCCCACACAGTTGCAGTCTGTGTGCAAACACATGTTAATCTTGCTGCCCATTGTGTATAAAAGCTATAGTGAGTTGCAAATCAACAATGCTTAATGATTAAAGCATGGTGGGAACCAGCTTTTCCTTGGGAAAAGACCTACAGAACACAAAAGTGCAATATAAAGCTAAAACTGCTGCATAAAATTGCTGTTTCCTGGATGCTAATTTCAGTCTCAATTTAAAAGAGATTTCAGTCTTCCCAGCACAGTGCAGAGCAGGAAATGATCCTCTGTAGCACATGGCTGTCAATCACCTCTGAAGATGCAGCACTGCATCATCTCACCTCTCTGCCCAGCTTCTGGGGACAGTGGAGGAGTACTTGACTTTACTCACAGCATCCCGGCCTGCATCCAGTGAATTCCAGAGCAGGCTGAAATATTGCAACCTGTGGTTCTCTATATTCAAAGAAGGTTGTGCATAAAACCCCTGCAAGTCAGGTGACACTTGCATCTACATTTCATTTACATGAGGACAGGGTGGGGGTGAGTGAGTCCAAAGAGCCCCATCCAGGATCAACCTGGGAACAAACACAACCCACGGCAAGGAGCACAGGTTGAGCTGCGCCCAGAGCTGCCCAGCAATGCTCAGTTAAACACACTACAGTGAACTCTGCTGCACAGGGATGACCTCCTGAGGCCCCCATGGCAGCCACATTCAAGCAAACTTTTATATCAATAAGAAAACCAGATTAAGATCTCGACTGGAGGCTTCACCCTAGGTCATGTGCCAATCATTGGGATACACGCTGGGCACTCAATGTCACAGAAAGGGAACATCCACATCTAAGATATTCCTCTCCACATCCCACTGTTCACCTCCTTTCCCCCCTCCTGTCTTTTCTGCAGGCTTGCTTGAAACAAATTGACAGAAGTGTCAGTCACTCAAAACAGTAATGAAATGGTGAGATCAGCTTTAAAAGCTTCTATTAAAACTATATTTAAACACTTCAATCCCAAAGCACAAACCCCCTCTGGAGCCAGGGTGCAGGCACTGGGGGTAGCTCTCAGCAGCGAGGGAAGGGTGTGGGGTGCACTGCAGCACACACTGCACGTGGTCCCACAAAGCCAGGGGCAAAGCAGCACAAGCTTCCCTTCTGCCAGACCTCCCTGCTCTCCCAAACCCAGGCTGCAGGCTGGATCCTTGCAAGCCAGCAAGGATCCTTCAAAAGGATTTGTGGGAAGCCCACCAAGGACTTGCTGTCAGCAAAATGCTTTTGTCAATTCTGGGAAGCTTCTTAGCTAAACGAGGAGCATCAGGTCAGGGCAACTGCAAGTCTGCAGTCACCCCACTCCCTCTGCAGAGGCTTTTCCTGCACTCCAGAGCCTAGGGAGCAGCACATTTCCCAATGACACTCACGGGGATGCCTGCATGCTTAGCTCTAGGGGAAGGTCATCTCCTCAGCCCCAGGGAAGCACAGTCTGCAGCCCTGCCTGCGGATCAGGGCTTCCCAGGGCTGCTCTGCAAGGCCAGGAAAGCACCAGCCACATCCCCGCTGTCTGCAGCTCTCCTGGCAGGCTGGTACATCACAGAGATTGTTCTAAATGAAGGGAAGGAGGGAGCGAAAATGCTTCCACCATTTAACCCAGCTTGCCCAAGGAATAGGAGGAAACCTCCGAGGTCACCCTGAGCTAAAAGCTGTTTCTTCTGCCGACAGAGGAACAAACCTGAGGCCTTTCTTTGTAGCAGCTTCAGCCCCTGGACAGTCACAGAGAAAAAAACCCGAGGCCTTTCCTTACAGCAGCTTCAGCCCCTGGGCAGTCACAGAGAACCAAACCCCAGGCCTTTCCTTGCCGCACCTTTAGCCCCGGACAGTCATAAAGAAACAAACCTGAGCTTGACGCAGCTTTAGCCCCTGGACAGTCACAGCTCACCTCACTCCCAGGCAGCAGCAAGAGGAAAATGAATCCGCAACTGAAGCCTGCAGCTGCTACACCTTCTTCCCTCCTCCTGCCACGAGGTTTTCCCCCTGTGTGGGAGCAAGGGGAAGGAAGAATCTGCCCGTGTTGCTGTGTGGCTGGGCATGAAAGCCCACAAACCACCCACCTGGACTGAACATTTGTGAGTTTCATGCTGCTCAGCCAGCAGGAAAAAAAAGGCCAGGAGCACCGTGAAGAGCAGTCCAGCAAACAGTGGTGCTCATGTCAGTCACCTGAGCAGCTCCTCACCACCCAGACCAGGCAGCCGAGGTGTCTCACTCTCAAAAGCTGAAACAAACTTGCTCAGTTCTAACCCACAGCACAGGCTTCAAAATAAATCTCCAGCTAATTGACAACTGAACTAGATAAACTGAAGATAAACCCCATAAATCAGTTCATCCGATCAAAACAAACAGACCATACAGTATTAAAACAAATAATACAGTGCTGCTAAAAGCAGGCTAAAAAACCCAGCAAGACTTTAGAGAAAATAATCATTCAGCTGTAGAGCTGGGCTTTGTTTCAGGTTCTGCTGTTTTGAAGGATTCCTTTTCACTGATAAATCCTCCAAAACTGTATTGGAAAGCGAAGAGTTCTGAATAAACAAATCAGTTATGTGCAACCCAGTCTCACTGTGTATAAACTCAGTACAAAAGGCAACTATTAATTTCTGCAAAGCTAAATCAACGGTGGATTTGCAGTTTTTCAGGCTGTGGCACAACCATACCTTGCTGTGATGGGAAATCCCAGCAAAACAGAAATTCCACCACCACCATCTCCCAGCTCCTGCGCAGCTTCGCCGGCCCTGCTGATCCCCCACAACACTGAACACCTGCTGCAGAACAGAGGATTATGCTGCACACACGAACCAAAGCTGCAAACAAGCTTATATGAGCAAAATTAATTTACTTAAAGATATCTTATTTACCATTTTTCCCTGTAGCTATTCCTCTGCTGCAGGCAGGCTGCTACTTCAACCATGATTTTCACAATATATTTATCAAATGGCTGCACATGTTTCCCAGACTGGCACTGAGCAGGGTGTGGTACAAAAAACCCTTTTGAAAGGAATATGATTCTGGAGAAAATCTCTCTGTATTTTATGTGCAAGTGGGAGATGAGCAGATGCAATTAGTTTTGCTGCTCAATAAAGTATTCCAAAGGATTGTTTGAAAAAAAAAAATTGTAAATCTAGTTTACTGCCTGGTCCATCCTCTTGGCTAACTAGAAATGTTCCTATCAGAAAGGATGGAGAGGCTAAAAGGTCCTGAGCCTCAGCAAACCCAGCTTCATTTCCCAATTTTGCTACAGGCTGTAGAAAAGTGACTTTATGGCTTTGTTGCAGTTCCAGGTTAAGAGGAATGATGCTGCTTCTCCTTTGTGCCCCTGAGAACACACCTGCCCCGTGCTGAGGCACCAAGGGCTGCTGCAGTAAAAGAATCCCAGTGAATAATAACTGTAATGAGCATTTGCAAGGAAGGGCTTCAGGCAGTGATTCTGCTGCTGCTCAGTCAGAGGATTCAAATGCTCGTGGCTGGCATCCCCCACGGGGAGCACCAGGGATGTCACACTGACACCCTGCCTGCAGGCACATCCATTAGGTACCTCTTGACCACAGAATACCCACAGAGAGACGTCCCAAAGATCACAGCAGCTTTACTCTGTGCTTTACCATACACCAGCAAGGTCAGGAATCAGGCCAGGTTTTCCAATCAGTGCAATGATCCATCTACCAGGACAGTCTGCTTGCAGGGGGGATGTCATCCCCATCACCAGCATCCATCAGCTCAGCTGAGACCCTCCCCCAAGAACTCCCTCCTGCCTGGGGCAGAGCTGGCAGCACACCCAGCCCTGTCTTGTGTGTGTTTCCTTCAGACATTGCCCCCAGCAGCACAGCCATGATGAAGAATCCGCTGCAACTGCTGTCAGCAGCAGAAACTCCCTTTAAGGAGAGAAGCAGCACGTCTTGGGCTGGGCTGCCAAGTCCTGGACAGCTCCTCAAATGACATCTTAGAAATATCAGGTCAGCAAGTCCCTTCCAGAGCCAGAGCTATCTCCCCACACCAAGCAACACAGACTAGGAGTATTTCCATCCTGGAGTGTCTCCTGTGCTCCCAGTTCTGCAGGACTTCCCCAAGCACTGCTACCCTGATATGAGGGAGATAATTCCACACGTCCCACCCTGACCCCATCAACTTTTTATACATGCGGGAGGTACTTGCCCCAAGCCCAGCCAGCTCATTCCAATACCTTTGGTCTGAAGAAGTTGGAGGGGAACTTGGGTCCCACAGCCATGCACTGGAGCAACATCTGAGCTGCCACAAACCCCACAAGCAGTTTGCAACATATGCAACTTCAGATACAATGCACCAGTCATTTATGGGTCTCACTGCTGTGGAGGGAGAGCAGCTAGAGGGTTCATTTTTCCTGCAGTAATTAAATTCAGAGCATGTTGGCCTACATTCCAGCTCTGCCCACCCCTGGCACACCAAGCAGGGCACCTGAGGGTGAGACTGCTTCCTGCCCATCTCCACTCACACTGCTGCTGCCAGGAATCAGTCCTGGAGGAGCAAATGAGCTTCTCGGCATCTGTGAAAATCAGTTTCAGACATAGCTGGCCAAAAGGCAGCCCAAACCAAGAGGCAAAGGACAATAAGAAGCTGTAGCTCTGTGAAGATGAAAAGAAGCAAATCCCTGCAGTCCTTGCAGAGATAATCAAGGCAGGTGTACACCAGACTGCCCATTTGGACTGTGTCCTTCCTGGCAAGGGCCAGTAATCACTTTAGGTACTAATTTCTGACTAGAAGCAGAAGACATTACCACAACCTAAATGATAACTAAGAACACATTGTTGGTGCTTCTTACACACACGCCACACATTTGCTTTATCCCGGGGCTCACAAGGCTCTTGTGTCAGGGCACAGACAAGCACATCTTGCTGAGAAATCACTCAATCCTGCTGTAATCATCCAGTCCCTCTTCTCTCCACAGCTCTTGGCAGTGAGCCTGGCTGTTGTGCCACAGCTGAAAATCAGATCTGAAGCGAGGTGCTTTGATGACTTGTGTGAGGCTCCTCGCACAGCTTTACCAGGAACCACAGAATGACAAAGAACAGCAGCTTTTGCAACTCAAGCATTGCGTGAGAAATTTGAAAAGCAAGTTCAGACCCCTGCTCCTGCCAGACTTCTTAAATGACAACAAACATCTCCAGACCATGGTCTGGAAAACGCAGCATTCTACCTCCTCCTCTTCCTTAGTCCTTTCCAAGGCAGAGTGCTTTCCAAAGGGATTTTGGGGCCAGCGCAGCCCTTGAGCTATAGAAAACAAGCACCCCAAGGTGCACAACTCTGTACTTGTCCTGTTCTCCCTCTCTTCTCCCTGAGAGACCCCATCTGAAGGCAGAATCTGGGGTTTGGATCTGATGAAGGACTGATGCTTTCATGACCCTGGATGTAAAGTATAGATGCGCATGTGAGACACAGGCTGAGTTCTGCAGTGATCTCCTGATATTATCATGTAAAAAACAGAAGTTACACACCATGAAGGCCATGTAACCACTTTTAAGAGCAATTAACAGCATATTTAAAATATATTTTGAAACTAGCCAGGATGCTGAACCAAGATGTCCAGTCTACCAACCTACAATTCAAGAGATAACAACCACCTTGCACACAGTCTCAAGCCTGGAAAGTTTTACAAAAGATTTCCCAACTGCATTTTATTTCATCCCTCCATGTTCTAATTATATGGTTAAATACATTTGCATAATCAGATGCAATTATACTAATTGCATATATAAGCAATAATCAACCAAAAATTACTCTGAAGAAAAAAGTTTCTACTTCAGGAAATTTCTGTAACAAGAAAATACTGAGGAATGCCAAGTCCATCTAACCAAGAGTGATATTAACATTAAACACTCCAGATAATGCAGGTGAAACAGGAGCCCTGCCCAGAGCATTATCCAACTGAATGAGCTCTGTTGGCACATTTTAACCATGCCTTTGGTGGGGACAACACCAAAGAACTGAAGAGGAGTTGTGCTCCTTTGTACTCAAGCCCTGGCTACTAATGACTTTGGTAAGACAGGTTTGGCTGCTGTGTCTTACTGTGTTTTACAGTAGAGGTTCAGCAAGACTCGTGGGCATCAGATCCTGATGCTGGACCGTATTCACTTCTGCTTTAATCTTTTAAAGCTGTTTATCAGTGTATGAGCATCGGAGCTGCTTTTATTTTGCAAATTACAGCTGGGAAAGCACGAGGAACAGCAATGAGAGGCACTCAGCCCACATATCCCACAGTATTTGCTTTCAGTGATGCCAAGTGCTGTGACTCACCATCTCTGCAACAGCCCAAAGTGACCACAAACCAGCACATCCCAGCACTCAACTCCACACTGAGTCTGGTGACAACCTGAGCTCAGATTGTAACAAATCCCATTTGCCCTTGTGACAAGGGATACAAAAGCCCTGTAGGGGAAGGACCCTGGCCACTGTGCCAGCCTGATCCTGATCCCAGCTGCTGACACCATGGCAGTGAGGGATGGGAGGACTGGTGTGGGCAGAGAGCCCAAGCCCAGTCCTGCTGTGTGACCACCAGCCTTACTGGGTGCTTTGCCTCACTTCCAAGTGACCCTAGGGAAAGCAATGTGAAGGATTTTGGCATGTTAATGTGCACACACAGCCTGGACAACATGGAGACCTCTACTCAGGTGTCAGGAGAAGAAAAACTCATTTCCAAAGCTGCTCTCAGCTGACACCAACTCAGACCTCAGAGCCTGCCTACCCCAACCGCCTCTTCCAGTCACCATCAAGAGTGCAGGAAATACCCAAATGCAACCTGCTTACTGCCCAGGGAAAGCTGATCCCCATAAATCCAACGGAAAAGCGGCCTCCCAACCAGCACCTGTAAGAGTACTTGGTGCTACTGCTTGAGGTGGGCACGGACAGCATCAGCTCACACAGAGAGACCCCGTGTAGGGTCAGTGCAGGACCTGTGCCGTGGAGGGAGCAGGCTCCTGGGGCTGAACATAAGCAGGGAAGAGGAGGAGGAAGAAGAGGAGTAAGAAGTGTAATGGTTTGCTGTCACTTGCTGGGCTGAGAGGCAGCGTGATTCCCAGGAGAGGAGGCAGCCGTGGCAAGGAGCACAGCTTGCTGGAGGTGGATTTAAACAGTCAGTGAGGGGGTGCTTCAAAAAATAACTGAGAATGTCAAATTATGTGAAAGTTGAAAAGCTTAGATTATTTGTAAAATACTAACAAGCTAGGCAGTAGCCAGGCTCTATTGATTAATGAACAAAATAATTGCCTCAGAATCAGGGAGGCTTTAATATTCAGGGCCTTCATTGCAATAACGGCTTTCCAAATGTCTGCACCACAGCAAGGTAAATGGCAGGTTAAAAAAAGAAGTTTTTCAGTTGTTCTAAGGGGAAGAGATTGGTCTCAGGTGAACCATCTTCTGCAGCAATCCATAATGAACCTCAAAATTGCCACAGAAGATGATACAGACACGTGTATCACTGTAGTGATAAACTGAAAATGAAGAAATCAAGAGGACCTGAACAGCCTCTCTGTCTGCAAGGGCGAAGTCTAATACTCCACAATGGCCAAATCTCTACTGATCTCTTGGGAGCAGAACCAGGCACTCAAACCAAACCTGTCTCTAAGCCAGTGCAGTTACCCAGTGCCTTTGGGGGACTTTGCTGGACAGCAGGGCCAGGGCACCAGCAAGCAGCCTATGGAAAGCACCTCAGTGGCACAGAGAGCAAGAAAAGGGAACAGAAGAGAAACAGAACTGAAAACAGAATTCACAGCAATGAGCTCATGCACAGATTCACGTGAACTGTCACAGCACAAGGCACCTGCCCTCTGGTTTTAGTGTAAGGTCTGGCTTTTAAGCCTGGTAAGCCCAGCCTGCAGCATGGCTCTGGAGCAGCAGGGAGCCTGCCAGCCAGGCAAGCCAGCTCTCACATACACCAATCTGTCACCCCAAGGAACAGAAACCAAGTGCACACAGCAGCTGATCTTGTGGGACTGCATCCTGCTTCCACAGCAGAGTCTGTGAGATACACGAGCAATTAAATAAATTAAGGAGGAGGGAAGAAGCCACCTGGAATTGTAGAGTCAGGCTGCTGCTTTAGCAGCAGTCTCAGCCCAAGCTGCACATCGGCACCCAGATGCTTCCAGGACATCTCTTTCCTCCTCCCCAGTTTATTCATTTCACCAGCATATTTCTCAGCCCTGCCTGCCTCCCCTGCATCCACTAGCACCTTCTATACCGACTGCCATGGCTAACTCTGCTTTCCAGGTGCTCACAGAATTCCTGCTGCTGCTCAAGATATAAGAATTCAATGACAGAAAGCAAATCACTGCAGAACAATGCTGGTTGCTCAGTTTAAGAGCAGCATAGTGGGATCTGGGAAAGGACACACAGAGATCATCAACACAGCAAAAGAATTCAGCATCAAATACCTTTGCCAGGCTCAGATCTCACAGCACAGACCAGCACTGTTTAAACAATTGTTTAAAAAGCATCTACAACCAACCAAACAAGCCACCAGGCAGAACAAGATCGCATTTATACATGTCAGGTCTTAGAGGTTTATCTCCCTCCCAGATAAGGAGAAAGCTTTCAGCTGCCTTTGAGAGATCTGGAGGTATTTCAGGGGATATATCAAGTTCCTTAGTTCTGTAAGCCAGCTGCAGTGAAAAGTCTTTTCAGCATTTTAAAAACATTAATTTCCACCTGTTCCAGGATTGCAAATCTACAATAAAAGTGTAAGCACAAAACACTGCAGGCTTTCTTCTTCCCAGCAGCCCAAACACGGGTAGAGATTTCTATTCAAGGTGATCTCTGCAAAGAGTTTGAACCAGGGAAATTATCCCAGCACCCATCTCTAAATGTCCGTGGGCTGAAGGTCTTCATCAACTCTGCCAATCTGCACAGCCCCAGGCAAAGGGCAAAGCACAGAACTGCACAGGGCAAGGCAAATACAGTGAACTCTGTATGACAAGACAAATGGACTTCAAATTCAGAGCTCGAAGTATCTGTTCTATTTCCACATGGATAACTTCCATCTTCTGATAATCCCCACATCTTTAGAAACCCCAGGACTTGAAAACATGTCCTCAGATAACCTGAACAATATCAAAGGCAGTGGCAGCAGAGAGGCTCTGTACAGAGGGAACAGGCTCTGGGGGATGAGCAACAGATCCCACGGGAGTCAGAACCAGGTACACCCCAACAATTACCCTTGTTGTGCACACAACCCACACTTGGAAACGTAAAGGGTAGCAGGCTTCCCACTTCATTTGAAGCCTTAAGCTTTAGCTCTTTAAGCCTAAATGCACTTTCAAAGCCCCGAGGTCAATGACTGGAGATTATCCAGGCAAAGGCTGCTGGGGAGAAAGCTGTTCTTTTGAGTCACTGCAATGCTATCCCTGAAATTTAGGCTGATGACAACTCAGCATTTGTCAGAGTGAAAAAGGCTTTACAGCACCAAAGGGCCAACAACAGTTCCCAGGTGCAGCTTTAGTTAAAACACGAGTCTGAGAATGCCACCCTGGGGCCCCCTGACTTCACTCCAGTGAACAGGTTGAACCCAGGCTGCCCAGGCTGGGGTTCCAGGCTGCCCTGGGACACCAAAGCAGCGCCCCTGTGCTTGTGGCTCAGGACAAGTACTGTGCATTGAACTCAATGAGCTGGGCTCTTTGTCAAGTGTTAGAAATGGTGCAAAGCCATATCATTTCTGCAAAGAAGCAGTGGAAAAAGGCAGGTTTCTGGTCACCAAGTCAGCAGGTGCAGGAGCAGAACGGGGAGTAAATCTGCTGGCAAGGAGGTGTCCTGACAGTTTTTGACAAGCCAGGGTTTAGTCCTGCCTTGCATGCCCCAGTGAGGCATAGAGAGCTACGGGAGGAGCTGCCCCAGCTGCAGATGGGGGGAGAGAAGAGACACAGCCAGTACTGATGGCAGCACACATGAGGCCATCTCCCTGCACAATCAAAACTCCTTCAGCCTCCAGCCTGGGCAGCAGCACCTTCCTCCCGCTCACAGCAGGCAAAGCCAAAACCTTGAAAACAAGAGAGTTAGAAGCCACGAACTCCACAAGATTTTTGGCCTCCTCTCTTCCCTGCCCTGGGCTCCACTGCAGCTGATACCACTTCCAAATAAAACCTGAATTTGGCTTTTTGCTGCTAAAATTTTCAAGGCAGGAGAAAGGCAAACACAGCCTAAAAGGAAAGGGTGGTAAGCAAATACGATCTGTGCAATTTAATAGCAAGCAAAGACATGTGGAAAGACGGGATGTGGTTTACAAATGCAGTTTGAGCATCGCTCACACAGCCTGGCCTGCCCTGTGCCCAGGAAGAGAGCAAAGAAGGAAGCCTCTGAAACCAATTAACTTGGGCACTGGTGGCAATACCTGATCCCAATAGCTGTATCCCATGTCCTGGAAGACATCCCTGTGGTACAGGTCGGGGTGTCGCTGGCAAATGAATTGCACTGCTCTGGGTACTCAGATATCCTTCTCCAGTTGCTATGGGAAAAGAAATCAAAGAACAAGACTGGTAACAACGTGAAAAAACTAAGCAAAGCATGCGTCTAAAAGCCTTGCTGGCTGCCAGCCAGGGCGCTCAGCACCTTCCAGGTTGTATCCCAGAACAACTAGTCTGTATGCAGCCACTGAGTTTCCCAACACACTGCTCCTCTCTTTGATGGAGATGTTGGCTCTACTCCAGCAAAACACTTAAACACATTCTTGAACTTTAACTGTGGTCTCAGGACATCAGAAGGGATGATCACACATGTGCCAAAGCGTGAACAACACAGAAAATCTCAGCCTAAAAAATGTGGAAATGCTCACAGGAGTGTCTGGGTAAATGTGTTTCACATGTGTCTCAAAGAGAGCTGCCCAGTTACTCTGGGAGCCATCCCAAGGCTCCTTTCCCAGGAGGAGAGGAGGACAACAACATTTTCTGCCACATTTTCATTTTCTTAGGCTAGCAGGGCTCTCGTCAAGGCAGTATCAGAAATAATTCTCATTGCATCCATCCCTTCTTGGGTGGGGTCTACGTCCATCCATCTTTCTTCCCTTCACCAGTGCACACTGCAGCATACAAAGCACTGAGGAGAGCTGACTCACTTGGAGGCAGCTTTTGAACTGTCCTCATCTGGAAGGGCTTTTTTTGCAGTAACAACAGCAAAACACTAATATTATTACTATTATTATAATTATTATTATTACTATTATAATAATATTATAACGTATCAGTGCCATTCTTTCACCATTGAGGCTAGCAACAATTGATAAATTAGTTAGGCAAATTTTAAAAACATTCTAAAACAGAACACAGAAAACCCTTCTTCTGTGAGGGCTTTCTCTCAGAGACAAAGCAAACTAGAAAACTTCTTGAGGAAGTGATAGATTTGTCTTGACTTGAATTCTCTGAGAGGAACTGTTCATAAAATCCCCCACACCTGTGACCCAGGAGATCTAGCACAGACAACTACAGAAAACTGAAAACCTACAAGCCTGTGAATTATTCTCTATTACCTGACAAAAGACACCCATAGGGGAACTGTTTTAGCTTTCCTTTCACCAGTTCTGTTTAACAATAAAACCCAATTCTTCAGCTGTTTTTGAAAATCCTGCCTAATACATTTCCATAGTGCCTGTCACCTGCCATGACCTACCTGGGTTTTACAGACAGGGCCTACTCACCGAGGGCCAAAAGCACATTTACACAGAGAAGTTAAGAAGAGACACTCTTGCTCAGGGTCACCCAGACACCACCTCTCACCTCAGTGAGAGAATCCCAAATTTCTTGCCGACCTCTGCCTATTTCATGTGCCTTTGTACTCTTCCTACAATGGACACACCTTTGTAAGAGTAGATCTAACACCAGCATGGTTTTTATAACAACACTATACATCATCATTCCTGACACAAACCAAAACTGACCTTACGCTTTCAGACCTGTTTCTGACAGTCAGTGCATCCTCATTTTTAACATTTGAAGCAGTGATAAGAGTTTAGCCACATCCAGCTTAGCAAAGCCTATGCCTAAGCCAGCAGCAAAGCCCCACGTCACTCCCTGCATGACTCTGCCACTTTGGCTGCAGCTCAGCCACGTGGGTCAAGCAAGATGCAGAGATCACACTGTGCCACTGAGCTCAACTGATTCACCAGGAACCTACATTAAACAGGAATTAGATCAGGAATTGCCTACATTGTGTTTGTTGCAGGATGACTGTGAGATCAGAGGGATCAAAGATTAGAAAGAAGAAAAACCCAATAGGTTTACTTGCTATATAAAGCTTAGAGTGGATTACAGAAGAATTTCTCTAGGCTCTCAGATATGCTGTTCAGTTGCTTATACAAGTGCATGCTTCTGAACAATCATAACTCAATTTCATCAATATTTTGGTAATAGAAAAAATATAATTACATATAAATAAAACTTCAGAACAGGGTTTTATTTGCATAGCAATGTTGACTGTTTCAGGGGGACAGCTTCCATCTGAGGGTGCTTTTACTCACTGCTGGTGGCACAGGAGTTTGAGAATAGGCTCAGACTTGCACCTACCCACAAAAGGGACTCACTAGAGTAGGCTGAGAACAAAGCTTGGGAAGTCTAATCTAAAGCCTGAGATCACTCTGCCTGACCAGGAAGCAAACAGTAAAATTAAAGTCTCGCATTGCTGTGGAATTCAGGCAAATCTCCTGGGATACACTGTACACGCAATATAGAGCTGTTTCCTCTCCTGCCTGATAAACCATTCCATCATGTTCTAGATGCTATTAAAAAAAATTATCAAAGGCAGGGGTGGAAATTTTCAGCTCATCTCCACCCATCCCATTCTGGAAGCATGCAAAAGAGAATCACTTATTCTAAAAGTGACTAAGACACGAGTCATCTGATGAGTAAGCAAATTGGCTCTGGAAATCTTATTCAACCCATGACCATACCCAAGTCATTGCATTACCTAAATCATTTATCCATTTTATACATTAATGCAGCAGCACTCCAAGGCCAGGAAGAAGCTCTTGTTTCCAACACCAGGGTAATTGCAGCTGATCTTGTCATGCTATGATAGCCAGAGCACGGCCAGAAAGCCCGGTGCTGAACCAGCAGAGCAAAACCACATGGCAAGTCTGCATATACAGTGCTCTGAAAGTCAACTTTGGAGATGCCTCCAGCCTCAACCAACACTTGAGTTAAGCTGTACTGGCACCAGCCACTGGTGCAGCTCAGCAGCCCTGCAAAGGCAAACACAAGCCCTGCTCCTGGCAGCAGGATGCCAGCAGGGCTCCGTGCAGGCAGTGCCAGGACCGCAGCCAAATACTTTCAACGTCCTCCTGTTACTCTTCCAGAAACTCTCACATGAAGCTGCAAAAGCATTAAGTTAAACCACTTATGGGGCTTAAATATCTCTCCATTCTGGAGGAATATGAGCACCTCGCAAAGCAAATTTGCTCATCTTCGCAAACACCCTGTGGGATATGTTCACAGGCAGGAAGACAATGCTGAGCAGATGTAATCCCCATGAGTCCTTCTTAACAGACCCCAACAGATACCTTGATGTGTTTGAAATGCTAGCTTAAGACCCAACAGGAGATCTGTGGCTGATGTTCCCCTGCCCTCTTCTTAAAATCCTGGTGAGGACATCAGTGAGCAGGTCTGGTCTGTCCTTGGAAGGCCCCTCACACCTCAGCCCCAAGCACAGCAGCAGTGATGCACCCAGCAAACAGCCTGGGCACCCCCCAGAACGATGAGTCTGTTCAGTCTGTTTTACAGCCCACTGCACAGCCTTTCTGCAGGGCTGCTGATTTCTCCGTGTTCCATCAGCACAGCACAAAAAGTACACTTGTAAGTGGAATAACTTCAAAGGACTAATTTAAGTTGTTCTGCACCATTCCACTGGCATCGCACTATGACCAGTGTCTTGATATTGCATTTCCACAGCTTTAGGTTTTCTGAACCTTTCAACAGACTCCCAGGAGAACACAGCCAGGGTTTTCACCTGAATGGCCAGCCCTGTGAGCATCTGCCTTTGCAGAGACAAGGGTAAAAGAACAGATTGCTCACCAGGGGGTGAATTTGCAATTTGCCTCTGCTGGACTATATATTAACAGTTGCCACCAGCCACCTGCTTCCTCCATGGAGTCAAGGCCCCTCTGCCTTCATTATTCATTAGAGCACTGAGGAAAGCTTTTCATCCCTTTGCACTAAATCCAGTGACCACAACTCAACCTCCCACAAACTGAGGTCAAATAATGGGACTTAATCCCATAAACACAGTCAGCCTTGTCTCCACAGCTGCTGTACTGGTGTGGCAGTGATCTTCCTGGCCTGAAACATCAGACCATGTCTGCCCATGGCTCCGGACCACCTTTCTACATCCCACTTCCCTCCAAGAACTTGAAGTTCACCACAAAATAATCTACTAAAAGGGAAAACGACCCACCTCTGGAAGCTGAATGGAAGAAAGCCCACAAAACACGGTGGCCAGAGGATGAAGAGACTGACACGGCCCAGAAAACCTTTGATGTTCCCACAGAGCAGCAGCTGCCAGCACTGATGAAGGATGAAAAGGCTGAAAACCTCCACAAAGGCTCCTTACAGCTGCCTGCAGGTGCAGGTACAAGATTAATACAAGATAAGCTGGTTTTCAGCATTATTACAGCAAACACCTCTGAAGCTGTAGGGGGGTTGACATTCACCCCCGGAAGGCTTGGATGGAGGTCCTCAGACTGACAGCTGAGCTGTGACCCCAGCCCAGCTGCTCCCAGGATGGCACATGCACTCACACACCTTCCCAGACATTTGTGCACACAGGATAAAGGGAAGAGCTGTGATCCTACCAGCACATCGTCATCCACTGCTCTCCGTGGTGATTGGATCGGATGCACCAACAAAGTCTCCAGGATGGAGGAAATCCCGACAGCCTTTGAGAAGAGTGCACAGCAGCTCCATCACAAATCCGCTCCACACGGAGGCAAACGCATCCTCCTCTCTCTCATGCTAAAGGCATCCTTCAAAATAAAATTACCAGCTCTTCTGTTATGCTTATAGCATCATGCAACCTGTCTGCTCCCTGCTAGGATAACCACTCCGTGTGTCTGAGTCCAACCACTCTCCCAAGCACTTGATGGGGCAGCAAGACTTCACTGGCCTCCTCCAGCTCCCCTGGGCATCACTCGCTGGCTGCTGGAGGATTGCAGACCAGCATGGTGCCATGGCACTTTGAACATATGCCTCTGGCACTGGTGAAAAGGGCATTCAAGGATAGATAGATCCTCTGAGCAGACAAATAGCTGTACCTTGGGGAAAAAGAGAGGCAAGTAGAAAGGAGCTTACTGTTTTCCTTTCTCTGGGCATTCTCTAGAGGCCTAAGGACAGTCTCACCTCTGCAAACCCTTCCTCAGCCGCTTGCATCCAGCCCACAGACAGGGCAGGACTGCCCCCGAGGTAACTAGCAACACAACACCACAGCTCTTTCCTGGCCAGTCAATTCAGAGAGAAGCAAAGAAGCAGCAGGAAGACACTCAGGGTAAAACACTTTATGAATACCATCAATTACAAGCCCCCCATTTCAGGCTAAGAGTTTCACTCGGCACAAATCCCAGAGGAATTACACAGCTCACACAGATTTCTCAGCTCCTGGGAAGGCTCCTTCCCACCCCATCATAAGCACATTAGTGAAGTCAATAACGAGAAAGCTCCCCAAGGATGGATCTGTGTGCAGCCACCACCATCCTGTCCCACTGCTGGCACTGGATCTGCTCCATAGAGGAGCACTGACTGCAGCCAAGGCAACTTCATTGCCACTCTGTTTTAAACAACCAGAGCTCTCTGAAGTCATTAACTCATATAAACATTTCACGTCTGTTTAGAGAGCTCCATTTTTACAATCATTTACACATGAAAAGCAATCACTGAGTGCATTCAAGAAGAGGTAGAAACAAGAGAGGAAGAAGCTTCTGCTAAAAATAGTGGAATATTTCTTGTATTTTGTGCCATGCAGTCTTTAAATCCTGTTACCTTCAACATCTGCATCTTCACTTTAAATGCTCTGCTTCCCCATACTGCTGTTTTATTTTTCAGAGAGTCAAAGCAGACCAGAGCATTTGTGGTCTGCCCAGGGGAGATGAGACTCCCCTAAAGATTTGTGCTCTTTCCCCTGCTTCCCCACCCTTCTCTCCTCCCTTTGCTATATCTTGACTTCTACACAGAAAGTTTGAGTCAGGGTCTGTCACTGACCCTGTCTTTGTACAGCACCAGTGCCATCGCCCAGTATGAACCACCAACAATATAAATGCAAAATTCTGCTTGTACAGGGGCTGGCCCAAAGCTCATTGAAAGACATCTCTCTCCAATGGCATGTGGACCAGAGCCAGCATGAGCAGAAAAGCACAATTTGCAAAGTTGACTATTTGGAGAATACAATCATGCAAAAACATGATCTTCCAGCAAAATGTCTTTGCAGTTCCCAACAGACCAAAAAAAGTGTGTGCACACATATAGGTATGTTTTTATCAACTATTTTTGGCATAGGAAGCATTTTGATGCCATGGTGATGGGTGCATCTTGTAAGCCCTTAAACACAATAGATAGAGATAAAACTGAAGCCAATTAGGAAAACAATACTGCTGTGCTTAGATGATCCACAGCTACTCTGAAAGGGACAAAAATTTAACTCCTATGAAAAAGATCAAAACAAAAACCCAGATCCATTGTTAAACAGATTAATCAGACTCTTGGAAAGCTCAAGAGGGATTGGGTTCAATCTCTGCAGCTGTTATTAGCATAAGCCCTGTACAGCAGTAACAAAAGACCTGCCTAAGTCCCACGCTCCTGTTTACTTTGCAATGAGACTCTGCTTGGGCTCACAGCATTTAACATACACACTCTTAATTAAGGGGACAGGACAAGAGGAAGGAGTTGGCTGAAGTTTATACTGCAGCAAAACAAAACTCTTAATGGCCCTTTTTGTAAGGGTAGGACTACCAGAATGGGACAAAACAGAGCCCCAGTGGCAGCAACACCTTTCCTGATCTAGCAGTCTGGGCACGACGCTGTGCAGGATGCTGTGCAGGGCCCCCACGCTGCTGCAGGGCAGGGCCTCAACCAAAGGTACAGCAAGAGCCAGCCCTTACCCAGGGAGATGAAGCCATGTCAGGGACAGAGGGCAGCCAGGGATGACCGTGTGAAAAGTAAGGAAAAGCACATTATGTTGGCAGGAGTGAGCCTGGAGCAGACGGAGCATCATCCAGCTCAGGGCTGGGGAAGCCAGGCACAGCCACGGACGGACCTAGGGCAGGAAGGCTCCTGCTCACCAGTGCAGCAAAGGTACAGCCAAGAGAAACGAGCCTCAGCACAACTCCAGAGGGGCTCCCCACAGCTGCAGGGATCGGATGGGCCCCTCGCTCCAGGGAGAGGCTGCAGGGATGTGCTGTGGGAAATGGGTTAATGGCATGCTGAGTGAGAAGTCTCCACAGGAGAGCTGACAGGTAAATGGAGCAGGGGAATGACAGCCTGCTGAGAAACAGCATCCTGCACCCCTCATTGGGCGTCAATCACGCGCTCCCCAAAAATCCCCAAATTAGAATTAAATACGACGCTGCCGCCTCCAGACCAAAAATTATTCATTCCATAAAAAGCATTTTCATACATCTCTCTTATGACTCTTCCATTCCTCTCCAGGCCCACTCACTCCTCTCCCGCAGAGGAGTCATTTGATGAAGGAACTTTTCTGATTGCAGCATTCTGCAAACTTTTTTTTGTAGAAGGCTTAAATGAGCATATTCCTGCAGGGATGGCCAGTGCCAGAGGCAAGGGCCTCTGGTTACAACAGTGGCAGCAAGGGACAGGGCATTCCTCCTATTGCAATTGAGCATCACATCTACTTTGCTGAAGGCAGAGGGAGTCCTGCCACCCCTTTCACTGTGATTTTATCATATTGTTCTTCAAGACGTGCAGATTAGAACTAAGTAAGTATCTCAGCACATTTCATATGCTTAAGTCTTGTTAAAGCTAAGCAAATGCTTAAGGACACGTATTGCTTCAGGAAGCACTGCTGGATGGGATCTGTGCTTTGCTCACAACCAGGTTTCACATGAATTCAAGAGGTTTTCCAGGCACAGCTCAGGAACCTGGGCAGGAGTAGAGATGTTGATGCATGGTCTCACATACAACATCTAACAACAGGTCCAGGGAGCATGTGGAGCCAGCAGGTTGCTGCAGTGTGCCCTGAGAGACCGTGGATTCAGAACCAGCTGCATGGCTGGGACAGGTAAGAGCCACTTTGTTTTTTCATGCACTTCTCTATTCCAGCTTGGAGGAGGTATCACTGCTGTAGAAGCAGTGAAGAAGCATTCCAGAAGTCCCTGCTGGCAGCCCAATGCTTGGGAGCCAAGTTTAAACTCCTGACTGTCATCACTTCAGAGTCAGACACGTTAACCCCACATTGCTGCTTCACAAACTGGGGCCAGCAAATTCTCATGCTGGGGCTGGGAGGACTGAGCCATCACTAAGCACCTCCCAGGTCCTGTCCACTTGCAGATCTCCCTCACTTCCCCTGGTGCTTGCACCAAGTGCCACACTGTCACCTTCCACTGCTCAAACTCCCATTGTCCAGAAATCAACTCTAGCACTTGCATCTCCTGCAGCATTTAACTGGGACAAATGCCATGTTAGACTCTGCTGAAGCACTGCTTGGTAAAGGCTGTAGAGAGCCATAACACCAACCAAAAGGTTCCAAGTGGTAATTAATCAGCTACAATAATAAATAATACATATACTTTCAAGTGTTTACTCATTTCCTGAATATCTCCCATAAATATCTAACCAATAAAGCACACTTGGAACAGTGACACTTGTTTCTTTTCCCTTCTGCACTAACACTGTGCTACTTACTTAAAATAGAAAATTCAGTAGGAGAAAGACAGGTTGAAAGGTAACAGAATTTTGGAAGTAGCTTGAGCATTCAAATTTGCTCTGAACAAAAAATACTTAATGCAAGTGTTGAAACTTTTCTCAGTCTTACCTTATTTTACAGACAAAGTTTATACACCTGTTTTAATCCATTCAGTCAGTCAGACTGCTGGTTTACAGCTCTCTTCAGCAAGTGTCACATGTGATGCTCACTGGTCAGGCTCCACTCCTGCCAGGCAGAGCCGGCCCATGCAGCCTCACAGAAACAAGCACCAAGATAAAATCCTGACCTCAAGCAACTTTCACTGAAGTACAGGAGCTTTGCTTTTAATGTAGATGGAATTTCAAGTTTTCGAAATGAAGTATTGTGTTAAAAAATAATAATAAAGAAATCAGTGCACATCTCCCCCAGAAAAGGAAACCAGAGCTGTCAAAACATGCTCTCCACAGCCTTCAGCATTTGCTTTAAGTGGCTGGAAAAGGTCAGTATCATTTGGCTCTTAGCAAGGTTTACATGAGCTTCAGCCCTTTGTGGAGGGCTGGCCAGTTTGACAGTTTTAATTTTTGATAGTGAGCCCCAGAGCCCTGAAGACACCCCAGCACAGGCAGTCAGGACCAAGAGCTGCTCACCACCGCCATCCTCCCCGAGAAGCTCCTGGGTCCCACGCTGGCCTCAGTCTCCTCTCCACCACAGCCCAGGGACACTCAGCCATAATCACCCAACCCACCAGGGCTGACCAGACTTTTAAGCTACAAATTTATCAGAAAGGTGCAAAAAACCTACCTTAATATTCCAGCTGGTACCTAATCCCTTCAACGCTCCTGCAGAGGTGCTTTTCATTTCCAAAAAGAACCACGAGTTAATGTTCTTGCCAGTGTTGTTAATCAGAGCAGCAAAGCCTCTTTTCACTGTGCAGGGCCCAGGTGAGTGTCTCCAAGGGATTAGCTGTTACCACATTTAGTTCAGTAAAGGGTTTATCTCAGCCATGTTCACAAAGGCAGACTATGAAGACATTCACCCCCTGAATTCCTGGGGACTGACACCTTGAGCAGCCACAGGGCTTGGAGTGCACCCAGGAAAGGCATGGAACGGTAATTGGGAGGAGTAGGGAGTTTTTTACCCCTCTCCAGCACAAGAAGCCAGGGCAAGAGACAGCTCTTTTTGAAGGATAAGGCCACTGTCGGCTGCCAGCCAAGGGATGAGAGGAAGGTGAGGGGGCAGGAGGGATGAGGGAGCTGGGGGCAGGAGAGAGAGGATTTTCAAAGCCCTCCAGGGCAGGCACCAAGTCTCTGTGCTAATGGTCACAGCAGCTGCTGTCAGGGACACGTGGTTGCCAAACCCATGAAATGTATTCCAGAGAGACTCTGAAAAGTCCACAGGGTGAAACCACTGGACTTGTGCCACCAGCTTTAATCTGGAGCTCAGTCAGGCTCTGCTAAGCACTGCGAGCCAGGAGCAGGGCTAAGGGAGGGGCTGGTGTCTGCAGTCACCCTGAAGGTTCCAGAGCAGACCACCAGTTAGGCATCCAGGCTCTTCTCAAACCAGTGAGACTCTATCTATGAAGAGGAATCATGTCCTAAAAATCTAGACTTTGTGCACCGCTGTTCCCTCCGGCATTGATCAAGCATTTTGATTCCTAACTTGCTGCCTGCTCCACTCTCTTGAGCAATGGCTCAGGTTTTCATTAGTGCCAAGGACAAACACTGCAGCTTTGGGACTGCTTCCTAAACTCTTCAGCAGACCAGAGGGAAATTCATATTTTCCCTCTTGCTCATCGAGAAAGCAGGCTGGGGTGGGGCTGGAAAGACTTACAAAGCCCTGGGCACTCAAGGATAAGAAATTCCACTGCGGTGCTGCCTTCCCTGCTCCCCCAGCTCGCAGGGGGCTCTGCTGGCATCTCGCACCAGCTGCCTGAGCACTCAGTGCCCGCAGCCAACACTGCTGCCTGCGCCCTGGAGAGAGCTCTTCTAACAGCAATGTCAAGTGGCTGAACAAAGAAATATCAGAAAACAGGGCTGGAAGGAGAATGCCTGAAGATATCAGTGAGCAGGACATCAGTGGGCACTTAGAAGAATGACAAAGGCAATTTTCACAAATGGAGGGGTGAAATAAAGGAGAAATGAGAGTGAAGATTGAAAACAATTTCCTACTGTTTGGCATGCTCTAAAATTAGTGCTGTAATAGATCTCATCAGCTAGCATTTATTTTCCATTCTGAAGACAAGAATTCAAATAAGCTGCAGCAAGAGAAGCGCTTGCTTAGCTGAGCAGCTGACCTCACTCACAGGCAGCGACACAAACCAGGCTGTTCCAACCCTGCTGGATCTTACTTGGGATTTTCAAAAGCAACAACTCAAGTTGGAGACCCACTTTCCTCAACCACATTATGACCCCACCAGTACAGAGGTGACAGAACCTCTGGAGCAGGAGGGGACAGGCTGCCCATGGCAGACCTGCTCTAGAGGTTTGCTGCGTTCATACAACTGCAGGAGAAAACTGAGGGAATCCCAAAGTTACACTGCCTGGACAGGACCTGAGGCATCAGGTTACACACCATGCTTTGGGAAACCCCTGCTGTTAATTGTCCTGATGGCTCTCATTCCTGCTGTCCCCAAGGAACAAGCCCTGCTCACCTGGCTCTTCCTGGGTAGGGAGTCTCCAACAGCTTCAATATTTTGCTGTGACTGCCCAGGGGGACAGGGCCAGCTCTCACCTGGCTGGGCTCAAACTGTGTCCCCAGAACCTGCACATGGGTCACCAGACCCCAGGTGGAAATGCTGGCACAGAAATGCTGGCACACATCTGTACCCCACTTGCTGCTGTGCTGATCTGCACGTCTTGGGGACCAGGCCCACAAAGTCTGGCACAAACAAAAGCTGTGTGGTTTTGAATTCAAAAGGCAAACAGCAAATCTCTACAGGCTTCATCTTGCTGCTCCCATAGCTACACTCCCTCCTTCAAGCACGCCTATACATGTAAAGGTGTTTTACACACAGTGGGGCTGTGCAGTACCAGGGACACACAGCAGTGCCTGGGCAGCTCTGGAAAAGCCCCCAAACTCAGCTGGGAGCAGCAATGGAAGCACTGATGTGATGCACCCACCACTCTTTCAAAGTTTAAGAACAAATCCCTGATGGCAGAGGAGAACTGGCAGCATCACTCAGCTATGAGGTGTCAGAGATATTTCAGGCAGCCAGATATTCCCATGCAGAAACCCAGAAAAAGTCACTCCCTCACTCCCCCAGCTGCCTATCTTTGCATTACTGCTAACATAGATGTGACTCACTAGAGCTGGGTTTATATTAAACTCATGAAACAGATTGTTTGGCTGTTATGTAAATCCAGTAAATGTTAAAACACCAGAATAAATCAGTCAGGCAGTTACCACTGCCAGCTCTCCAGAGACATCCAAGGGACTGATTTTTTTAAAAGTAGAGGTGGTAAGAGATGAGGGGGAAACAATAACAACAACCATGATAATAGTAATAATAATAATAACAACAACAACATCACCACAGCCTTTCAGCACTTTTCAGGGAGAGCTGTGCCAGTGGCTGCAGTGCCCCCACCAGTACTGCTGCCAGTCCATATACAGTCCTGCCCAGTCATATACAGGCAAATCCCCCAACTTCTGCTCTGCATAGATTATGCAGCATCACCTGCACAAGACACAAACTCCATGGCAGCAGAAGTGCCTCCTTACCCAGGCCACCTGAAACAGCAATGTGACCTGAGGGGAGGTCAGTATGACAGTACTGATGCTGAGGTTAGGACTTCAGCCATATCATGCTTTAAAATAAAATAAGTCCCAAATGAGGCAGGAACATTGTTCTTCCCATCCTGTCACTGGGAAGTAAGTTCTGCTTTAGGAGCTGCCTCTCTTCCATGGTGCAGAGGGCATTTGCCACTCAGAGAACAGTCTCCTGCTCACAGTGACATCAGCAAGCCAGCACAGGAACAGATTTTAAAATTTGCAAACACGAGTGTTTTTACCCCAAACCTGACTCCAGGTTTATAAACAGTCTATGGGCCAAAGGATTAGTCAGAAAAATTATCTGGCAAATAATCTGCAAGAATAAGCAAAACCAGAGCATATCACCATCTGCTCACAGATACCTCCTAAGGCAGAAATGAGGAGCCTTCAAATAAAAGCCTTCACTTTGTAATTGTTGATAACCATAGCTACATGCACTGAAAATGCTCCCATAGCTACATTAGCAGCCAAGAGAGGCAGCTAGAAATTAGGACCCCAAATCTTAGTTGTAGTGTAAAGCACGTTGGCTGTGCTGCCACTTGCATGGGCCACACAGCTCAGACCAAGCCCCTACTCAGTTTCAAAAGCAGCTGGAGCCTGTGAGTTTCCACAAATATGAGCCCCTCTGGGATTTCCAGACCACTGGGCACATCTGGACAGGTACATCTGGGCAGTGGACAGTGACCTGCCCAGCCCATGCACTGGCAGGGCACAAGTTCCATTCCCAACTGCCCTGGAGATGAGACTGCAGAGCAACATCATCACAGCACTGAATTGAAGAGATCTCCGAGCTGTGTTTAATTAAACATAGTTAGGGAAAATTTCTGCTTTTGTTAAACACTGCCTCAAAAGCAAAGGGCTGAGTAATCCACCAATGGGGAAAAACACACTCTTTAGCTACAAGGTGTTATTATTATAGGCTTAATATCAAAATGGCTTGTTCAGCTTATTAGGCTGCAGCAAACACTCCCAGCCTTGGCAAAACTGATATTACAGCTCTACATTTCACACTTACATAAGCACCCAAGGCTTGTATGGAGAGGAGTCTCCTGTCTGGAGAGGGAAGGCATTGACTTGCACCGGGTTTCTGTGGCGCAGTAAAACTGGTCAGACAGACAACAGAGGAGTGTGCCTGTACTGGGCAGCAGCAGGGACAGGAGCCTGTGTTACAGCAAGGCCAGTGAAACCAGGATGGGAATCGATCTCCCTGACTGGGGCCAGCAGCATCACAGGTGGGTGGCCACAGCAACTGCACACACGATGGCACAAGCACAGGCCAGCAGGGAAATGCTCCACAGGTCTCCTGAACACTGAGGACACCATGACCAGCACCATACGTTTGACACTGACCTCACATCCTGCTTCATTCAGGAGTCCTGACTTTCTCCATCTGCAGAAAAGAAGCGATCACCGACATGCAGGGAAAAGGTTTTGGAGCAGAGGGTTAAGCAGTGTTATTGCTTCTGACCTTGCCCTTGGGGACAGCCCACGCCAGCAGGCAGGGATTGCTCCATGGCCCTGCAGCACTGTGGGGTTGGTGATGCATCGCTGCCTTCAGCACCTGCTCACCTGCCTGCAGGTGCAGCCAGCCCCAGGCTGACCCCCCATCTCAAACACCCAAGTCATCGCAAATAATAGTTGTAACTATTTGAGACTTTCAAGACACCACGACATTTAAGGCTCTTTTTTGAGTATTTGGTGCAGTAAAAGCTCTCAGTTCTCAAGTTGAAAAACAAACTCTTTTTCTTTCTTTTATTTGTTAATTAAATGTGTTCATTGTATTCAGATCTCATTTTTTGTGCATAATGTTTTGCCCATCTGTTTGATTAAAAAAGAACCCAACCACCCAGCTTCATTAAGCTAATTGGATGCATTCAGCCATTGGTTAATATTCTGAAGTACTTTACAATTATTCTCCCCAGTTATTAAATCTCCTCGGAGGATTTTATTTTCTGTACTAGACTCTTTATTAGCCAGCACTCGAGTCAGACTGCATTTGCCCACTCCTTACCCACATGCAAACATCCCACTAACTGCTTCAATGGTTTGTGATCTAAGACATGGAGATAAATTTGTGCCTTGATCTGGTACTCTTCAGCTCACCCTGACCTCAAAACACAGCAGCTTCCTCCCTCTGTGCAAGAGGGTTCAACAGTGCAGGAGGATGATGAAGTGCTAAAGAGAGCACTACAAATTCTGCATCCTGTGGGAGCTCCCATGTGAACTTTTAAAGGGAAAAACAGTCCCAGAAAGGCGCAGGACCGCAGTCCAAGATGGACCATCCAAGAGGATGAAAAGTGACACCAACTAAATTAGTGTAGCAATGGCTTGGCCACGTGGCATCATGTGAGTGAGCCAAGTGAGCCTTGATGGCAGTGCAGTGAAGCTCTCCTAGGGTTCAGGTTTCTATATAATTTGTGATCAGGCAACCTACCTGTATTCTGGACCTCCAAGGTGTCCCCAAGCTCTCTGCTCTGCCACAGAAAGCATGCAGTAGCTCTGAGGCTTGGTCCTCACACACCCCACCATCACTGTCCATTGCTTCTCCAAATAACCCAAATTTTGGCCAGCAGTGCTCTCCCAGGAGCCCAGCCCTGAATCAGAGCAGTCCCTGCTTGGCCTCAAAAGTGGTCACAGGACAAGGATCCTCCAGGATCAAGCATCAAGGGCAGGAAAAAGGAAAGAATGGCACCAGGATGATGGCAGGAAAGAGACTGAAGGTGAGAGAAGCAGCATAAGCCACCTTGTCCTGATATGAGCAGAAGTAATGACTGGAGCCCCTCATTTTTCCCTCACCATAACATCTTCCCCCTCTACCTGGACATCCATTTCCTTGAAAACTCATAACAAATCCTTGCAGCCCTAACCACTGCAAGACACTTGAGTCCAGGAGGACAAAAGCTCCAGAAGCTGATGGATGGCAGAGACAGAGACAGGACTGACAGACAGAGACGCACAGCAGGTGTCTGGCTTGTCTTTCACACGGGGTCTCATTTCAGAAGGAAAACAGATTAAATTTTTTTTGTTTTCTACAGAAAGCTCTGATTTACATGGTTCTAGTCCTACCTGACACCAAGACCTTCCACGTTGAGAGGGAGCTGCAAGAGATGAAACTCCCCCCACATGTGCATTATGGAACTGTGACTTCTGCTCCTTCCTGAATCAGCACCAAGTTTGAGATGTAGGTCAAGAGCTTCTAGAAAACTAGCCAGCAGATCATTTATAAGAAAAGCCATACTGAGTCAAGCCATGTATCCACCCTGCCCTGATTTCTGCCTCTAACAGTGGCCAGCAGTGGATGTTGGAAGCAGTGCTGCTGCAGAAACTAAGAGCTTAAAAATAGATAATGAGGAAAAGTTTAGCGTTTGGCCTCCTGACAGCACCTCCTGGCTTCAAGCAGTCACTCAGGGAGCCCTGACAGAACGTCTCTGAATTAATCTACAACCAATTTGAAACTATTTTTTCAATCTCCACAACACTGTAGGGAATTGAGCTCTGCAACATGACAAGTGCTGCGCAGGAAGCACTATTTGTGCCACACTGGTCAGACACACAGGGGAGTTCAGGCATCCCAGCACCAATTCCACATGGTGTCAGAGAGGATAAACCACACACACACCCCCCACTGCCTCATGACTGCAACCCAGGGTCAGCAGAAGCCAATGCAGGCACTCTGTGCTGTGCTACAGGGCCAGGGAAGAAACTGCCCTCCTCTATTTGCTTCTGCAGTCCCAGCCCAGACTCTATTGTTTGTATTTAAAGAAAACAGCCAGTTTTCATTCTCTTGTTCTAAAGCCTGGTTACACTTGCAAGAAATCAGTTGGTAGTAATTTAACTGAAGGAGGAAGAAATTCAGAGTTCAAGGCAGCTGTGATTTGACATGGGCTGACCTGGCACCTGAGGAGAACCTTAATGATACTTCCTTCCGGCCAGCCTGTTCTCCCTGGTTCACACTGTAATTAGCTTTCCCTTTTTGACATCCAGGCAGAAAGCCTAGACCACACTTGAAAATTTGGCCACATTATTACAACTTTTCAATAGCCTGGCAACAGCATCAATTAATAGAGAGCTCACTGCCCCACTGTGCTTAATGCTGTAAGAAAGGCAAGCTTTGGCTCAAAGAGCTTAGAATCAAAGCAGGCTTTAAAAATAGAGCTTAAATGTTGTAGTTTAATTTGGCAGGCAGGTAAACACCACACAGCTGCTTGCTCACAGATCCCTCTCCAAGAATGGGGGAGAGAACCGAGGGGGAAAAAGTGTAAAATTTATGAGTTGAGATAAAAACAGTTTAATAGGATAGAAATAGAAGAGAAAATAATTAATAATAATTTAATTAGAATATACAAAACAAGTGATGCACAATGCAATTGGTCACACCTGCAGACCAGTGGCCAGGCAGCTCTCCCTCCAGCTGATACACTGCAGGAGAGGTGGGATGATCCCCAGCTTTTGTGGAATCTTATCAGCTAGAGTGATCAGCTCTGCAGCCCTCCAGATAGGGGAGGGATGTGGGATCAGGCTTCATTCCCGACAAGCTCTGCCTCCCTCCCTGAGCATGTGGCTTTCCCCTGGGGAGACAGTCAAAATGAAAGAGGGAGCACCAAGAGCAGCGTCTGAGGTCCTGGGAAACATAAAACAAACTGCTCTTCTGCATCTCCCATCACCACAAACTTTTCTTTACCTTGGCCTTAAGGGGAAATTACACTTGCCAAGGACTAACTCAGACTGTTCCCTAAGTGCCACCAAGGAGCAGGGGAGCTCTGCTGCACATGGGCCGAGCTATGCCTAAATCAAGAGATAAGCAGGGCTGAAAAATTAATGTTGTTAGTCAAACTTGAGAGCAGTGCTGGCTTTCAGACAGGGGTTATTCCAGGTGTGCTCCATGTCCTGCATCCTGGGCTTTGGCTGCTTACTCCTCACTGTTCTCCTCACACAGGTCCCCAGCAGGGACAATGACCTTGTCCATCTGTGAAAGGGTCCCGGCTCCCAACAGGAAAACCACAAGGCTGCAGACTTCCAAAGGGACAAACCCAGTGCTTCAATTCCATGAATTCTTTTCTTTCCAGGCTGAATCCACTTCCTGCCATAGACTCCAGTCACATTCCTGAATGCCAGTTCAGAGAAACTGGTCAGTACCCATGGGAGTGGGATGCACCATCCCAGCCACCCATTCGGGAAGAAGGCAGCAGCCTCACAGGGAAAGCTGTCCCCCATTAACCCAAACAATGCAATGGGTGGTGGCTGGTTCCGTCTCCCTTCCACCTGATGAACATTGTGATCCAGGTGATCTGTGCCAAAGCAGGTAACAGCAGCAGCAGCCCCACAGCATTATGTGAACTATGGATTTCCATCCTCCAGTGAAGCCACTAACACCCACAAACCCCAAAATCCCTTCAGTGTTTTTTTCTTGGGATCAGCCAACGTACCAGACAGCCCAGAGCCAGGAGAAGGATACACTTGCCTATGAGAGACCTGCAGCAGCACACAAATGCACTGCAGAAGGAACATCTACCCTGAAACTTGCTCCTCTCACTCCCAAGCTTCCTTGTTTTTCTTAAGATGGTGTCTGCAGCTAAATGAACACATTACAGCAGGAATTTTACTCTTAATTTGTCTCTTGGGTGTTTTGCTGACCCTACCAAGAACTATATTTAAATGTGCAATTTCCTGGCTAGACTCATTTGCAGTCCCTTCCCCCTGGCTCCCCGTGCAAGGCTGGCCCAGAATCCAATTAGCTACTACCACCCTTTAAATCAAAGGAATTACACTCAAACAAGAAAAATAAAATTAAGGATTTTAATTACATCATTCTTATTATATGTCTAAATACTTACAATTCCCATGCTCTCTGGGAGGTGGTCTTGAAAGGCTAGAAAATGACAAGTTTCCAAGCAGACAAAATTGTAGCCAGAACAAATAATTTGAGAGGAGACTGCCCAGCCCAATCACCACAGCATGTTTGGTTTAACACACTGCAGAGCTGGATGTAGGACCTGCCTGGAGCACCATGGAAGGAGCAGCTGCTTCCCAGCACCTGTGAGAGGTATGGGGAACCTAAAGGCTTCCAGCTTCTCACATGAAGCAGCAGCTGCATTCCATCTGGTATTAATGTCAGGAATCTGCTTGCATCAGCATCAGCACCACCCTCCCCAACACCTAGGAGGTGTTCCCATTGCAGCTTCCAAAGTAAAGGAACTGGTTTGCTTCTGAGAGTTTGCTGGCTCACACTTAGTCCTTGACTGGCTTCAGCTGGTCCCAGTGACATCCAACAGTGTTCCCAGCAGTCACAGCTGTGCACAGGAACAAGGCAAGGAGGATGTGGATTCCCAAGGCCATAGAGCCCAGGGGCACGACAGAAGGGTGTTTTGTTCCTTTCCCTGTCACATCCTTTAAGGCTCCAGGTTTTGTAGTCAGGTTCCCAACTGTGTGATGCTGTGGCTGTTCAGACTTAACAGTGACCTCAGAGGACCTTTGGAGTCCCTTCTGGACAGGCTTTCCCACCCCCTCCAGCTCACCAGCCTGTGCTCCAGCTCTTGGCTTCCTGCCTGCCTCCAGGAGCTGCTCAGCAGATCCTCACAAATCCTTTGGCTCTGGTGAATCTCCAGAGGACTGTCTAGCAAGGGGATGGGGCTGTGCAGGGCAGGAAGAGCCAGGCACTGTTAGGCTGGAAGACATCAGGAGAGCTGATGTTATTTGGCTCAAACTTTCCAACTACCAGCACTGCTCAGCTTGGGAGATACCAGGGCCACAGAGAGGTTCAGAGGAGGTCAAGGACTCTGGAACAGCCAAGTTACTGCTGGAAATGGTGTTTCTCAGTGTCAGCGAATAAGGAGTGACTGGGATGACTTTGCTTCAAGGTATCAGCTGTCAGGTCCAAACAAGCTTCAGCTCAGTCCATCCCAAACAGCGCAGTCACCTGTGCCTGCTCTGGGAAAACACAGGGGCTTCACTCAGGCCCCTGAGGAGCCACACCTGCCACCAATTCAGGTTACTGCAGCAATTCCACATATGATCTAAAGAACTCCTATGCTGGATAGCTCAGCTTCCTGGGAAGTGGAGCAGGAAGGGGTTCAGTGTGAGGCACAGGCTTCTTGCCAAGAAAGCAGAACAAGAACTGCAGAGGCACGGAGCAATCCACAGGACATGACAGTGGAAGGGACAGCTCCAGAGAGGCTTGAGTCAGTACACGTGCATGGTGGGACAGGGATTTGATACAGGAGGGAGCACTGCCAAAATAAATGTATTAAAACACAATGATGCTCTTTCTTCATTGACTCCCAACCCCATGCCCTTCCTTTTGAGGGGAACAGACAGACAAGGACGTGGACAGGGCTGTCAGACACTTTTGCAGAAAGCCATCAGCTAGGAAAAGCAAATTCCCCAGGAGATGAGCAACTCTGAGCCATCTTCCCCTTCTTTTGCAGGCAGCTACGCTGACAACTTGCAAAAATACCCTGCAGAGCTCCCTAACCAGTTTGATGGTGAAGTGTCAGCACATTTCTAGGTTAATAAAAGCTGGGGCATGGGAGGAGAGAGGAAAGGAAAGAGATTGATTGTCTTAGACAAAGAGATTGGAATGAATTTCACAGCAGGAGAAGGTTTCAGGGCAAGGAAAAATTTATTCATACCTAAAGAGCATGGAATATTAAAGACTCTGGGTCTCATTTCCTCCACAAGACTTTAGTGGAATGAGACTCTCGGCACTTTGCAGTAACCATAAAACACCCACAATGAGTCCAGGTGGTTTTATCCAGCTCACAGCACAACCTTCAAAATCCCCTGGCATTGCAGCCATGGCATCAGCAGGAGGCTGGTGCAGCCACTGCATGGAACAAGCAAGGGAGGGCACTGAGGGCCAGGGACTGCCCTAGGGATGAGGGGAGGGGGCTTTCTCCAGGATACTGGGGAGGCACGGAAACAAAGGCAGCCCAGCAACACGCTGCTTTTGGGGTCAAGTAGAAGACTTCCCTTTAGATAACAAAATGCTCTGCATATCCTCAGAGCATCTGCCATTTCTTGACTCAGATATGGAGGCTTATTTTCCATTACTGTGGCACTTCAGACACTGTTATCACCTGGGCCTGATGCTGCACAGAGAAAATGCTGGTCCCTGCTGTGAAGTTTATGCTCTTAATACAATAAACAATGAAGCAAGCAGGCAGATGTTTGGATGAGCACAAGGAAAGCTGTATTGGTTTTGCTCTTTCATTCCTTTGGTGGCTGAGAGGATGTGCCACAGAAGAACCAGTTCCCACAGGTGGGACAATCTCATATTGCCCTCTTGCATCTGTGATAATCACCCTGCTTGGAAGACAGATCCAGCAGTATTCAGGTGGAGCACAGACACTTTTCAGCTCCTTGGAAACAGCAAACTCCGAAAATTAACCAAAAATACCAGTTCCATTCTGTATTCAGACTTAAATCAATCTATCTGGCATTTAAGAATGGACTACCAGCAATTGCTATGAATAAAGCATGCCTTTTCACTATTCTTCAAGGCAAATTACAAGCACTGCTCACATCAAACTGCATGAGAAAGGACAAAGCAGAAGCCTGATCAGAGTGTGGAAGCACCCTGAAAGAGATGCCTGATCTCTCTAACCTGGAAGTGCACATTAATAACACAGCTAAGAACACTGAAATTCATGCCCACTAGCACAGGACAAGATGAGCCAGAGGACCTTGTTCCCCCTGTTATAACAAATCACACCCAGCCCATGCAGTAACCCCATACCCCAGCCCTGAGGGAACATATTTCTGTTCCCCCTGCACTCGGCAAGGATTGGCCTAACAATCTGCACTTGGACATCTTTCACTTTTCCAGCCCCATCTCTCAGCCTGGGGATGACACAGAAGGGCTAAAAGACTCATCTCAGGTCTGTTTTACACTGTGCCTGCTAGCCTCAGACATCATTAACCTTTGTCAGTCAAGCTGCCTGACAGCTAGAGAAAGGCCAATCCAGATTTCAGCATCAAAGCACCTCATCAGTGAGAGGTCAGCAGACGAATTTCCTGTCCTCATACTGCCACTTGAAGCAGGCACGCCACTAGCAAGCAGACCCAAACCCTTGGTTCCAGCACAAATAATATCCCAGAACAGCACTACCCAGACAGCATTTCCAAAACCAGGTGTTAGGAAGTGTCAAAATTAAGACTTGACTCATTTAGGTGGTTGGCTTCCACATGTGTACTGTAATAGTCGTAGGAACACTGCACCAGGTCCTACTGCCTTTCAAGTACCTTGATTGCTTGGGCACAGGGTTACCACCTTCTATGTATCACCAGTATCCAAATTCAGTTCTCCCTCCTTCCCTCCCAGTTTTTCTGCACTGATCTGTAAGCCCTGACAAAAGAAAGGGGAGGAAGCTCTGAAGCAGTAGGATACACTTTCCCAAGGCAGCACTCAACTCATTGAGAGAGAAATCCATCCTTTTTCTTTCATGCTACCATCAATCACTTCTCACACACTGCAGCAAGGAAGCCTCCTTCCCCAGTGGAGCTGTGGTACATCCTCAGATCACATCCATGCCAGGCTCCTAATGAGGAGGCAGCTCACACATCTTTCAGCTTCTTGCCTGCAAACAGTCAAGGCTCCATGGGCTGGGATGGATTGAGAGAGAGGGAGGGTCGAGTAGCAGATACCCAGCATGAAGCAACAGCTACAGACCCTCTTCTAGGCAGGGTCCCTTTGAGCATCCCAAATTCTCTCTGAGAACCAGAGCAGCAGAGCAGACTAAGGCCACCAGCTGCATCCAGCACATGAGGAGGTCCAGGGGCAGCAGAAAAGCTCTGTCAATGCCTGCGTGTTGCCAGTACCATGGTGAGGAAGCACAAAGGCAGGAGGTAGATGAGAGTAACTTTGACAGAGCTGGATGCAACAGCAGGACAGCGTGGGAGCTGTGATAATTAGAGCCAGCCTCAGGTAGGTACACACATGTACACAGTACTCTGCAAAGCTGTGCTGGCCCGATTTTTTCCCTACTGCTGCCCAGCTCCTTCAGCTTTATCTACTGTGGATGTGACAGCCTCCAACTGTGGGCTTCAGAGAGCTGTGCACATGTTATTTGTGTACAGCAAATCCATCCTCACCAGCTCTTTTGGGGGTTTAGGACTCGCTCCTGTTCTATAGAATGGAAATCTGAACTGCTGCCTAGAGCGGGAGAGGGGGAGAAGAGACAGACACTCCCGATAAAGTCTGTCATGACAGCAAAATAGTCTTTGAGTTAATAAATAGACTCTACAAAAGCAAAGCAAAACCAAGACAAACTACAGAGTGGGTGGTGCAAGCTCTGCTGCATTCATGAGACTGCAAGACAAAATTGTGACCAATCTCTGCAGCAGAGGCACAGCTGAGGAACACCAGGAGGAGAACAGCAGCACCTGACTGGGAGCACAGCTCCAGCACAGCACTGAACTGTCACACACAGGCACCGCAGTCCAGGTCACCAGGGTAGGATCATCCCTTGATTCACACTCTCACCTAGTCCCAATCAGTCACAAATACAACACTAACACATCCTCAGAAGGTGTTATTCAGCCTGGGTTTCCTCAGCACTTTATTCCTCCTTTTCCCACCGTAACTGAGTCCCTAGTTTAACAGCCATGCCAAGAACTCAGTTTTTTGGATCTATCTGTGAATTGGAGCGCCAGTTTACCACAGGAATCTGTAGCCAGAGGAAACAACTGAATGAATCTTCTTTGTGTTAATTTAACATCCTACATATCAAATTTCTTTTCCAGTTGAAAGCCTCATGGGTCTGTACGACTTGCTTCTATGCTTAGAGTTCAACAGCCATACCAGAATATGTGTAAAGTGAGAATGCCAGAGTTAAGACTTTTTTCCTCTGAAGTTGAAGAAAATATTATCTGCACAGCTGTGCAAAGTCAGGAGTCTTGCCCTGAAGTCTTCTCATGGCAAAAGGGACTTAACACACATCCAAAATGTGTCACTAATGTTCTGTCCTCACAAGGTCACAAAATCACAGTGTCACTTGGCTGAGAAAAACAATCAGCACACCCTTAAAATATTCATGGGATATTGCACAGCAGCCTTCAGGGATCTGCTCTCTTCCACCCTGGCACAGAGCTCTGTGCTTAACACAGACCCCTCTGCCCCATCTCTGCTCTGCATACCAGCTCTAAAAAGGATGGGACATAGTCCTCACTTATACTGGTGTAAGTGAATGGAAACTACTGGAGACAGGGAATTGCAGAAGGCAGCAAAAAAAGAAAGGCCATGAATTTGGCTCCATTGCCCGCAGGGAAGCAGTTGCCACCCAGCACCAGTACCAGCAGAAAGGAAAGCTGGACTTCCATGGCTTTCCTGCTTGTCCAAGGCACACACACAGCTGCTCTGCAGAGACTACAGCACAGGAACAGGGATAAGGAGGAGCATGTCTGCTTCTCAGAAAGACACATATTCAAGTGCTGCTTCAGCACATCACAGCCTTGCTGTTTACACTCACACCAGAATAATTAGAGCAGTCACTGTTAACTAGCTAACAACTTCACCATCAACTCTCTGAACAATACTGAAGAATTCATCACAACATTTCACAGCCACCGCTCTGCAGAAACACTGAAATCACCCCAGACACAAGCAGTCTAAATTAATCCCACACAGATTCTAGCAAAAAGAACTACAACTATTTCAGCAGCACTCACCCAAAAATAATGCCTGCCCAGGGCAGCAACCCAAAAGAAACAAAACCTCAACAAACCACACCTTATGCACAAAGCATGACTCAGCTCATGCACTGGGTGCCATCAAGAAATAAAATACAATGGTTCATACTCGGCCAGGTTCACTCCCGAAACCAGCAGCTTTGTGGGATATGAAGCTCCCATGGGACAGCCCTCCCTTTTAGGTGGCAGCCTCAGCCCACCTGTGTCCTCAAAAGGGTTTGTGCTTTCAGGAGAACTTCCCCATTCAGGGACACCAGCACCCGAAAACAACAAACAAAATTTCTCCAGTGTCAGGTACTTGACAGATACGACATTTGTGCTTCTCCCTTTGTTTCTATCCATGTCACTTGTGCCAAAAGTGTAAAATAAAATGAACATCTAATATATAAAATAGGTATAAATATATAAAGTATATAATAAAACTGAAGACTGCAATAAAACAAGAAAATCTTTCTAAAAACTTAAACCAGTAGAAAAAGTGACCAAGAAATGCAGTCTGCAAATTCCTAAGCAAGTTAGAACTGCAAGTTCTGCCATCCTTGACTGCACCTCAGCATTAATGACCAAGTCTATAAAATGTTTTCCTGTGATTAAGGACTCACTCCATAAAGCCATCACCTGTGACCAAGTACACAAGCCTGAGAAACATCCCTGTTTCTGAAGAGCTGGAACACATGTACTCACACCTCACCCACCACCACAAATCAGCAGCCACCCTCCCACACGTGGATGAAAATCACTGTAGCTCCTTCCCACCATCATCTTTCAGATTAGTATCCTTCTCCAATTTATCAGTTATTAGGATCTGTTCTCTTTAGAAGGTTTCAGACACTTTTCCCCCACCATGCTAAGCTTAACCACTGTCTTAATTAAAACAACATGCTTGACCACATGACATTTTTTGGTATCATTCATTCACTGGCTGTACCTGATACTTTATCCATCACAGACATCCCTAACCAATCTTCAGACCTGTCTCAATGACTGCATTATGTCAGCGATTGCTTTGCACATTTCAATCATTCCCACAGCCAGCCACACACATTCCTTTTTCAACCACATATTTTTGGTGACTGGGTCACCTTCCTCCATGTTGGATGTTTGCTTCTTAGAGCAAGTGACATCCCACACCCCCCAAAAAACCCCTATAAAACCAACCAACCAAAAAACTGAAAATTAGAGGAGCAACCATGAAGACAAAGGCATAAGAGGAAGAATTTTCACAAGGCTGTCCTCAGAGGGGTTTGCTTTGCTACAGTTTAAAACACAAGCCAATAACATTTTATCTCATACCAACTTTGTACTTGGCTTTTACACTGACTGCTCAGGCCTTGCCTTCATCCCAAAGATGAAGGGGTACCTTGCTTCCTTGCTCCTTCTCAGCAAAGGGATGGCTCAGCTTCCTGGGCCTCCCTCTCCACCTGCCAAGCGGCAGGGCTGAGTAGCAGAAAGCATCTGCCAGAGGCTCTGCAGGAGAAGTCTCTCCCCACGCCAAGTTAGAGGTAAAAACTCACCCAAAAGTCCTGCTTCCCCATCCTCCTTCCCACTCAGGAGAGCTCCTACTACAGCCTGATGCTGCCCAAAGCTGGGCTGTGCTGCTGACTTCACATAAACCATTTCCCTCCCACCTTTCACCTACTTGGGTTGCTTAACTCAGCATTGCCACAGGGCCCTGGAGCCAAGGGAGATCTCCCACGCAGGCAGAACCTGCCTCCCCCTGCACCCAGCATCTGTCAGGGCTTTGAGCAGCTGAACAGACCCATCAACACTGCACCTGCCCATCATCCACCTGTGCTTTAGGGCACTAAAGGGTATCCTCTCTCCAGGCATCTTCCCAAGGCAGACTGACTTCACATGCTGATTTCAGATCCTACCAAACTGCCTTCCACAGCGCCAGCACTGAAAAAACCCTCACACCCAGCTCTTCACCAACACACATCCCTTCTCCACTAGCTTGGCATGCCTGGATTTATCCTCTCTGCTCCTCAGCCAGGCAGATACGTCCTCAGGAGATCCAAATCATCCTTCTAGAAGCCATCCAGCAACTTCAGCCTTTTCCTGAAGCATCTTACAAAAGAAGTTTCTCCTTCCTCTGTCCCTAGGTAGCAATGACCCTATAAAGGATCTTCTAAGGTCAGCATTGACACTGAACAGAAGATGTGTCTTTCAGACAGAACTGTTCATGAGAAAGTGGCACAAATACAGGGTTAATACATCCTTCAGTAACTTCAGGGAACAAATATCAGCAAAAAGAGATGCTACACTCCGCAAGCAGAGCCTTGGCTGAAGCACAGTGACACAGCACAGTGCCACCTCTTCATGCCCAGCCAAGGTCTAAAACACAGAAGTTTGTGTGGTGATCACTGCCTAAACAGTGCTTCTTGCTCCAGCAAACAGAATACTGCGACACCATCCTTCCACACACCCCCTCTGCTGCAGGCTGAGGACATTCTGACTGCAGCCACCCTCCAAGAGCCCGTAAGAGAAGGGAAATCCCACAACCCCTTCCCAGCGAAAGAAAAGCTGGGCCTTGAAAGTCTAGATAGTGCAAAGACAATGAATTGTATCAGGAAAAGACATTTAGGACTTAATGAACACTTTCATTATGGAGCAAAGACCAGCAGCACAGGCTTTGAAAGCCATGGCAGAAGTACCTTATGGCTGTGTGGAGGGATGGGGAAGCTCACTGCTCTCTGGGTCCTCTGCCAAGACAGGTGAAGTCCCCTTGCAGCTTTGCTCCAGAAGCACCTGGATGGGCAGCTCTGCCCACCTTCTCTGAGCTGTCCTGGGAGGACTCACACATACCCCACTCCAACCAACAAGAGCCACCCCAAACCCAAGGAGAAATAGCTAACATTATATTAATTAATTAATAGCTAATAGCTCCAGACAGAAGGCACTTCATGCCAGCGAACACAGCTTCCCTCAAGGAAAGAAACATGTTAGGACCTGGTGGCCTGGCACATACTGTGACCTAAAGCCCAGATTCAGACCATACCAAGCCACGACATGCCTGAACTCCTCACTGGAATGATAAGAGCCTGGTGCTTATGCTCCTGGTTGCTAAGATCTGATCTTCTCCAGGCAAAAGCCAAGGGAGCAAGCCCAGGAAAGCAAATTCATTGCTCTGCCTGGAGTTTAATCCCATTCACACCAGGCAACCCAGCCCAAGCACAGGGCTCACAGAGCAGACCATGCACAGGACATGTTGGAGCACGGCCCCAGCACGCTGACGTTGGTTTTTCTCTTCAAGCAACTGAGATAGTGGCTCTCTGCTTTGCCTTATCTAGTTTCAAAAGCAACACTTCAAAGCCATCCCATGTCAAACTCCAGAACAAACTGAAGCTGCCAGAGATGCCTCACAGGGAGGAAGTTAACACACGATAGGAAGCTTAATGCGGAATCTCAGACTACTGTAAACAGAAAAGCAGTAGTTTCCTATTAAACACAGCCTTTCCCATTAAGTTACAACTACAACAGAATGGTAATTTTACCTTCATCAGAGCAACTGAAGAAAGCGATATGTCTGCAGGATCAGCAGTTTTCCTCGTTCACAGCACACAGGCCTTTGGGAGCTGCAGGTTATTGTCCCTCAGAGCCAAGGTAAGCAGAGAGGAAGATAAGCCCCTCTCACGCCAGCCTGGCTGCCAGGTGCGTGCTCTGAGACACGGCCAGGGTAGCATAGCTCAGGCCCAGGCACCGACCCATGAGAAAACCCAAACTCGGAGGAGCTCAGGCTGATCCCAAGGGCAGCAAGAGGGTTAGGAAGCCGTGACAAACCTGCACGGAGCTCACCGCACTTCTTACCTTCTTCTCTGCCCCCCTCGAGAAAAGGGCGAGAGATGGCTGGCATAATGGTCAAACTGCTCGAAATCTCAGCTTTCAGAAGGATTTTATTTTTTTCCCCCCATTTATTTTTAAGCTCGGTAAAATCATCACCTCCGGAGCTGCAGCTGCCGGGCGCATCCCCGGCCACGCCGCGGCGGCGGCTCCCGCAGCTCGGGGGATACGGCGGCTGCCCGAGTCCTCCCGCGCCGACCACCCGGATCCCACCCGCGTCCCCTCCACCGCCGCCGGGACGCTGCCCGTGGACTGTCCCCTTAGGCTGTCCCCCCCCGCGCGCCACCTGTCGCTGGCTGCCGAGGGCCTCCCGGCCACGCGGGCGCAGCGTGAGGGCTCCGTTCCCGGGGGTCGCCCCGTCCCCGGGGGCCGCTCACCTGCGCGCGGCGCTGCCGCCGGTCCCGCCNCCTCCCGGGGCGCGCGCGCGTGTGGCCGTGAGGGAGATGAGGAGGGCGGGGGAGGTGAGGTGAGGAGCGAGGAGGCAAAAGGGGTTTGGGGCAAAAAGAAAAAAAAATACAAAACAAAGAAAGTCGTTTTCAGTGGCATGTGGTGTCCAGCCAGAAGCGCATCTCTATGGTGCGGGCTCTTGGGTGAAAACACGGGGCTTTTTGTTAATCACAGAATCAGTTAATTTGGAGAACACCTCTGAGATCGTCGAGTCCAGTCTGTGACAGAACAGAACACCGAGAGCCGCGTCCAGAGACGGTGACTCCACCACCTCCCTGGGCAGCTCGTTCCAATGCCTATTCACCCTTTCCGCGAAGAAATTCTCCCTAAATATTCCCTAATATATACGATCAGGAAAGGTGGCACTGACAGGGCGGGAGCGGAGGGCCTGCCGGCCCCGGGCTGAGGGACACAGCGTGAGGGACCCAGGATCCTGACACACGGGTGTCCGTCCCCTCTTTCAGGCTCTGCCTCTACAGTAGTAACAGCCAACCCTGACCATATACACTTTCTCAAGTCTTACAGCACCGAGGAGAAATGCCGCACACCAACTTATCCCACTGCTGCTCTTCAAGGAATTCCTACAAGCAGATGCCCTCCTTGGTTTGACTCATATTTTGGCTTTATTTTTCCTTCCTATTGTCTTTTACCTTCTTGACTCGTAGTTGACTGTAACTCTGGGTCGAAGGGTTTCCACTGCACCCAGCAGTGAAGTGTTTGCAGTGGGATTCGTGAAGATGTTGATTTTGTGACGAGTGACTCATGGCAGGGCTCGCTGGGCTCTGCTGTGACTCCACTCACAGTCAGGGTCCCCCACCAGGAATCTTGGATTTAGCCAGAGAGCAAGAGTTAGATTAAATCCACATCCTAACTCAACCCACTGCAGACTGCTGCTCCTTCCTGCTGTGACAACAAGCGGATAGAAATGCCTGTGCCTGCTTCCAGTGGGTCTCAAATAATCCTGTGCTTTGGAAACAAATTAATTTCTTACTATGGGTTTTATAACTCGAAATAACACATTAATAATGCATCTTGTGGTTTACTACCAACTTTCTCATCTCAAAAAAGCTTCCCCTATTGTCACTGTGTTGAGAGAAGTATCAAAATGTAATTAAGATGCACTATTCATTAAAACAGCAAAGTCATTGTAAGCCTAACAAAGACCATGATTTTTTTCATTTACTCATTCTGTGGGTATGTTTATTATAGCCAGACATACCCTGCTGCTATTTGCTATGTGCATCCAAGTCTTACTTTTCCTGCAGTAACGTGCTTTGTCACCCTGGCTGGTCACAGGCAGCTGAGCAACTCTCTACAGATGAACAGGTTTATTCAGGGCTAATGCCCTTTCACTTCCATCTAAAATATTTGTGCATTCTCTTTGCCAACTTTCAGTCAAAACCACTAGGAATTGAAATGTTATGCGGTTCAAAGCTTGACTACTAAAGAGTTGCTACACTCAGTGTTATGATCCCTGTTAGAAAGCTACAGAGGGTTGCGTTTTCAGCTCACCACAGAGAAAATCCAGCGGAGATCTTCCATGAACAGGAAGCACTGGGGCAGTGAAGGGCTCTTGGAGCAGCTGAACAGCAGTGTGATAACCAGTGAGAAGATGGCAGAGCCTGCTGCATTTTAAGATAACCAAAGCCATGTAGATGTGGCACTTAGGGACATGGTTTAGTGGTGGTGTTAGGTTTGTGTTTGGACTTGATGATCTCAGAGGTCTTTTCCACCAAAATGATTCTATGATTTTAACAGCACAGCAGGGAGCCCCATCACCTTGAATGTGTGCTTCCAAAGCTGTTATTGTCTTCCAGCAGCTCTGGATATTAGCTAATGACACTGATTGAATATCATCTCAAGGCAGCCAACAGCCTGAGCTCCTGGGCTGTGTGTTTGCCATGGTGGACTCTCAGGAAAAGTAAGATAAGCCCATGAGCAAAAGCAAAGCCTCCTCCCAGCCCTGTGTGAAAGCCCCAGCAACCTCCTTCTCCAATGCCTGGAGTATGTACCCAGGACCCAGGAATGTGGCTGTGCCTGTGGAGGGACTGGGCTCCTGTGGCTCCAGGGCACAAGAGATGCTCTAAAAAACCAAAACATGTAAGACAAAACATTGATCTGTTTCACAGAGGCTTTCAATTCAATCAGGCAGGGCCTTGCTCATGCAGGGCTAACTCAGCCTCTCTTGGGTAATGACTGAACCTTTCAGCCTCCTGCTCCTCTTGCCTTGATTATTGCTGAGGAGGTTTTACAAGGATTTCAGAAGTCTTTTAGACTGATTAATTTGGCTTTGAGATGTTTATGAGATGCTGGCTGTTTGGAAAGCGCTGATATTTGTCCCCTAAAGATCTGCCTCTTTTAGCACCAGGCAGTTTAAATCACCAGTGATGTCTGAAGCACAGTTTAGCACCAGTATCAAGGTTTGAAACGACCAGCTCTGGCAAAGACTGCAAGCACTTGACTTAATGAAATAACCTGGTTGGCTCAGCTCAGTCAGAAACTGCTGTTTCTTCCAGAAAACAAAAAAACCTCAAACCAAATCATGTGCTTCAGTTTCCCTTTTCATCATTCACAGGTGATTACACTGCAGAGCAGTTGTGGCCAGTGGAAGGAGAGTCACAGACACTGTCCCTCTGATGCTTAGACCACAATGGCTATAACAATGTTAGAATAAGACTTTGATATTTCTGTTCAATGATTGAGTGTGGTTGGTCGGTAACTGATTTTGCATGGTTTTTGGGTGCAAGGATTGGGAATGTGTTTATTTAACCTGTCCTTGAGTTACCATCAGGAGGGGGAGAGCTTACATTTCCCCAGGCATGTCACTAGTCTGTTTAGATTTAAAAAAAAGACTTAAAGCCATAATTTTTTTAGGAAATCTCTTTGTGGTGCCATAAAGCTGAGCAGGATCTGTACTTGGTACTGGTAGGCAGAGCCCTGTTAACTGTAGCAATCCTGATTCACCCCTGCTGAAGAGCCCATCTCTAGCTGACTGAGCTGTTGCTATATTCAGGACCCATTTGGACACTTTTTAATTTTACGCTTTCTAAAATAAGGCAATAAAGCAATTAGATAACAGAAGGAGAGAGCACTTCACCAAAGACAGCCAAAGACTGTAGTTTGGCATAATTAATACAGGGCTGGCAGCAGTGAAAATGGGATGTAACAACCGCACTGACCCCAGGAGAGTGGCTGCAGGCTGAGCTGCACACGTCAAGTGCTCGAATGGCCAGGATGCTCCTTTTGCCACCCAGCACAGTCTGGCCTGAGAATGCCCAGCTGTGGGACAGAAGGAAATAAAAGCGTCCTTCAGAGCTGGGAGGTTATGCATGTTCCTGCCAGTCCTTCACTGTGTGTCAGCCAGAGGATTTATCCAAATGAAAACATGCTCCCACAACAAAAGAGAAAGGGAAGTAGTGTAACCAGAAAGGCAGGTGCTTTTTTAGGGAAAAATCCAAGAATTTCCTAAGAGGAGGACTGGGTTAAAAATAACGAGAAGTCTGCTGTGCCAGAGAAAGAATGAGTGGGCTTAAAGATACGAGAGGTTGCACAGGAAAGGAGTTATCTGCTTCTTGAGTGTTACTCGTTTTAATTTGCCATGTTACAGTATCTGGAAGCACCAGGTGGAAATCAGGGCCTCATTGTGCTGGGAATTGAGCACAAACATAATGATTAAATGTTGCCAGCTCTGCAGAGATTGAAATATAATTCTTCATCTCTGCAGAATCACTAACCAGCATAATTATTGCCAAATAAGTTTTTCTGTAATTGCTCTTCTGGAATATCCATGCTACTTGATTTTTTTCAAAATAACCATGCCTGAGGGAGTGAAAAGATATATCTGTACAAGTAGTATCCAACATAATAGCCTTTACAGATAACGAAAGCTGGTCAGAAGCAGAAAATTCTCACTACATTTAAATCCATGTTCAAAAAATATTTGCTTGTATCTTGGTTTCTATTTCTATAAATTGGGAATAGTCACACTGCACTCATTGCTTGCTTTTGTCATCTAACACCAGTGATCAAGGCAAGAGTCCTCTGTTAGACCCTTGGAGCACTGACACCACATACAAGGGCTCATTGCTGCTGATTGTAAACATTAGCGATTAGCTGGATAATATATATTCCTTCTTGTGTGTTTTCTGGGGCTGTTTGAATTGCTGAAAGTTCCTTTTCAATTAGTATTTTTCTAATAGTTAATAACTGTGTAAAATACAAAATGCAATTAAACAAGGAGTTAAAACAGCCCCACAAACAACCCAACCCTCAACTGGCCACAGGATGAATGGGAAGCAACACAGCAAAATGTCATTGAAGGGATCTTGACAGGATGACAAAATTCCTTTAGGGTTCTGTAACGCTTCATCTTGCTGCTCAGACACCAGAGAGCAGCAGAACACACTGACCACATCTTAACAGCTTCAAATGCAGTTGTTTTCTGGCCACAATGCAAAGAAATTCTGTCTAAGAACAGTAAATTCTCCCCTGACCCTCAGAGCAAGATAAGGTCAAACCAAGAGAACAAAAATATGATCCTGCTGGTCACCCACACTTCCCCACTGGGACTTGCAACACCAGGTGTCCTAACCTGCCAGCATTTCCATTTGTGAGGCTCCAGCTTTTAACTGTTGTGTCCTATCCTGCATTCAGTAACTTTGCGTGAGTTCTGTCAAACTGGAGGGCACTGGGAGGGAGCTGGGAGCTGCAATGCTGAAGTAGAGCATCTGTGCCAGGGAAGGCTCCTCATGGGCTGAACAGAGCAGCCCTTCCTCCTTGGTCTCCAATCCTTGGGCACCAGCTCCAGCCCCTCTGGCAAAAGAAGGCCTGAAACAAGTGTCATGGGCTTTCCCTGCCTTTCCATACAGCAGAGGGGACCAGTGTATGTTAAAATCTGACACTTGCTCAGTTTCCTCCAGCTAACCATCGCTCTATTTGACACCCACCTGGGAGCCACAGGGCCTGGGGCCCCTGGCTTTGAGGAGGAGCTTGTTTAGGGGAAAGAATTAAAACTGCAAAATCTCATTCTGCTGGTTGCAGAAATGATGAATGAAAAGCAAAGCAAAGGATCCCCAAAGACTGCACGTTTTAAAAAACAAGTCAGATGAAAATAAATCCTTCCATGATTTTTAAATCAGCCTTGGGATTTTTAAGGATCCCAGCTCGGAAGTTTAGAATAGCAACTAGAGGGGATAATTTACAAGTTGCATTTTTCCTGATTTCATATTCTGCCTTTTAATTCTTCCTAGGAAAGAATAGGGGCTTTGCATTACAAGCAGCTTGAAAGATTAAGCATGCAGAAACACCCCGCAGCTCTACTTGCAGCCGTGCGTTTGTGAAGTTTTGACCGGAGATTGACCCGGTGTAAGTGGGTGAGAAGGGTTACCTGAACACTCTCGCTTCACTGTCTCTGGAAACTGGATTTTCCCCAGGCACGTCTGCGTGAAATGGTCTTGCAGTCCCCTCTGCTGGTGGCAGCTTGCTGGGGAGCTGCAGCGTGGCACCACATGGGACCGCGCAGTGCTTGGCCTCGATGAGCGCTGCAGGAGAGTCCCCGGGGCTGGGGATCCCCCACCCCCGCTGAACAGGCACCGACTCCTCCAGAGACCAGGGAGCTTTCCCTTACCCTCTCTGCATCCTTAGGATAAGCACCTGGCACCTCTGACACAGGACAGCAACACAGGAAAGGGTGAAAAAGCTAACCATGGATAACCTTCCAAAAACCCTCTCTGCCTGTGAAAGCCAAGGCATCCTGCTGAGAGCAAATGATCTCCCCCGGGAATGTATGGCTTGAAAGTATGGCTTGGAATGTTTATTGAGCTTATGGCCAAATATCACCTGCATCTGTTTGTGGCACATTCCTGTGTCCCCGAGAGCCCGGAGCAGTGCTTCTGCAGGCTCTGGCAGCGCTACAGCCCTACAGCTTCTCCACTGACTTTTCCATGGCAGTTGGGATCCACTTTTGAAGCAACCAAAGCAAAATTTTCCCCGGGGAGGTTAAAAAAAGACATTCAGAGAAGGACTGTGCAGAAAGTCAGTGTTGGTGTGTCCTGGAGAATGGAACAGGGCCAGCAGCACAGGGCAGGGTCTGCTCGCAGGGATGTGGGGTTTGAGCACAGCCCGCGATGTCCAGCTGCACGTGATGAGTAGTGCAGATCTTCTAGCAGACAGGGGAAGTTCAGTTCCTGGGTGCAAAGAGCCGGTTTGTGAGGCTGCTGCTGAGAAAGTCCGTTCTGACCAGCTAACACTGACCAGCGTGGGCAGTGGAGGCAGAGCTGGCACACGACAGTGGATCGCCATGGCCGGCAGAGCGCCAGCGCTCCCTGCCAGCCAGCCTGTCTGAGGAGGAAACCCAAGTGACAACGCTGATAACAGCCCCTGCTCGTGGCAGGAGGCCCAGGGGCCCTGCACAGGAGGGCAGTTTCTCAAGGAATCATCACTGATGGGATTACTTTGCATGCATAAACCCTCCAGAAACCACTGCAAACACCATGCTCTGGGGCAAGCACAGGCACCACAAAGGGATGTAGTAGAAAAACTAAAGGTTTATTTTTTTAAATAAAATACATCCTTACAAAATAACCATTTTTCTCCCAAGCAGAGGGGCTGGGCATGGTTCCTGCCAGCTCTCCTTCCCCCCCTTCTCAGTTTGGAGCTGTCCAAGGGTGCTTCTGGGGAAGAAATGGCAGCTGTGCTCTCCCCAGGGTCCTCAGGTGCACGTGCCCTGGCACTGCCCTGGCACACCAGGCAGGGTGCAGTGGGAGCCCTTCTGAAGGGCCTGCAATGGCAGCAGACCCAGTGCCCTGCAGCAGGGCTGGAGAGGGCCCCAAGATCCCTTAGTTTGACCCATCCACAGCCTCATGGTATGTCCCACCAGAGGCCATGTGCCAGGCTGGCCAGCCCCTGCCCTGGCTGCAGGGCACCGCCTTCCCATGAGCTGGTGCTGGACGCTGCTCCTGCTAGTCTGGGGCTGGCCCAGGGAGGTGACAGGGGATGGCGACCGAGTTTTAAGAGAAGAGGAGGAGGAAGAGGGGTGCAGGTTTGTCAGCCAGTGTAGATTCTGCTGAGAGAGAGGTGCACAGTGATTTCTGGTCTTGCCCCCCACTGCCCTTCTTCAAGAGATGCTGCCATCGAAGATGCGATGTCAGTCCCACATCCTGCATGTGCTGCTGCCCCATGCAATTGCTTATGCTGAGAAATGCTGACCCCACATTAGACATTACAGTCCACAGCTCAGATCTCCTCCCAGCCTCTCTGGAGCCCTGCTGCTTTCCCTGAAACCCTCCTGCCTTCCCACGGGCCTCGGGACAGCCCCAAGACCTATAGCCCTCATGCCTGCCAGATGTATGCTAGCAGGGCTGGGGAAACACCACTCACCTCTCACTGTGTGTTGTCTGGCTCCTTTTCCTTCTTATGAGACTTCGACTGGGGGTTAAATGAGAGAAAACAAGGACTCTTTCACAGACCTGCTCCTTTCTAATGCCAGGGGAAAATGTGACTGGGGAGCAACTCCTAAACCCCAGTGTGTATTTTCAGATTAATTTGAGGGGAATTGTTTTTAAGTCCTGTTAAAGGCCATGAAATATTCCATGGTCATGGAGATGTTCTCAAAGAGCAGAAGAGGAAAGATTTTCTAGTTTGCTAAAGCACTGATCTGCCCCTGCTTCCCTTAAAGCAATGCAAGTGTTACCAGATATCGGAATATCTGGGGTTAAAGGGAGAGAATACAGTTATTAACAGTGAGTCACATGCAAGATCTCAGTTAATTTTGGAGAGGAGATTCATGGATCCCAGTCTCCAACAGTCTCAAGGGCTCAGGAAGGCGCCTGGTTGCCCCTCAGCGTGGATGTTTGTGTTACAGCATCATTACTCATGCACACATCCACACACACCCCCGCGAGAGCCTCTGCAGGGCAGGCACTCGCTGTTACTTACAGGCTCCTGTTCTGCATATTTGAATTTCTTCTGCTTGTAATAGTCTCGTCCATGGAGAAAATGCAGCAGGAGCAGGTCACAGAGGACAGAGGCCTTAAACCAAAGTGCAGTTAGGTTTGGGGTTGCCCTCCAAGCTCACCTGAACCACTGTGTACTTCCAGTTTGTCCCAGTTTGCCTCACAATTTAGGGTCACTTCTGCTTCATCCCACAACATGGCAGTTGCTGAAGTCTCCAAATGTCCATTTAGGACAGAAGTGAAGTGTGCTATGTTCAATAGTGGGTGATTCAATTCGACAGAAATGAAGTGTTTCCACTTTAGGTAAGTGCAGGGCACAACACCCTTTGAGCCGTGCCCAGGACTTTAACCACCATAAGCAAAGAGGATGCTGAGTTTCTGCCCTGCATGAAATACTGCCCATCACCTCCAGACCCCCCTCAATGCCAACTCTAACTCGATACCAAGACCTGCCAAGAGACCCAGCCTTCCCTTCATCAGCAGGGCAGAATTCACATCAGCCAGAGACCAGCAGGAATCTATTCTCCTGAGCTCGCGAGGCAGGAGAGTACCTCTTTTCCCCCTTTTGCCCATCCTCTGATTCCCTGAGCAGTAGCCAGCATTTCACTGCAGCTCAAGGACACTTCCCACGGATGTCACAAGCAAGAAGAATAATTTGAGAGTCTCCATTTAGAGGCTGGAAATATCTGAACTTACCACTCCAAAAATACCAATTCCAGAGCCAATTGTGGTCATGGTCGGGATGATGTCAAATTTGCCTGCCTGGATAAAGTCAGAGAAAATGGGTGATAAGTCACAGTCAGCCCAAGGAAAAAAAAAAAGGGTGCTCTAGCTGTAGGTGGGGCTCGACCAAAGTACCTTGCAGCAACCCAAACCACAACCACAGCACATAGGGAAACAGGAGCTGGGAAAGAGCTGGTCAAACAGAAAAATATTGTAGGTTGGTTTTAGGCTGAAATAAATTGAAGTTACATTTCTTCTCCTATTTTTAATATAAGAAACCCAACCAAAACCAAGAAACCAAACAAAAGTACACACTTTGAATATTCACAGTGGGAACACAATGAGGAAAGCCTTCTCTCCCAGTGGAAAGAAAAAGACAAAATAGAAAAATGCAAATGTTCAGCTTTTGGAAATATCAGTAAAAGGTTTTGAGTTTCCACAGGTTCCCCCCCACTCCCATCACAATTTTTTTTTTTACAAAACCACTGACCAAGCTGCAGCTGAAAGTTGTGACCTATAAAACATGTTTTCCTCCTCTCTTCCCTTCCCCAATACTTCCCAAGGGTTCCTGTGAGCAGGCCAACACCCAAGGAAAGCACTCACACTAGTTTTCCTGATCCCACAGGATCCTGGTGCTGTGTAACAGAGCTGGTACCTTCCCAAGGACATGGCACTGCTGTCCCAGTGATCCAGGGGATCCACCCTTACCTTGCCATTCACCAAAATGTCGAGCCGGATCCCGAACACCTTGTAGAGTGTCCTCTTTTCCATCCCATCTTCTTTGTAGTATTTGGCATACCTGTGCAATTGGATGGCAAGGGTTAATGGTCTGCCAGGGTGTCTAACAGCCCCTGCAACCCTACAGCATCGAGATCTTGGACGAAGATCTGGGAATGTGCTATCACAGACCTTCTCCTTAAACCCCCTGAAGGAGCTGGGTTGTTGGCATCTCTCCTCTCTGTGCCTCAGTTTGCCTGCCTGCAGGTTGGAGTTAGAGCTCCTGCTCGTGCTGTTCGAGCTGATGTCCCCAAGTCCTGCGTGCAGCAGATATTGATGCAGCACTAGTGGCAGTGTCACACAAAGCAGAGGATAGAGACTGTGAGAACACGTGAGATGATCCTGCACCATCTCCAGTCTTTCAAGGGGCTTCTCAAAAGCTCAGCCAAGCAGGAGAGCCAGCAAGGGGGAGGAGATGGAAAGGAAATAGGGTAATTTTGAAGCCAAGGGGTGTATTATCACTTTTCTCATGCCATTTTAAAGAGCACTGGTACTGCTGTGTGGCCCTGCAAAGGTAGTGAGTATTTTGAAGAACAGTCTCTGACCTTCCACCATCCCTTGAGTGCTGTGGGAACCTGAAAGCTGTCACCTCTGAATTATGCCTGGAGAACTAACAGGTATTTCCTTACCTGAAGTTGAACCCCGGTGAAACGTTACTGTCATCATTGTAAAGGCCGTGGAACTGGTAAATGGGTTTGCAGTACCGCAGGGGCCAGTCGAGGTCACAGTTCCAGTCTATGGTGATGCCCACCACTCCACCCTGCAGCCAAGAGGGGAGTCACGAGGTTGCCCCTCCTTGGACCGGGCCCGCACAGAGAAATGCTTTCCCTCCTCATACGTGTCCTCTCAATGCCATGAGGTGTCCTGGCTCGGGACCTCACTGCTGCCTCAGCCTTCCTGGGCAGCCTTGGCTTTGTGGCCTGTACATAACCCCTTACAGAGGCTCTTGTTTCTGCCCTGAGTGCTGGATACACAAATAAATTCATGCCCTCTTGCTCCTGATTCGAATACTGTGCCCAAGGCACAGTCCTGAGAAACAGTGCTCACCACAGATCCCTTTTGATCCTCATGGGACAGCCTTCCCTTGCCTGATTATGCCCAAGAGATTGCTCAGGAAATGCAGGAGTCCCTCCTGAGCTTACTCCAGGCTATAAATAGCTGTGCCACAGAGGCTTGTATTTTTGCACCTTTAATATCTAGAATCTTAGAATGGTTTGGGTTGGAAGGGACCATAAAGACCATCCTCTTCCGAACCCTGCCACGGGCAGGGACACCTTCCACTAGACCGGGTTCCTCCAGGTCCTGTCCAACCTGGCCAGGAATGGGCTTCTCTGGGCCATCTGATCCCATCCATGCAATACATGTTCATATATGCAAGCCTCTGATTTGATTCAATGCCTGGCAAAATTATCACAAGGTTCTGCAGTGCAGAGAGAGCAGATACTCCCACACACCAGCCTGAGGAGTGTTGGGCAAAGCTGTGTTTTGGAGCCTGGGGAAAGGCTGGAGTTTGCACTGTGCAATGACCAATATTTGATCATCCAGCTGGGATTTCCAAGCTCAGTCAGATGGGATTTGGCCACACAGATCTAGTTATTCATTGCTCAAATTAAAACAAGCTGAACCCTGGGATTTACTGCCAGGGGGTCAAATCTTCTCAAGAGTTTCCAAGAAAGATGTAAATATTAGGCCATGTCCAAGGAGATTCATAATCTTTATGAGACAATTCTGACACTTTTGTTTTCTCAAGCATTCTTGAGAAAACAGAAAATCATCTCAACAGCTGGGGATGACTGCACTGCCAGTGTCCCTCTCCCATCAACAGCAAAGAACATAATTTGAAACTGAAGTACCTTAACAGCTAGGAAGGTAAAATTCTGACCCGATTCCTTCACTATGTATCCCAGTTCAAACACAGGACATAAGGAATCGGTGACTTTGTGATAGGTGCATTTCTTCAGGTACTGCTTGGTAACACTCTCAACCAAGTTGCGTCTGTGAATGAAAAGAGAGTGAGAAAAATTCTCAATAATACAATAATTTGGGTAGGAAAGAACCTCTGGAAGTCCCTTGTCCAATCCATGTCCCTCCCCAATTCACATGCCAGCTTGTCCATGGTCTCTGCTAGGCAATGCTCTGAGCATCAGCAATTCTTATCTGGGAGACCTCATGGATAGTGAGTGTATCCCACAGCTTTTACATTTAGCTGGAGTTTGCTGTCTCCTACAGCAAGGGTTAAAAAGAAAGGACAACTTCTTGCCTTCCATCCCACTGTGCTCTTTTGCCTAAAAACATCCTCTCTGTGAAGCCTATGGTTTTGTAAGACCTGTGCCTTGCTCAACCTCATCCTATCGCTGATGCTCAGCAGTTAATTGTCAGCAGTGATCAAAGGCAGGAAGTTTCCCCACAGCCCAGAGGGGTCTGGCACAGCCCCTGCCACAGCAGCCAGCCCGGCCACCCTCACCGCCAGGACCTGCCCCTGTCTGTGTCCCCTTCAGCCTGACCTCACTCAGGGCACCTCTGCTTGCTGCTGGGGGGATCCCCTCTCCCAGCCACCTCTTGCAGTGCAGTGTGAGGTCAGCCCAAGGTCAGCCAAGCATGTCAGCTGCCAGGACATTTAACCTTGGCTGCAGCACGGGGACAAGATCAGCTTAGAGAGAAGAATCCACTGTCTTCAGCACAAATAGCTTCTGTTAATTTGTTCCAAATCAGATATATAATCAGTGCCATCACAAATCCTCTTACAAGTGTGCCTTCAGCCAGCAGCACTTCCCCCAGTGCTGCCCAGAAGGGGCCAACCCCACCCTTTGCTGAAATAGGTGGGATCTGTGATGTTGAGAGGGACTCTGAGGCACTGAGCTTATCCTGGCCATGTAGTATTTTAGTGTTGTCTTCAGAGAAGAAAAACGAAGAATCAGAGAAACTATTTTCATGTGCAGCTTGTGAGGGTAACTCAGGAGAGGTTAATTCCAGAAATCTTTCCAGTAACTACAGCTACCAGCTGAGGTGGGACAGATTGGAGAGGGAAATGTCTCAGTTCCTTTGAGCTAATCTGGGGTTCAGTGCAGCAGTTAGAGTAGTCCTGGGATTGCTGATGAGGTAGGCAATCCTCTATACCAAGCATCCAGTTACACCCATCCAGCTAAACCCATGGTTTCCTCTGAGGGGCACAGCTGGAGGAACGGACCAGGAGCCATCCCCCCAAACCTCTCCTTACCTGGACACCTTGAACTTGGGGAAGGTGACACTGTTCTTGATGAACAAGGTGAATTTCTCCGCTTCTGACAGCAGGGCAGGGCTGAAAAACGCAAGTGTAGACGTGTGTCCATCACCTGGCTCTCCAGGCTCTAGAGAAAGCCCCATTTGGCAGAAATTCACCCAAACTGGGACAAGCAGACACTGAAAAATGGTGGTCTCATCCCTTCCCTTTCTGGTCTTTCATGACACAGGCTGTCCTGACCCCATCCCTTAGAGTCCCAACTTAGTCTGCCCCACACCAAGTGGAGCTGGGGTGGGAAGAGGGCAACAGCATCATTCCTTACCTGGGAACGTGGTAATCGACTTCAACAGGGCACCAGCCAAAGATCTCGCAGGTCTTCACAGTGCTGTTGTAGTGTACACACTTGCCAGTCATGAGCCCTGCGGGAGAGACAGCTGCTCACACCCCTGGATCCTGTGAAATCTCAGCTTCACGCTGGGATGGATGGGATCTGGTTGGGGCTTCAGCTCTGCCACAGGCATTCAAGGCACAAAATGCTCAGGGCTTTGGCACGTTTCTAAAAGAGGAAATTAATTGTGGCTGCTCAGCTCAGGGCAGTGGTTTCTCTTACAATGCTGTACAGGGGAGCAGTTGGGGATTTTTCTTGTTAAAACACACCTGAGAAAATGCTAAACTGATAAGAGGACAACAGTTTGGGGGAAATGGCTTAATCCTGATTAACCTTTTGTTGGCTGAGCTGTTTGCAGCTCAGGTATCTTTCGAAAGAGCAGAGCTGGACCAGCCCAGGTGGGAACTTCAATCAGCATGTCAGAGGCTTTTCCTAAACCCTGTCCAAAGCAGGTCCCCCATCCAAGTGACACTCCAGCCAGGCAGCTTTGCTCGGTGTGTCTCAGCAGAAACACCAGGGCTGGCGCCCCAGGGCCGTGTGCCGTACCTTGTCCCTGACGGCTGTATTTCCCCTTGCTGCAGTCGCTGTCCCGCGTGCACAGCCCGGCATCTGGCAGCTGTTTGGAGAAAGCAGCCACCTCTTAGCATCCCACCCTGCAGCTTCAATCCCTCTGTCCCTCCTGCCTCATCAGGCAGCATTTTCCTTGAGGGATACACTGCTCAAAGCCTTGTCCACACACTGCTGTCCAACCAAGGCTGTCCAGATAAAGCAGGAAAAAAGGGGGGATTTATTCACTCCAGGCAGATGCTTTCATTTAAGCCTCAAGTCTGCTCTGCTTGATTATCTCAAAGGGAAGAAAACGTAAATGGATGCCACCCGTTTTTCAGCAGAATAAAAGTCTTCACATAGCACACAGGAGTCAGGAACAATAATACGGGGTCAGGCTCAGGCTTTTACTCAACTTCCTATGTCAGGAAAAGTCTTTCCCCAGTGATACCACCACAGTCCCCCTGAATTACAGATGCTGAGCCCACTGAAGGAAGTCGGTGCGTTTACCTCCGGGCAGGTTCCTTGTTTCTGTCCAGGAGTGACAATGAAGTTGGTCATCACCACAAACGAGTTGTCCCCCTGTGGAGACACAGCCAATGAGCTCGCGGCGAGCACAGGGTCTCCTCTGTGAGGAGCCTGTCCCTGGCTGGGGACCCACAGTGCCACCAGCCCCAGGGACAGTGGAAGACCCCACTTGCTGCCTGAGATCCTGCTCCAGAGGCACCAGAGGAACCCTGATCCTTTTGGAGGCAGCCTCAAATGTGCCTCCTCAGCCATAGCGGGTCCCAAGTAGCAAACACTCCCCAGGGAGAACCTGGGCAGAGGTTTGTGACAGGACCAACCTCCTTTCCACTGCAGCGACACCATGTCATGGTTAGTCCCATGGAAAGCCTATGCTGAGGACCCATCTGCACCCCAGCACATGGGGAAAAGCAGCCTCTAGGACAAAAGCAAATCCCTAACCCACCCACCCTGACTCCTTACCTGGGGTGGGAAAACATAGTCCACCACATCCCAGATGTGAGGACCCAGGACACTCTCGTTGGTCAGCGTCAGCCCTTTCAACTTCACCGAGACTGAGCTGACGATGCTGTCCTGAGACTGGTAGCCCTTCTCGTAGAGGAACACCCACCTGGACAGGGAAAGGTGGCAGGGTGAGCATGGCCACCAGCACTCCTCCACTGGGGCTCAATTCTCAGCACAGACCGGTGGACTGGGGTTTTTTCTACCAAGTCTCACCTGCAGAATCATTTGCCAAGTTTCCTCCCGCTGGACGTGGGACATGTCTCTGAACTTTCCTACCTTTTGCCTGAGGCATGTGGTAGCTGCAGGACCCGACTTTCATGCCAGGATGGTGTGTTTTGGGGACTGGGACACATTTTGTGGCTGAGGGTGTGTGAACGCAGGTGGAGCACTGCAGCCATCGGTCATTTGGGGTTGAAGCCTACGGCAGGTTTGCAGCTTGCTGGTCTCAGTGACCTACCTGGACACTCCTAATCTCCTGATCCACTGCAGAGGAACTCTCCAAAAATCAATGCCTCTAAGGCCAACACAGAGCTGAGTCTGGACATGGCTCACATCCAGAGCCACTGTTCCCCATCCAGCAAAGAGAATGTGGAGCCATGGCCCTGTGAGCAAGAGGGCTGCAGGAGCAGGGTTAGGGACACTGCTATGGCCGGAACAGGGCTCTCTCTGCCTTTCCCAGCCCGTCACACAGTCATTAGGGCAGGCTCCTGACACTATTTAACCTACAGCATAAACAAGCTGCCGCTGGATTAACTCTGACTCAGGGAGACTATAAACATGGGCGAGCAACCATTTCGGGTAGTGCTCCCGGCGGCGCGGAGCATTCTCGGCACTAAAAAAGGAGTGATCTGGATTTTGTCCCCACTGCCGCGGGCATCGGTCCCGCTGGCTGCAACAGAGGCAGCAGGCTACCCCTGGGATGGCCCATGACACCAGCCTGGCGTGTCACCCTCACCTGTGACACCTGGCTGATGGGCAGGGGGAAAAATGGGGAGCCCCAGGTGCTGCCTGGAGGTTTTCTGTTTGGTGCTGGACCTTGTGGGGACTTCTCAGGGAGGAAGCTTGAGGACCTCAGGGGTGGCATCTGCTCCAGTGCCTGGGGATGGGAGCAGAAATTCAGCACTGCTGCCACCCAAGCTGGGACACCCAGCTCCCACATCCTTCTCCAAGGCAGAAGACCATACTGGGTTACACTGGCTACAGCGGGCATCTTCCCCAATACCCTTGGAGCTGCAGGAGGTTGTGAACTGGGCAGCACCAGGGGCAGAAGGTTTTCCTAGGTCAGCCTCCAGCACAGACCCTGCTGCTGTCACCTCATCCCCCTCTGGCAGAGCTGACTACGGGCACACAGGGCTCCCCTGCCACAAAGCCAAGGTCACGACAAACAAAGCACCATTTCCCCACAAGGCTGTGAATGCTGCAGTGAGTCCTGACCAGGTTGTAAAAGTCCCCTGGTGTCACTGCCCGATGTGGCAGGGCCACCAAGCCCTCTTCCCTTGCCAGCCTCATCCTGTGGCTCAGCCCGCAGATCCTTGCATGCAAGGTTGCAGGAAGTGAAACCCAGAAAGCGCCTGGCATCACCCGGCCAGCAACAATAGCACCTTATCACAGTTACCAGAGGAAAAAAGAACTGCTTCCCAGGGGTGACATGGGGTCTTGCAAGGAGGTTGGCCCCACTTGTGTGCACTATCCATGTCCTTCCAGCAGACTCATGCATTGGCACACACTTCCATGAGCATCCCATGCCTACTATGAAGGGGGTGACAAAAGCTGGGAGAATGGTAAATAAATACATATTTGGCTGCCAAATAGGCTTTCAAAGGACAGAAAATCTCAGGCATTGTGGCTTGGTGAGGGCAGTGAACTGGGGGCAGTGTTGTGGGCAGGGAACTGGGAGCAGTGCTGTGGGAAGTAGAGCTGGGGGCAGTGCTGTCAGCAGCGAGAGCCGGGTTCCGGCTGGTGGGGCTGTGGGCAGCTGCAGTCATAGGCAGCCCCTTGCTAGAGGAGCCCAAGCCCAACAAATCAGGAAAAACTTGGGAATTACAGCAACTGCCAGACTCCTCCCCTCTGCCACTGGCTGGCACCCCCTGGCTGGTTCTCCTTCTGCTCCCTCTGGCCACATCTGGGACTGGAGCCCTGGGACTTCACAGGCTCAGTTCTTAGGAAAAACAAAGCTGTTCCCAGTAACATCAGTGCAAAACTCTTTGCAACAAAGCATCCTTGAGATCTCAGCTGCAGTTTCACATGAGGATTACCCTTGGGAGCCAAAGTGCTGATGAGCAGGGTGGGCCCAACATGGGGGTCCCACACTGATCCCCTGGGAAGTTTTTTACCGTTTCTAGGGAGTCTGTGCTAGAAGGAGGGATGGGCACCTCTGCTCCCCACAGTGACTTGCTTGCACTGAGCCCTGGGAGCCACTGCCTTTGCTTTGCATGAGACACTCTGCACCCCAAAAATTCCTGGATTTTCCAATTCATGGCCAGACACCCCCTTTCCCTTCAAACCTCTTGCCCTGGGGCCCTTCCCCATGAAAGAGTGCTCGTCTCCCTCTAGGGCCGAGCCCACAGCAGCCATGGGGCCACAGCAAAGGCTTACCAACCATCACATCCCACAGCATCATCCCACACTGAGGGGACAGGGACCGAGTCACTGTGGCAGGAGCAGCAGCCCCGGGGCACCTGAGGACAGACATCCTCACCGGGTTCTGATCCCGCCTGCTCCACTTGCTGCCTTTTTTAAGCAGTTGCCCTTGCATCATGTTGGCTTTTGGAGCTGCCTCCCAGAAGCAAAGCAGACCAGGAATTTTGGAGCCAAGCTGTGTCTTGGCCGCAGCGTCAGAGCACTGAACAGGGAGATTTATGGCCCTGTCTTGAGCCGCTTGGGTCTCACAAATCACTGCACTGGCCCCAGATGCCTCTTATTTAATATAAATGAAAATAAAAATAACAACAGATTCTCAGGCCACCGTCCAGCAGCTGGAGCAGGATGTGGATTCTTTTTAGTGAGAAGACAGGGCCGCGGTGTGCGGAGCAGGGCTGGGCAGGGATGAGCCTCCAGCCTGCACATACAGTAGCTTCTGGGGAGGATATGAGGATATACTAAGTAGCCATCTAAAAGAGCCATGGTGGGACACCGGGCAGCACGGGAGCAGCCACAACCAGAGGGATGTGAAGCCATCAGCAGTAACCTCCCTCCACTGCGATATAGGGGTTATAGAAGCTCCCCTCTCTCCGTTGTTTTTTAACCCAGTGGCAAAGCATTAATTTTAGGGAAGGCAGGTGCTGGGGAGCCTTACCCGATGATGTACGCCAGGACGATGAGCTGGATCAGCCGGAAGGTCAGTCCCACCTTCTTGTTCCTCACCAGCACCATCCGAGGGGTGTCATACTCGAAGAGGAAGGAGGACACCCTGTCCATGCACTTCTGCCCCATGGCTGCGCCAGGGCTGTGCCGCAGCCTCCCGGCTCTTCACCGCGCCGTGGGTTGGGCCGTGCCCGCCGCCGCTCCGGCAGCTCCTCTGTTTGCAGAGAAAATAAAGAAAATAAGAATGCTATCGGCGTGGCTCTGTGCACATCTGGGCTGTCGGGTTTCCTCCTCTGCGCAGGGATGAGGCTTCCTCTTCCTATAAGCTCTGGGCTGGGAACAGCGGGTGCCCTACATGGTCTGGGGGTGGGACAGGGTGTGGGAGGGTGCAGGGCCACCGCGCTGCCAAGCCCACATGCCACCAGGACGAAGCTGTCTGCCCGTAAGGGATGCTCCCTCGCCCGGCAGGGGCCTTCCCTCCCTCAGACAGAGAGGCTGCAGGCAGGGCTCGGGATCAGCAGGGACCGCCAGGCATCCCTGGGGGCAACAGTGGAATGGAAGAGATGGTGGGGGTCCCGGGTTAGATTTTAGGAATTAGGGTAGGGGTATCATCTTTCCTGCCACAGCAGCCACCTCAGGCTGTGTGTCCCAAGCTCATGTCCTACTCTGTCTCCCAAAAGGTGCACCAGAAAAAGGGTCGGGAAAGAAGCGGGGGGGGCACAGAAAGCCCAGCTCAGCGATTAGGAGCTGACCCACGGAGCAGAAGAGCGCCCAGCTTGGCCCCCTCCCGTGGTGAGGCCAGACAGCTGGGGCTTGGCTCGTTCCCAGCACTTGCACTGCGCTGGGCTGGGCGCATTTCGAAGCATTTCCAGCATTTCCTGAAAGGCCCGGCCGTGAGCGGGGCCGGGCGAGCCGGGGTCACGGCGAGGGATGCTCTGTTGGGTGGTGCAGGCACCACTTTAAACAAATATCACTGAGAAAGGGACTGGATTTGGAAGTGCCAGACTAAAATTTGGGGGCAACAGCCGCAATGGGAGCTTTGCAGAGGGTTGGCTCATTGCTGGGGAAAGCACAGAGGCTGTGGATGGGGGACCCTGTGCCCTCACCGCATCCCACCGGGCAGCTCCAGGGCACAGCCCCGCAGGGGTGAGCTCTGTGCTGGGGAGCACTGGGGCTGAGGAGGGGGCACTGGGGCTGTGTTTCTGGGGGAAAGAGAGGATGTTTTCCCCGGAAATCCCAGCACCCAGCTGCTTCAGCACTCCAGACAGGGACAGGCTCCGTGAGCCCCAGTTCATCTGCTGCCTCCCTTGGCCTCAAAGGAGACACGGGCTCCCTGCAGCCACGGAGCCTGGGATAAAGGCCTTCTCTGCAGGAGGAAACATGGACAAGCTTAACCTGCTGGGATAAATCTTTCCTTTCAGGAATATTTCTTTTAGCATCACCACCTCTCAAGTTCACTTGCCGATTGCTTTCTGTTACATCAACCTTTCAACTCAATATATTACACACCTGACAACTGTGAAATAAGTGGAACAAATCAATTATCTTTGCTGGGCAATAAGAAAAACTGAGGAAAAAGCAACTGAACCATTTATCCAAATCTTTATGGGCGTACCATGAAGCCTGGGAATCAAAATCAGATGATCCCACATGGCAAGTGATGTGATGCGATCCCAATGCCCCAGTCCTCAGCAACATGGAAAGCTGTCAGACAGGGAGCCAAAAGCAAATACAAAATACTGATGTTAATCATACAGATTGAAGGCTGATACTGCTATTGAGCGGAGCAGACAAACCTTATAAGCTTAGATATCTGTCAGAAGGGAAGTGAATAACTTACTGTATGAAACGAGGCCTTTTAGGGAAGGCTGCTCACCCTTGCCAAGGCCATGGGGATAATGAAAATAGGACAGCTAAATTTAACAGTGAAATGACTTGTAAAAGAGTCACTTCTAACCTCCTGTCTTGTACTTGGAGTTAATAAAATGGTTATAGCATGGATTTAGCTAAAATATTTTCCATTGGGAGATAATATGCATCTGCCATTTTATAATCTCTTGGAGCCATGTTGCAGCTGGTGAGTGGGGCCGGACCCCGTCTGGAGTGATGTGGAGGGCAGAAGACCCCAACCTGGAGCACCAACAGAGCCTGAGTCTTTTTCCTGGGCTGATACCAGCACCCAGCATGGGCACCCGCTTGGCCACAGCATCCAAATGTTTGAAAAAACCACAGCCTGAACACTTGTGGGCTCACACCTCTCCCACACCCACACCATCCCTGGGATTGCCACTCTTTGCATTACTTTACCACAAGGAATTTAGTAGGTTTGCACAGGCATTGCTCACCTATGTGGCCCTGCAACGGTGCCAGCTGGCTGCCAGCACATTTCCCTTCTCCTGCCAGGTGGTTATCGAGGGACAGTGCCCTGCTCGGGCTGTTCAGTTGTTAATGGACCTGCCCAGACAGGACAGTCACTGGCCAGAGATGCTGAGATCATGGGGCTGTGATGCTTCCAGCTATGGTGCAGGCACTGGGCTGTCCTGAGGCCAGGCTGGGATGTCTGTTTGCTGTGATAATAAATGCATTACTGTAAAACCCAAATGAAAAATAAAAATACAGTTAAGAGAAAGAGGTTTTTATCAGCCTGCTGTGTAGGGTGCAGCCCAGGGGGTGTCCCGTGGCACCAATACCCACACATAGCTGGGACCCAAGGGGTGGTTTTATGTCAGGTTCCCACAGACAGCAACTGGAATGGTGCTGTCAATGCACTCATAGTCATCTCCTCTGAATAACTTTTGTATCTCTTGGCCAATTCCAAGCAGAGCAGGCAGGAGGTGCTAGGAGTGCTCTGCCTGGAGTGACAAGGTGTGGATGCTGCTGGAGGAGCAGTGGCAGCTTGAGTTCATCTGCAGCAGGTCCTGGGCACTGAGGATGGGTTTGCCCAGGGCATAGAAAGTGCTGAACAGGGCTTGACCTGAGCAGGATGAAAACAAAGGACCAGGTGGGACAACACAGGGACACAGAGAGTAGAACTGGAAGTGTTCAAGGCCAGGTTGGATGAGACCTTGAGCAATCTGGTCTAGTAGAAGGTATCCCTGACCATGGGAGGGGATTTGAACAAGAGGATCTTTTAAGGCCCCTTCCAACCCAAACCATTCCGTGATTCTATGACTCTAAAACCAGGCAGAGATAAGGAAAATGAGCCCATCCAGCTCCACTGCCCATGGGAGAGGAAAATGGAAGCAGAAACAGCAAACGAGGCTCTAAAACCTCTGTGTTTGTGTCTGAGGTTGCAAAGACCTAGGGCCAGATTTCCCAAACACTCTCCTGGGTCAGCTGGCATTGACTGGTCCCTGGCGCCAGGCTTGGCCTCATCCAGCATCTCCAGCTCCAGCTGGGCCAGACGCCAGGGGCATTGAGGGCTGGTGACCCTCCAGGGGTATCCCTGGCAGTGCTGTGCAGGGTTAGCATAGGAGTCCATCCATGGCTGCAAAAGGAACTCCTTCCCTCTGCCTGTTAAACACACTCAGCCTGTGCTTGGGGCTGAGAGAAAAATGCAAAATCTGGTGGTTTTAAGGGAGACATTTGGAAATGCAAGTGGATCCTTGCTTTGAGCAGGGACAGGAACTGCCAGAGCACAAAGAGGGTTCTGAACACCTCTGCCTGGGGTTCAAGCCCACCTGCACCCGGGGAAGCACAGCTGTGGAGGACATGAAAGCTACCAGGTATTTCCAGGCTCTCAGACATTGATGGGGGAAAAGAAAATACAAAAATAATAGATGAAGCTCATTACACAACACAGACTCATGCTTGGCAGTGTCCAGCACAGAGCTCTGAATTTCAGCACAAAAATGTGTGGCACACTGCCGATCCATGGATGGGGAGGAGAAACACGGAGGCAAGACTTAAAATATGATGGTGGGTGCAGAGGGGACCTGCTGTGGCCAAGTTTGCCAAGAAGAGCCCCTGAGAGCTGGTGGCTTTTCCCAGTAATTTTGGCTGCCACAGCGCCCTTGCCCTCACCAATTGCAGGAGGTGCTTATGCTGCACCACTGGCAATGGGAAGGGGAGGGTGGAAAAAAATTGGCAGATGAGAGCAAGCAAGGTCCTAAAAAACAGCATGTTCAGTTTTCTTTCCAATTTTAACTTGTCCTTGACCTCTCTTCGCTCCTTCCCAGCAGGGCTGGCTCGGCTCTGTACTTGTCCCGTGCTGTAACGCCCTGGCACAAGATGTTTTCGGTGGTACTCACCCCTCAGAAGTGGCATTTCCATCCCCAGTTGCTGTGACAACACATCTCCCTGGAAATACTTCAGCAATACTTTAGCTGATGCCAAAGAAAACGTGAACCTGAGGTGCTGGGGGTGCCAAAAGGTGTCAGTGGCACTGTGGCCATTGTGGCCCCCAGAAATGTGGATGCACATCCAATGTGGGGGCTGGACCTGTGCCACGGACCAGCCAATCACAGGGACCAATGGGGTTTTTTTGGTAGGGTAAAACCTGTGTTCTGAATCATGCCTTCGAAAGACAAGCGTAGCCCCAGGTGATGGTCCCCAGGGGTCCAGGGACTGACACAACATCAGGTGGGGAATTTGGGGTGTTTTTGCCTTCACTGCTGTGTCCTGAGACAGCATTTCTGATATGGGGGAGTGGCTTGAGAGCCACTTCCAGCCATGGCAGAGGTGCTTCTCTTGCTCTGACATTAGTCTGCACCTGCCAAGAGAAGGCCAAGCAATGGCCCTTTCCCAAAACCAGCATTTGCCAGGGTATCTCATGTCCCTCTTTGGGTCCCCTGTGGGTTACAAAGCTTTTGGCTTACGTTGTGCACCACCTTTGTCCTGCTCACAGCATTGGGAAGGAATATATGAGGCCTCATCCCAGCAAAAAAGCACCAAGGGTAGATGTTGCCATGAACACGGATTTGCTCCAAAACACATCCTGTAGCTGGACCAGGATTTTCTGCTTCAAACATCACCATGGGCAGAGCTCCGGGCGATGCAGAGATGGAAGCGCATGGCCCCAAGCACTATGCCATCCCCCCAGAGGAGGCCAAGTTATTTAATTTTTATTTATTTCACAATTATTTCTTGTGGAGGTTATTGCAGGGCTTATTTAAACCTCCCCTCCCAGCTGGGGGAGATAAGGTGATGACTATTCTGGATACAGTCAAAATTAGCACTGTTATTTGTATTCTTGTGCCCCAAGAGTGAATTAAAAAATTCCCAACAGTCACATCATGCCACTCTGCTCATTCTGCCTTTGTCATCCCATGCCAGGCACAAGCTCAGCTCCATTTCTAATTTGGCTCCTCTGAAAACCCACAAGAAATCCTGATCTGGTGAGCACAACTCCTTTTACGGCTGAAGAATGCCCTCAGGCACTCCCGTATGGCTCCATGGGCTCCCAAATGTCCCCCAAATCAGCCATAAATGGGACAAAAAAAGAAAAAAAAATTTAAAAAAGGTAAAACAACAACAACAACAACAAAATAGACAAAAAACCCCCAGAGTCATCCAGTAAAATTGCTTTTATTTCTGTAATTTTCTAAGTATAAAACAAATCAGCCCAATATTGTGTGAACAGAGTGGATCGTATGGATGTGACCACAAGGAGCCTTCCCATGTCTTCCCGGCACACCTGGCTATTTACAGTCAGACAAAGGACACGGTTTAGGAAGCGGTAATTTAGTGGAAAAATATCTCTCATATAATAAAATAGGAAACCTCATTTCTTTCAGTTCTATCCCTCAGATAACACCCTCCCACCCCCCAAGATATAACAATTTACCTTTTGCTATGAAGCACAACCTCAGAGATTTCTATATTTGGCTGTTCAGGCATCTCATATAAAAAAATCAGCATATTTCCAGACTGAAGCTACTGAGGGCACCCGCTGGCAGTTCGGTGGTTGCCCTCCTCTTGGTCCCAAGTGCCCATCACTCCAGGCACACACAGATTTTGGCTCATTTAATGCCCCACTCACACCAAAAGCTGAATGGCACCACAAGAACATGTCCAGGGAGCACAGTTTACCCTGTGTCTCCTCCTCACTGCAGCCCTGCAAATCCTAACCCCAGCTGTGCCGCACAAGATCTGCATGGGGTAAAGCCCTCTCCTTGGCCAGTACCAAAAACCTGAGTCCCAGGCTGTGTCCCCTGACAGAAAATGCCACTGCAGAAGTGGGAGGAAAAAGAGCCCAGATGGGACTGAATCTCTGGCATCATTTATACAAAGTGATGGCCATGCCAGGTATGGTCCAAAAATCACAGTAAGTCTTAGGAGTTGGTAGTGGGGACTCTGGTGTGTTTGAGTTTCAAGAGTGATGTAATGCCAATGTCACTGAACCTCACTAACATCTCCCAGCCAGAGCCCCTGCACAGCTCAAATCATTATTTGATGAGTTTTGGTGGGGCAGGACCCTGACTGGGAAGCAGTATTATCAACCTGATGTACAAAAGAAGGAGCAAAAATTAATGCTGAGTTTTCCCATTGCTCCTCCTTCTGCCATCCACACCGTGAGCAGAAACTCCGATTCAATCCCAGATTTGATGCTCTTACAGGAACGAAGTCCCCCAGCCCCTCCATAGAGCCTGTCCCTGCTGCTGCCCTTTCCACTGTCTGGTGGTGCCATCCAGCCTTGGCTGAGCAGAGCATCACCAGAAACACACACACATGGAATGTTCACAGTGCCAAAGCCCCAAACACACAAACACAAACCTCATCCAGGCCTGGGCCACACGACACAAATACAACACAGGCTGCAGTACTTTGCTCTTTTCCTTTTCCAGCGTGCCCCCCCATGGGATCACACACCGCAGGGGGAAGAGCTCATCCAGCAACTGCTCACAATGACACATCCCAAAACAGTACAAAAGGCTTCCCACAGCTGCTGCCCCAAGCTGATCCCCCTGGTGCTCACCCCAGAGACACAGGACCTTCCCCTCCCACCTTGGCTGTACCCCAGCACGGTGCTTGGCCCCTGAGGAAGGAGTATAAAGTGCTCATGGATAATCCCATGCTGCCATCCCAGCACATCCTACACCCTGCATCTTGTGGAAGATCTGTCACAGCAGCCCACCAATGCTAAAGGTCTTGCTGGAAAGACCTGAGTTTTATTTATAGACTTAGAATATGCCAGGCAGCACCATCAAAATAAAACTAAAAAGGAAATAATTCCTAACCTCTGTTGCCAAGAAAAGCAAGGATACCAGAGGTTTGCCTCTAAGCTGCTTTTTTAAAAAAAGCTTTTGAGCAAAACAGCCACCCAGTGTCCCTCTCCTTTGTATTGCACAGTCAGATGCCTTGGTAAGACACAAGAGCCTATCCCAAAGTGATGGTCTTGGCTCTGAGATCTCCAAGTTTACATAAGAACATGTTCCAGCCTGTAAAAGCTCCCAGCATGCTGCTGCTGGCACACATGCAATAAATAACTACTCTGTGATTTATCCTGACCCTTCACTGAAGAATAAAGGAAAAAATAATTACATCTATGGATATTTTTCTACTTCATTAAGATGTTTGACGTATAAGCCCCTGTAATCAAAAAGTATGGAGTGAAACCTGTACTCCAGGGAATTAAACGATGGGGGAAAAGACAAGAGATGGGGTCAGCCATTCAGAAGGGGAAATGGGGACTTGTCAAAATGATCCCTCCTAGCAAGGGGGATGCCTGCTCCAGGCAGCTCTAGCACAGATTACCTAGGCTATTTTCTAGATAGATCTGAAGGCTCACAATAGAAATAAAATGCAACTTGCTTCTGCTGGAAAGAGCGAGCTGGGACACAGCTCTGGTTTCCTGCCCATGATGGCTCAGGGTTTGGTAACTCACAACTGTGACCCAATGACTGCATGAACAGACTGACACTGCCTGGGCTTTTACACAAGAAACTTCTCCACACCACACATATTTGGGTTAAATTAATAATCCTCCACCAGACATTAAGTCCAGGGAAAACCTTTAACTCAGATAGTGGATGGACCAAGCAGGTTCCTGTAGGCACAAGGGACCAAAGCCACCATGTCCCAGGGAGATGCCATTGGGCAGCTGAAAGCCCTGCTGGACCCCCTGAACAGGGCTGTGATGCTCTGAATCCAGCCCAGCCTCTCCCACACTGGTTGTTAGCCTCAGAGAAACAGAGAAGCAGCTTCCTCTGATGACACCAAGGTAGAACTGGACTAAATTCCCACTGGTTGTTTTTCTGCACAGAGCAATGGAGATGGACTCAATCATCGTGGATGTCTTTCCCAACTTAAACAATTCTTTAATTCTATGACCTGTACTAAAACAAGGTGAAATCCACCCTTTTGGGGAAGGGCAAATCACATGTCTACAGCATTAGTCTTAGTGAGGCTTTATTTTGAAGGCTTACGCAGTACCTGGGTCATGTCCTGGCCCTCTACACCAGGGTCGGTCTCATCCATGGTGAAAATCTTTGAAGAGGAATTGGTTATCCCGTGGGATCAACTGATTAAATCATTTAGACAGACCACATTTGAAAAATAAAACTTCTTCAAGACAAAGTATAATAAGATTTTAAAAAATCAGCAACAATCTTCTAACCACAGAGTATCTATAAAGATCTTTTTAAAGAGCTCCATATTAAAATTCCTTGAATACATTATATATTAAATACAGTAACAACATTTCATGCAAGGTTTTCTGTACAATAAATCAGCTCAGTAGTATAACAATTCTGTACATTCCCATTGGTCTGGGGGCTCTGCTCATCTTCAATGCTGGTGATGGAGAAAAGAAAGGAGGGATGGTATTTGGCACCTACTGTACAGAAGGAGAGACGCTCTTGCCCAGATGATACAGAAAAACATTGGAAGCTTTTAAGAGGCAAAAAGTAGAAGAGAAAACCCAACAGCAAAGGAGCAAATGCTATCCCAGACCCTGGCTCTAGTGCTGTTGCTGGAATGTAAGAGAAAGGTAAGATACAAGCTCTGGCTAACTAAATATCATCAGGATGGATAATTGGGGACTGAGAGGAAAACAGAAGGGAGGATTTGGAGAGCTGGAGAAGCCACCCACTATCAGCTTCTCAGCTGACACAGCTCAATGGAGAAAGACAAATTTAATGGATCCCAAAATCCACTCATGATCTACAAACTCTCACTGCAGCCTGTCTCACTCCTGCTGTGGAAAAATCCCCAGCGGGCAAGGTAAAGTTGGTGCCTTACAAAAAGGGATGCCACAACAAACACCACTCACAGAGAAACACCACGTTATGTACAAGCATACATTCATTGCCATCTTGATCCCTTGGCAAGGATGCCCTGTGCAAGTCAGCGATGTTCTCCAAAGCAGAGGACACGAAGTCATGGATGTGCTCCTAAACACTTAAGTTCTACTCCTGCTAGGGGAATAGTTAAAAATTCACTGAGGAAGGAAAGTGTGACCAGGAAGGAGTGGTGGACATGAGGACTGCAAGGTGGGCATCCCCTTGCTTTTCTTTACATGGCTGCCCCTACAAGGAGAAGGGCTGCAGCTTATATAATGCAGATGGGATCTAGGAGGATGCCAGATGGAGAAGAATAGACAAGACTTCATCATGCTTTGGTGCTGGATGAGCCTGAGAAGGTGCTGGGCTTGCCATAACGCTGGGATCAAACAGGACAGTGTGATAAATAGGGAGAACGTCGCCTTCCACCACATGCACCCGACCTCGACGTATAAACACACGTCCATGAGATCCCCACCAATGTTGGACACACTCAAGCTATTCTCAGCTGCTGCAGCCACTGGAGCAGAGCACAGCAGCAATAGTGCATCCACAAACACCATGGACATCATCAAGCCTCAGCAATCCCAACACATGGCCCCCTCTCTGCTCTCCCTGCCCTCACTCACTGCCAAACCCTTCCCGGCCCCCGAAGCTGCCTTGTGCATCCCCATCCCACTGGGGTATGTGGCCTCAAATCCCAACTTCCCACCTTAATTTCTCATGAAGGCCACCTTGCCCGAGCTCACCCAGTCAGGGTGAAAATTGGAAAGAGGGTCTAAAATTTGGCAAGAACAAATCCCAAGGAACCACATTTCAACGATTCAGATCCACACAGCTCCATCCCCAAACCCTACGCCAGCTGTCCGGTAATTGCACTCGTATGTACAAGAAAAAGAAAGCTACAGAACAAAACAAAATCAGTATTTTTCTTTTCGACGATTCACCCGCATTTGTCTGATAGTCGGACACATGCATGTCCTGCTGGCTTTAGCGATGGTCACGCATGCAAGACTTCAGTCCGAGTTACAAGTTAGGGATCCTCTAGTTTGGAGTGTCGCCCTCGTGTCATTCATTTCTTGTCCTCTTCTCCTGAAACAAGGGGCAAAAAAGAGAAGGAAAGGTATTGGTGAGGGTTCAAAAGCAAACCAGCTCCATGTTTTTCTTACCAAGAGTGGTTGCTCCTGGCTTGATCCCAGAAGGAACCTGGGACCTGTCTGCACAGAGCCGGCCTGACTGCAGCTGTGGCAGAGCTCAGGCTGCATGAGGGGGAGGAGGATGCTGGTCCCTGGGTGAGGAAGGTCTCTGCAAGAGTTAGGAAAAGGGATGAGGTGGAGCCATGTGGGAAGGTGAATAGGCAGGATCCCTCCTTACTGCTCCTAATGAGGCACTACCCAGGGAAGAGCAGTGGCTCAGAGAGGAGGAAACTCACCGCATCCTCCCACCCACCCCAGAGCCCCGGCCCTGCTGCAGCCAGAGACATGGGCACTGCTCCATGGGCTGACACCACTTACACACACTACACATGTACTTACACCCATAAATACCTCCAAAACAATGAGCAAGGACCAACCTACTCATCACAGCCACTGTCCCAGGGCTGCCCTCCTCCCTTCTCCCTCCCTCCCTCCAGATGGATGGGATTGGACATGGAATGTAACAGGCAACACACAGCCTGTAGGAAAGCAATGGTATCCAGCTTGAACTCCATGTGAGCAGCCTCAAAATCCCTGCCGGAACTTGATTTACAGCAACTAGATCCCCAGTTTTCAAGCAGTTGACAGGAGTGTCCCTGACCCCTGAGGCAGCAGCTGCCCTCCAGCCCAGGGTAGCTTGGTCTGCCCAGAACAGATTTTTTTTCCTTAAAAAAAACCACCCAGGAGCAGCACTTGCTAAGGAGAGTTAGAAAAATCCCTTATCGTGAATCTTTTGACTGTATTTCTCTATCTTTCATCACTGCACACATCACCAAACACATCTCACTGGGGACTGCTGTTCCTGTGCTCTTGATAAATAGGGGTCCTGCCCAAGGTTACCCATGGGGCTCCGTGCCTGCTGCCAACCCTGGTGCCGACAAGCTTTCAGGGGAATTAATAAATAGCAGGCAAGAGAGAGGGAAAAGGCTTTTTTGCAACTTCTGCCAAAATTTTTTTCCAGTTCTGGCTGCAGAGCCCAGCCCTTGTGTCCTGGGATAAAATGGTTCGCTGTGATGGCAGCATCCCTCTGGATGACACCACAGGCTTTGGTGTAAAGCAGGGATACTGGCAACTGCACTGTATTAAATCTCATTGCAATAATCAGAATAAATGTCCTCCCCATTGCAGTAGCATCTCCTCCCTCTCCTCCAGCAGCTGAACAGTCCCCAACAGATGACACACCAGAGGTAATTTGCCAACCACGGCACTTCCCCTAAACACATCACCTCGTGGTTGTGCAAACAGGGAGGAGGATGCCATGGCACGTGACAGGCAGGGACAGGAAGGGGACACAGCTGCAGTGTTTAACCACAGTGGATGCTCTTCACAATGTTGCTCTCAGGCCTCTAAGTAACACAATCCTGGCATGGAGCGAGTCAGGTGTTTCCATGAGCCCTGCAACCAGCCAAGATCCAGCTCCCACACAGCTTTAGGAGGATGCAGGTCTCTGCATGCCAGTGTCTGTCCTCCCCTCACACTGGTGACAGGAGCAGGGGGGATGCAGGACCTGTTTGCAGGGATGATGGGATGGTCACACTCCCTCTGGATGCTGCCTCGCACCAGGGGTGTCACAGCCCTTCAGCACTTGCAAACCAGCAACTGAACAATGTGAGCTCAGCCCCTCCAAGGTGTGCTCGCCCCAGGACAGCCGAGGCTTTGGGGGAGGTTTTTCCTTACTGCTTTTGACTTTCCTCCACAGGTTCCTGTAAAAGGTGCTGCTGGAAGGATAGAGGCTCCCACTGCCAGCCCACATCACTTCCTTCACCAAGGGAAACGCTGCAGCCCTTGAAGCTCTGAAAACTGCACATCTCCCCATCACACTGGGGCACCTTGAGCTTCAGCCGAGACCCCAGGAAAAAACCAAAAGGGAGATTGTCCTCCTATTCCTTTGCAATACCAGGGCAGCAACACTGGCAGCTTCCCTCTGCTCTTCCATTTCTAAAGCATGACACACGCACACGTATGAAAAACCAGGAGAGAGGGGGAAATAAAAACAAAAAGCGAGGCAGCAGAGCTGTAAAATCCCGTGTGGAGATTCCAGCACCGGAAGGTGCAGCACCACTCTCCTGCAGAGCATCCCATAGCTCAAGGGAATACTTGGCCCATGGGGACACATTCCTCTGCCAGCACCCAGCCAAGGTAGCTCCACGCACAGATTACCCTACAAGGGCAGGCCACGGCTGCAGGCGCTCGCTCCCGGCTCTGCCGTGCCAGGGAGAGGGATGCCTGCCTCCTCCACAGGGAACACGGGCAGCTGCAGTAGCTCCTGTGCTCCTGGGGGAGTTTCAGGGGGTTCCCTCATACCCAGGTGCAGGTGCAGAGGGCAAAATGAGGGTGACCAGCTCCTTCTTGCTATATGCCGGAGGGTTTCTTGTGATGGGACATGGAGATTTTGGTCCCTGCAAATTTTGGGCTGTCTCAGATGCAGAGCTCCATTTGCCCCTGGCAGGGAGTGTGATGCACTTGTCATTGCACTGCCACCTCTGCCAGCCACTCTCCTCTGCAAGGATGCTGAAGCCTAAAGCTGATGCCAGCTTTGCAGAGAAGTGGCCAAAGCTCCCTCGGTGGTGGAGACATTCACCCAAGGGAGCAACCTCACCTGCACATCAGCTGCAGTGGCAGGAGACTGCAGGGCACTGTGCTGCCCATGGGAGAGGGAACAGGGACCCGGTGGGGACAGGAACAAGGTGGGGTGGCCACCATCTTGCACCTCCTGCAAAATGACCCCAGGGGCTGCTGTCCTCACTGGGCAGAAGGACAAACAGATGCAAAACTGCTGATCTGCCACAAAACACACCAAGTCAGTTCCTGTGCATCCAAACTCCTGGTTTTCAGTGGCCCTGCTGTTATCAGGGGAGGTGTGTAGCTGTGTTGCAGGAAACACCTGCTTTGTGATTTGCCCCTGCTTTTGCCACAGCACAGGTGAGAAATGGTGATGCTCAGGCAGGGCCTGCTGCTGAAGGTGCTGAGAACAACCACAGCAGCAACTCCAGCACCTGCGAGGGGTTTGCTTTGAGATGGTGAACATGAGGAGGTCCAGGGCAGTGCAGGAGGGGAGCAGGGTGGCCTCAGCAGTGGGCTGATGGTGCACAGGGGAACATGAGCACTGGGGTTGTCTCAGTGTCTTCTCCAGATTTGGTACTTCTCGAGAGCCACTCAGAAAAGAGACTTCTGCAAAGCCTTGGCACAGATGCCTGGAAACCTTCCTCCTGCATGCCACAGGATTTGGAAAGAACAAACACTTGAATGCACAAAGCATGGAAAATATTAAAGATACTACAGGAAGACATCCCTGAGGGTGGTGAGCCCTTGTGAGCCTGCCAGCGTGTGACAGACCCCGAGAACATCTCCACACTCCTGACCAGAACATCTGCAGCTCACACCAAGCCAACCTCAGCTGTGCGCATTCTCTCACTCTTACATTCACATCACCTCCCAAAACTAAGACAGCAGAAACCTCAGAGGGGCCAGGGAGGAATGAAGGCAGCCAGACATGTGAAGCATGTGAGAGCAGGGTGATGGGGAGAGGAATGTAAAGCACTGAGACCACAGTGAGAACTGAAGAGTCCCAGTTTTCTCCCACTTCAAGGACAAGGAAAATCCAGCGTAATGGAAACACAATTTATCTAAATCTCATCAAAGGAGAAACTCTTCCATGCAAAACCTGAATCAGCAGAACTCGCAGCTATACATTTGCACTCCTCAGCTGAACACCCTTGGCCATCCCTTGGAAAGGTCCCACGCTGGAGACCATCCCCAAGCACTGTCTTGCAGAGACCAAGTGGTAGCCTGGCCCCTGGCCAAAACTGCCATCAAACAGCTACTTCACAGGCTTGGTAGGCCTTATTTTGAAGCAAAACACAGAGACCACTGTGGGAAAGGAGATCCTGTCTGGGTAGAGTCCCTCAGCTCTGTTATTGTATCTCTGTTCTATGTCTAAGCCATGTTCACCCAGACACATTCCAAGCAGGTCCCCACCACACACAAGACTGTGCAGGAAGCACAGGGACACAGCACTCAGGGATGAGACGTGTAAGGAAGCCAACCCTTGCTCTGGAGTCTCGCAGGTATTCAACTGGTGCTCCCCGCTCCACTTGGGTCTTACTGTCCTGAGAATGCCTGGTAAAAAAATCACAAGACCACACATAAAAGTGGTTTTTGGAGGTTTTTTTCTTTGCTTTTCAAAGCCCAGAGGAATCAGGAAGATGAAGAGTTTCAATTACTTCTTTCAAGTCTGATGATTTAAGCGTGGTGATTTTGCCACACAGCCATGATTGAAGAGCTGCATGGGAAACCCTGGATCCATGAGACAGAGCAACCCGTGAGCACCAGCAGCACTGTGATCGTGGGGATGAGGGAAGCTCAGAGGACCTGAAACATCAGGAGTGTGGCATGGGAGGAGAAAACACTCTGAGCTGGTATGATGGCACTTGAGAGGATTGTGTGTCTATCAGAAACTTGCTGTGCTTGGAGTTGTGCAGGCAGAGCCAAAGAAAAGCCCTTCCTCCAACAGTGCTGAGATTTTATAGAGAAATATGAAGTGTGGGAGAAAGACAGACCCAGCTCCAGATCACAGATGGTGAAGTGAAGACCGAGGGCATGCACTGGATGCAACATTACCCAGCTCTCCTATACCCCAGCCCGGTGCCATGCTGTAAAATTGTTGCTACAGGCTCAAAACTGTGGGATGAAACAGACCTGGGTGTCCAGTGAGAGATGCAACAATTCAATAAAAATAGGCTAGAAGAAATTTCTATCTGGTCTGTAAAAACAGGAGTCCCTGCACCTCTGTTTCTCTGAGCAATTGCTGAATTTCTGCCTCAGCTCAACACAGAAAGAAAGGCTGACATGAGCACCACCTGCACACTGGGACACACTCATGGGGAGGGAGACCTGTTTGTGACCATTTCCTGCCTGCAGTACTTTGCCATCCCATATTTCCAGGTACTTGCAAAGCTCTGCTCCATGAGAAACCAAACACAGCTCTTAGAGTGCCCCAAATCCCTCTGTGACAGGGCTGGCCAGACCTGCCTTCAGCCCGGAAAGGCAAGAGTGGCTTTGTACAGATTTTCTGGGTCATTGTTACAGGGTGAAGGGAAAAAGAGGGGTTTGCTATAACACAGGTTGCCTAAGGGGTGAAAAAATTGTTTGAGCAAGGTGATGGTGTGGAAGGACATCCAGTCCTCACACTCAGATTGTTCATCTGCCCCCAGAGCTTCCCTGAGCAAGGACAGTGCCTTTCCTGCCCTTCTTCTCCCTGCTATCACTGTCAGGGTGAGCTCACCCAAAAAAATGAATAAAACCTGTTTTCTGGAGAGGGGCCACCCCTGTGACAGGCACAGCACTGCTCGGCAGCCTGGGGCCCACAGCCACCACTGGGAAAACCCGAGGGCTTCACTCAGTACTATGATATCCCTCACAGCAACATCTTCTGCAAGAAATCAAAGAAAAGATGATATCATCTCTTTGGAGGGCTGCCCAAAGACATGCTGTGATTTACAGCATAGAGCCCAGGAGCACATGGGAACTGTCGTCCCAGTGTCACAGGAGCTGCTTCTCCTCCGGTTGTGCCAAGGGCTGCATCCTGAGAGGTGCTGGCCAAGAGCAACCCCATTAAAACCAGTTTGTAAGGTGTTCAGCTCTCAATTGATCTTAGCATAGAGGTTGCCAACACAAAATAAGGATGGACAGAGAGGGGGGGGAAATCTGAGAGGAAAAAAGAAAGGGCTCCTGTTACAAATCAATGTTTGATTTTCTTTGCTTTATAAGCAAAGGGATCCAGCTCCTGGAGGTTCAAGAGGAGTTGAATTAATAACCTGTGGCAGATTTATCGAATGCTCCAGCTCCAAAGGGAGCACTTCAAGCAGATGTACGTACCAACTGCTCTGCTAGGCATGGCACCAGAAAGGAAGGGAGGAGGAGAAAAAGCCCCTTTGCACCGCAAAGGTGGGTGAACATGCAGGTGCAGACATCACACAAGCGGAGGAGGTGAGCGAGGGGTCCACAAAGCCACTAGGAACCCGAAACAAAGTGACACAGAGCCACCTTAACCCAGGGTGGTGCAGACCATGCTCACCATCCAGGTGGTTGCGGGAAAGGTACTTGAGTCCTTCGTCCAGCAGGATCACGGGCAGGGAGATCTTCATCACAACCACCCACTGCGGCCAGCTCAGGGGGGTCACCTGGAAGATGAGCTGCAGGGTGGAAAGGATTGGACATGTCAGTAGGGAAGCAGGTGGGATATTTTGTTGTTTTAAGGGTCACATTGTTGTATGGCAAAGGTTGAGAGAAGGTCATCCCAGGTATAAGGAAGGAGGATCCGGACAGCCCAAACAGGAGGATTTCTGCAAGGTCTGTCACGATCCAAGGTGGCTCTTGGCCAAGATGAGTAAAAAATTATGTCCTTCACCTCTCCTGCAAATGAGGAAAGTGAGGCACAAGGTAGGACCGTGTGTTTAGGTGCTCACAAGTGATTAGCATGTGACAAGGGACAATGTAACCTCCTGGATACAGAAACACACTTCATCTACAGCCCCTCTGGGCATCAACTGAGGCATCCCCAACCTTGCAAAGGAAGGAGACAACTCCAGAAGGGGCTAAACCACCTTCTGGAGATATCTACACTCCTTTGCATTGCCCATAGGGAGAGCTTCTGACTTCTGGCTCATGGGGCAGAATGACTCCTATTTTCCATGGTGGGTTGAGTCATGGGACCTGGTGCCTGAGGGCACTTGCTGGGAACAACCATCCCAGAAGTTTCCAGACCCAAAGATTGCTCCAGGGATGTCCTTGTCCACAGGAAGCACAGGGAGGTGACAGAGAGCACTCACAGGCATGGGCTTGACATAGAGGATGAGGAAGTGCAGAGCCATGGACATGATGATGGCCCCCAGCAGCCAGATGTTGAGCCACGGTGGCATCCGCAGCAGCGACTGGTTCTCAGAGACACTGTGAAAGGGAGGGGACAACGTTAGCCCCAGAAACATCCCTGCATCTGCCCACACTGGGAATTTCATTTCCCTCCAATGTGCAAGGCCATCTGCCATATCCTCGCTTTTCCAGGCTGTTCATCTTCAGGCTTTGCTGAGAAGTGGATGTGGATGCCCAACACCACCAGCCATGCATGGATTAGGACCAATCATTAATGACGAGATCACTAATGAATGCAGATCCAGTCCTTCCTCCACTGCTCTCAGCCACAGCACACTGCCTTGGAGGAGTTTCTCTATGGAAAACCCAGTGGTCCCCTGTGAGGATGCTCTGAACGGCTCTGCTGAGCCAAAGCAAAGCCCTCAGCCCACCCACAGATGCTCAAAGAGACCCTGCACAAAATCAGTCATGCACAGAGCAAAGGGAGCAGCCCTGTGGCCACCACACCTGTTCAGAGCATTGCACATTTCGATTGTCACCAGCACAGACAGAGCCATCGTCGTTGGGTATCGCGACTCGAAGATCTCACAGTCAATTCCTTCGAAGATGGGGTTGTCCTCAGTGCACCTCATGAAGTTCCTCTGTCGGCACAGGAAACCGCTGGTAAATACACGGCAGAGCAGCAGGAAAGGCAGGAGAGAGGAGGAAGAGTCGACTGGTTGGGGGCACATGATGAACTGGGTTGCTGTTAAATATCCCACAGTTCAGAGCAACCAATAAACTGCCTACAGTGACCCAGCTTCTGCTGGGGTTGGGCTTCAGGCTCCTGCTTCCCCCCACCCTGCAGTTTTCATATTAGCTGCAGGAATGTAATGTGAGAACAGATCCCTTCCAATATGGGAGCTACTTTCAGCTTCTCTGAATCAAACTTTGGCTACCGTGCTGGTGGCCAGCAGAAGCAGGGCTGGAAACATGAGCCTGAGGGAGAGAATATGCTTTTGTTTTAAATCACTGTCTTCTCCACTAGGAATCTGGGAATGCTACAACCCCCACAGAGGAAAGGTAGATGAAAGACCCCAACACCTGAATGCACGCCCTCACCCATCTGCTCCAGCTGTCAGCCTGTTCCCCTCCTGACTCACCAGCTGATGGAAGGAGACCTGCGGTCCCTCGGCGTCGTACAGGAACCACCAGGTCGCTGCGCCCACCGTGGCCAGGCCCACGTACACTGCGGCCGAGAGAGACGCCCTTAGCCCAGCACCCAGAGAGGGCCCCTGCCCCCGGGCACCCCAGGCACACCCTAACTCTGCCCACCCACACTGACAGCACTCACCTCCGACAGCCAGGTAGCGGAAGAAGAGCCAGCCACTGATGAGGGGCTCCTTGGGGTTGCGGGGCTGCTTGTCCATGATGTCCAGGTCGGGCGGGTTGAAGCCCAGCGCGGTGGCTGGCAGCCCATCTGTCACCAGGTTCACCCACAGCAGCTGTACAGGGATGAGGGCCTCGGGCAAGCCCAGGATGGCTGTCAGGAAGATACTGCAGGGAAAAAACAAGAGATGCGAAATTAGACAAGCTCTGGGCAGACAGAGAGAACTTCTGTGTCATGCAAAGGGGAGAGAGCACCTGGATCGAAAGCCCCAAACTGAATATTCACCCAGAGTCCTGCAGATGAACCCACAGCCTGATCAGGAACCTGAAGCCCAGCACTGAATTTTGCAGCTAAAATTTGTTCCTGTTGCTATTAAAATTTGTTGGCAGTTGTAACCCAACTATTGACATCCCCACAGTCACAAAGGCTCCCATTCCCAGCACAAACATCCAATGCTGAAATGCAAGGGCAAAGGATGCCCAAGTGATCCCAAGGTTGTGCTGATGTTGCTGAGGACTGGGAGGGATGGGCAGGGGCAGGGAGAGCTGTGACTGAGTGACAACAGCCTGTGCACAAATATCTGCACCCAGCATGGGCTTAAATAGGCAACACTTCAACAGAACAGGTCCTTCAGGTGGCAGGATTGTATAACTACAAAAAAAAATCTCCCTGCCCTTAGGGAATGAGACATGGTACCTGGGATTACCAGCTTGAGCACTATATGCTGCCAGGGGCAGGGGACATGGACAGGTGTGCAGGTCACCTGTCCCAGGGGATGTGTCCCCCCACTGCTGCTCCCACAGCATGGTGCCCAGTGAGCTCTCACCAAACGACCTCCCCGACATTGGAGGAGATGAGATAGCGGATGAACTGCTTCATGTTGTTGTAGATGGCTCTGCCCTCCTCGACGGCCGACACTATGGTGGAGAAGTTGTCATCAGAGAGCACCATCTCAGCAGCTGACTTGGCAACGGCCGTGCCCGACCCCATGGCGATGCCAATCTCTGCCTTCTTCAGGGCTGGAGCGTCGTTGACGCCGTCACCTGTCTGCACAAAGCCGCGGTTAAGTGTGCAAGGGATTGGCCAGGGTGGGGAGCAGGGGACAGGGGGTGGCGGGGTGTCCCCGAGGGCTCACCATGGCCGTGATCTCATTGAAGGACTGGAGGTACTCGACGATGCGGGACTTGTGCGCCGGCTCCACGCGGGCGAAGCAGCGGGCCTCGCGGCACGCCTGGCGCTGCGCCTCGGGGGACAGCTCATCGAACTCCCGGCCCGTGTAGGCCTTGCCAGACACGTCCTCGGTCTCCGAGAAGATGCTGATCCGGCGGCAGATGGCCACCGCCGTGCCCTTGTTGTCGCCGGTGATCATGATGACGCGGATGCCGGCCTTGCGGCACATCTCGATGGAGGAGGTGACCTCCTTGCGGGGAGGGTCCAGCATCCCCACACAGCCCACAAAGGTCAGGTTGTTCTGGGTGGGAGGAACACACCCCAGACCCACATTAACCCCTCGGGATGCATCCACTTCCCCCCCGTGCTGTGAAAGCACTCTGGGCACAGGGATTTCCCCGAGGAGGAAACTTTCAGGAGGTTTCCTACCAACTGCCCCAAAGATGCACTCTACAGCCCCAAACCAACAGGATGCTCCCATCCCCTCTGCTCCTCCTCACACCTTTTCTCTTTGCTCCCCTCCTCCCCATCCCTCACAGTGGTCTCCAAGGCCCTCTTAACAGTTACTCCACAGGAAAACACGCTCAGTAAGAGCGTTGTTATCCTTCAGATCAGACCCTGAGGTTCGCAGAGGAGATGAGCCATTACACTGCCCACAGGGAAACCAGAGGGAAAATACTGCTGGGACAGCTGGGAGCATATGGGGAAACTTTGGGAAGAAGGAAGAAAGCTCCTGGCCAAAGCTCCAGTGCCGTACCTCGTAGTGGACGAAGGCGGCGGAGTCGTGCAGCTGCATGGTCTCCCTGCGGACAGGCGAGTCGTGGGTGGCCAGCGCCAGGCAGCGCAGGGTGTCGATGCCCATGCCCCAGTCCCGGATCCTGCCCAGGATCTTGTCCCGCACCGGGGCCGTCAGCGGGACCTTGGCAGTGCCCACGCGGACGTGGGTGCAGCGCTCGATGACGCTTTCCGGGGCACCCTGCGGAGGAGCGGAGGGCTCAGGGGCTGCAGAGAAGCTGCAGGATGGGCATCTCTTGCCAGCACCGCTGGTAGTGCCAGAGGGAGGGAAGGCGCCAAGTTAGGGCAAAGGCGGAGGAAACCTCCCCAAAACTCCAGCAGGCACATCCCAGCCCTGCGGCTCAGGGCACTAGATGGCAGCCTCCGACCGAGCACACCGGGAACACACCCCGGAGCGCGAACCCGCACCGGCTCACCAAGAGCCGGATCTGCTGGAGAGCCTGCCGACTCCTGCCGAACCTACGTACACCAGATACCCCCGCCCCACAGATTCCCGCTCTGACCTGTAGGGGATGAGGGCTGTAAATCTGTGCGGAAAAAAATGTGGGATACTCAGCAGATGCTTGTGATGCCTTCTCAATTCAGGAAACCATGTCCTTTAGCATCCCAGCATCTCGCCCCAGCCCTTCTGACCTAACAAAAGACCCTGACGTTGCTCTTTAATAAGAAACGTGCAATCCTTCTATCACACCTCTTAAAAAGCTTGCCCAGGGCCACAGATCCAGAGTCTTCAGAGGGTCCCAGCCTGACCTGGAGGGCAGAGTTCACCTACCCAGATCATCTCCCAGTGGGAACAACAATATACAAATCTTCTCAGAGTCAGCGGGGGGAAATTCCACCGCATCTCTTCTCTTGGGAAGAAAATGCCCTATGAAACACTATTTTATTTCGGGTTACAGTGGAAAACTGGACATCATCCTTTGGGCATTACTGGCATCCAGAGGGTCCCAGTCTTTAATAAAGGCAAGTGCCCAAATTCTGCACAGCGCCAGCTCTCCCTTGCCCCAGCACCAGCACACTCAGCACCTTTTCCTCCCTCTACATCATCTCACCCGCTTTTTTTCCTAATCCATAGGATTAGGAAAAATACTCACCTCCTCCCTGACCCCACCAGCCTACCTGCTGGACCCTGGATCCACAGGCAGACAGAGTGGGAGAGGAACTGCAGAGCATCATCACTGCCCCGTGCAGCAAGGGCCAAACCCTGCTGGGTGCGCAGGGGGGAGGAGGAGCCTGCAGCTGCTTCGCCCCTACCTTGACAAACATCTTGCTGCCGACAGAGTTGTTGCCAGGCCCGGTGGGAGTGCAGTACACGGACATGGACTTGCGGTCCCGGGAGAACTCGAGGGTGCACTCCTTCCTCATCAGCTGCTTGATCACCTGCGGGAACAGCGCTGGGCTGAGCCTGGATGTGCCAGGGACACTGGTGCTCTCTGCCTTGGCTGACAGCCCTGCTGAGCTCCGGGCATGGCAGGAGAAAGGCAGCCACAGGAAGGATGGGACAGGGCTAAAAGCTTACAAGCTTTCCATATCAGAAAGGAGTCAGGAGATTTATTACAACCTGCACAGACCTATCCGGGGAAAAAATGCTGAAGCAGAAGGCCCTTTGAGCAAGTAAAGGCAGTATAAGACCTAAAGCAGAGGAAATCCAGACCCAAATTAAAGTGTATTTTCACCCAGGAGGACAGGGAGACACTGGAGTAGGGGAACAGCCAGCACAAGATATTTTCATGTCAAAAATAGATGCTTCCAAGCAGCAAGCATCACTGGGGCGGGCAAGGCTCTGGGGAATAGGGTTTGGTTCATGCTGGAGGGCGGCTGCACAGTGCAAACTGGGCACCTAAAGATAACTCCAAACTTCCTCATGTGCAGCCAGAGCTCGGGCTATCACTGAGAGGGTCTCTCCTGGCTGAGCAGGGACTGGACTGAGCTGGAGCCTCAGGAGTCACCTGCTCCAAAGCTCCATGCAGGTTGGTCCTCAAGGCCCTGGCATCAGCCCCCCAGGGCCATTGCACCATCTGCTCCAAAACCAGCTCACCCTGAGAGCCCGGAAATCACATCCTTGTGCCAGATCAGTCCCTTAGATCATTGCAAGTGTTTACTGCCCAAATATCAGGCATCCTAAATCCCTCCTCTCCCTCCCGTCCCCCTGTGCTGGAGCTCACAGGGCCTTCTCCCCACTCACCGAATTGCAGGCATTGGCTCTCTCCACCTTGGAGAGTTTGCTGAGGTCCGTGTTGAAGACGTTCATCTTCTCCACCAGGCACGTCAGGGCTGTTTCAGTGGCCTCCCCCACCTTCTCATAGACTTTTTTGGACTAGAGGGCAGAAAAAAAGAGCTTAAGCCTTAGAGCACATCCTCTACGTGCTGCTGCCACCAAGGATGCTGTCACCCACCACACCAGAGCATCCCCTTGGGATGGGCTGAAGCCAGGGAAGGGGATCTCAAGGGACAAACTCCACTGGCTTTGCCCCAAATCACAGCAAGAGCCTCCCCCCGCCCTGCCCTGCCCCCGCACCTCATTGTAGTCCAGCGAGGAGTCGTTGCAGAGGGCACAGATGGTGGCCAGCTCCACCAGCCCGTCGTACTGCCCACACTGCACCGGCTGCTCGTCCTTCAGGCTGCGGGCAGAAAACAACCCCAACAGCCTTACACCAGCTCACACCTTCAAATGCACTTAGCTCACCCTAAAGATCCCTTCTAGGGGGAGATATAGCCTATATATCACTCTTGTAAAAGTGGGAGAAAGAGCCAGTTAAAGCCCCAGTGCTGGCAATAAATCCTTGGGTTCACACTGTGTACTTCATGAAATGAGGCAGGACAAAATTGCAAATTAAGTATCACAGGAGGCAAATAAATTCTAGAAGTGGCCCAGAACAAAGGAGGCTGCAGAGGAGTTCAAAGGAGCAAGCAGAGGCTGCTCACAGGCTGGTGATGAAGGTGATGGACCAGAAAAGGGGCAAAGAAATTCATGTTAACATCCACCTCCTCAGGGCTTTCCATTTGCTGGGAATCCAGAGGAGCTGTGGAAACAACAGCGAGTCCCTTCTCGTCCCTGTGATGCTGCTTCACACTCCACGGGGAACCCAAGGGAGCATTTAGGAGCAGCAGAGATCTTTCACAGCTGCACTGCTGTGACTGCTCCAAGCAAGTGGTGAACTGTGATCTTTGCTTCCTAAACAGCAGCTCTTTGCTACAGAAAGGAGCACAAATGTCCTGGAAAGGAGTAGCCCTGAACACTCCAGGCAAGCCAGATGCTTCTCCTCGCCTGGTGGTAGGAATGGCAGCAGTGGTTTTGAAGGGAAATAAAAAATTATCCCGGTTCCAGCAGAGGTAACTGCAGGTTAGAGCTGTATAAACCCAGCCGGTCATCTGCTTGCTGGAAAAATAATTTGTCAGGCATTTACTAGGATCAGCTTATTCCACTGTTGGTTCCCAATGGAAAGAACATTTTGGAGCCCTTGTTACAGCTCGGGAGCGGAAAACAGGGAGCAGCCAAGAAAATCTGAAAAATCTGTTTGCTCAGGGAGATGAAGCCACACTGGGCTGCGAGTGGGAAGGGAGATCCACTGCTCCTGCCCAGAGAAGCTGCCCAGCCCTGGGCTCACGGGAAGGGACAGAGGGTGGAGGAGGGAGCTGTGGACACTCTGGATGGGTTTCAGTGTTTGGGAAGGTGGAAATACCAGGCATGGCTTTGCAGCATGTGATCCCCTGGATATTGCTGGGAAGGGATGGGAGGATACAGCCCCATCATCAGCGGTCCCTGCATGGAGCCAGGTGAGACCCATGTGCTGGGAAAAACACCAGCAAAGGTGCTGCTGGCTGGGTGCTGTGTGAGCAAACCCAAGATCCAGCCTGAAATATCCCCCTGCCAAGGCCAGGCTAAAGCAAACAAGCATTTCAGCCCCACCAGCCCTGGGGGAAGCAGGGGTTCTCTCCATGACACCTCAGCGAGCCCACACATCCCTCTCAACACACAATACAGGCACAGGGCTGCAGCAAAACTTAAGAGCAACACAAGTTGTTGCAGACCAACACGGTGGCCCTGAATGCGGTCCCCAGAGGAAAGGGGACACTGAGCTTCAGAGGTTGGTAGACACAAATTCAGCCCCCCAGTTCTCCTCAATTTTAATTGAAGTGCACTGATTGACACCAGCTTATGACCTGACTCAGTTTTTAATGGAGATTCCCAGCCAAGGATCAAATTGGCTCTATAAATATTCATGAAATTAAGTCTGAGGCTGGGATGAATTACAGCTGCTCCACGGATGAGCAGAAGGGACCATGGTGACGAATGCGTCTGGGATCACAGAGCAAAGCAAAGGGGAGCAGAGAGTGCTCCCACCACCAGCTGAGCTCCTCATCTGCCTTCTTCTCAGACTTTGCCACACTGGGGGCCACCACTTCCTTCCAAAGGAACAGGAATAAATAAATACAACAGCAGAAAACCTCATGTGTGTGATAACACTTCAGGGAAAACTCCCCAGCTTCCACTCCCCGCCCTCGGCTGCAGCTGTGCAAAGCCCATGTCTGCCCTGAGACACACTCTGCTATCAGAAGGATCATGCCCTGGGCACACCAACCATGGGAGCCATCCCTGCCTGGACACAGGGCTCGGGGAGCACTTTCCTAGTGGGGTTTCAGCTGTTTGCAAGTCCCCTTGACCACTGCTGGTGGCTCCTGGACAAGTTGCCAGCCCTGCATTCTGCTCGGGGCTGGGGCAACAGTTGCCAGTCAATACCCAAACTATGAAGGCTCCAGAAACTTGGAGAGTCATTATCTACTGCAAAAAGCCTCGTTCATCACCATTCTCACATTTGCCATCTTCTCTGGTTCACAGGTGGGCTTGTTTTATCGGGATTGCTAACGAAGGGAGAGCCAAGTATGTGGGAGCCCCTCTGTGGAGCAGTGGGAAGGCAGAGCCAGGGTAAGCAGCACCCAGATCAAGTGGGGCAGGAGCTGGATGTGAGGGACAGTGAAACAACTGCCCTTGTCCCCATGACCAGCAGAGTACGGTCAATCACCCGACACTTGCAAGCCCAGCGTGGCCAAAAGTGCCCAAAGGGTGTCTCCATAGACAGGGCTGCAAAACACCAGGGAACACCCTCCTTTCTCCCCAGCTCATGGGGACCCCCAGCCGTGGCCATGAACCTGACCCTCCCTCCTTCCCCCAGCTGTGCTGCCAGCCCAGGGCCACCCAGTGAAGAGGAGGGGACCCTCACTCACATCTGTCCCTCGGGGGCGTAGGTGGAGCCGGTGATGCTGAACTCATGCAGGCTGCACTGGGTGCCCTCCACCTTCTCCATGATGAACATCTGCCAGGGGAGAGGTGGAAACAGAGCATTAGGCAGCAAACTTTTGGTACAACCCTCGTGCCCAGCCTGGAAACCCAGCAGCTGGTACTGTCCCAGTGACAGCCCCACTGGCATCAGGCTCAGCCCCCTCCCTGCTCAACCCACACTCCTGGCTGTCCCCAGATCCTTCCAGCTCTCCCCTGCCTTCTTCATGTTTGCCTCCTCCAGCTCTTTCTTTCCCTAGGAGAGGAGAGACGCCGAGCCTGTTCCTAAGAAGGTGCCTGTGTTTTTCTTGAAGCAGAGAAGGAGCTGGGTCAAGGTTTCCACTCCTGCCCTGGCTGCCCTGGGAAGCCTCTGCAGGGCAGGATCTGAGCAGCTGCCCCTGCCTCCCCTTCCCAGCCAGCTCTCAGCCACCAGCCTTGTGCCTTACTGGGATCACAGCTCAGCTCAGTAATGAAGGCCCAGTGAGCCATGAAAGTCCCCCACACTCTATTTTTAGTGATTTTTGCCTTTCAAAATCCTTCCAGTTTCTCTTTTGCTGCTATAATGAGACAAATCTCTCAAACTCTAAAATAAAATAAAAGCTCCCCTCTCCCCAAGCTCTCCCAGTCCCCCTTCGTCCCCTCCCAGCACAGCCCATCTTTGAAGGCAGCATCCCCTGGGAACAAGAGCAGGCCCTGACCCCAGCCAAGGAGACAGTTCAGAGATGCTCATTTCTGCTCGTTACCTATGACCCACACTGAAGCCAAAAAGCAACATAATAAATAAGTAAATAAATAAATAAATAAAATTTGTTTGGCAAATGCATTTCCCTGGCTGCAGGGAGAAGCCAGGATGAAATTTGGCTGCAGGGCAGTGCTGCTCTCTTCAGCTCCATTAATTTGCTGAGTGCCTCCAGAAAGCAGATGCAGGGCAAACTGTCCCCCTCCAATCTGTCTCAAAATAATTGTTTTTTCTCTATTTATTTTCCTCTGGTTATTTGAGCTGTTCCCCAGGAGAGGGAAGCAACAGATGCTGGAGAAATCAGGAGGCATCACTCAGCACCAGAGATGCAACAGCTCCGGGTACCACCCACTTCTCTGCCTTCCACGTTCCCTCTGGCAACAAAGAGAGGTTAATTTGCTGTTGTTATTAATTACTGTTAATAATACAAGGACACTTCCTCAGTGCAGCCCCGTTGGCAGGTGTGAGCCTCCCCCACACAGGAGGTGTCCCAAGGTATGAGCTTAGGGCCAAGCCAAGCAATGAAGGGCACATCCAGGGGAGCACACTCACGGCATGTTTGGCACCAGGACACCTCGGTGGGTTTTCTCACCTCCCTATCTTACAGGTTTAGGCAAACCAAAGGAGCAGGTGCAAAGTATACATCTCCTGTGTGAGTAATTCTGAGCTCAAAACAACTTTGCCATGGCTTCCTTGCTTCCCAGCTGTTCACAGATATCCCGTTTATTGGGCTAATGCCCTCAGCTCCTTTCCCAGGGCCCATCCTGGAGGCCCATCAGCATCCCTGAAAGGTTTCGAGGAAAATAATGAGCCAAAGGGCTGCAGAAGAGATGTCCCGGGTCCTCTGGAGGCACTGGGCTCCTCTGGCAGTGGGTGTAAACTCAATAAAGAAACCAAACACATCCTGTCTCCTTTGGTGACAACCCCCCCATAGATGACAGACCCAGAACCTGAGGCGAGGCACCCAGCCTGAGACAACATCAAAGGCTAAGCACCCTTCATCTCTTTTTGAGACATCCAATGCCATCAGCCTTCCAGACAGCCAACATCTCCTGGCCTCTCCAGAAAATGGACTCCTGAAACACCAACCAGACTCATTTATTAAAAAAACTGAAAGCACCCACCCCAGCCACTGATGGTTTTGCCTGATATGGGTCTGTTTGTTTTCAAATGCTCATGGCTACAAAACAATTACTCTCACAATAGCGTCCTTCTTATTAAAAAAGGGAAAAGGGAAATAAAAAAAAAAAACCATTCCAAGCCCTTTATTTTTCCATGCCTTTTAAAAAAAGGTGCTACATAAGCCACAGCAACCAGAGGTTATATCAAATTTCCTGCTGCTCCCAGCTTGCGTGACTGGCAGAGCCTGGGGGCGGCCGGGGCACTGCAGAGGGGTTTGCAGGGCTTCGGTGTGATCAGAGAATTACAGAATTATTTGGATTGGAAGAGACATTAAAGCTCACCTCATCCCATCCCCTGCCATGTCCCATCCCCAGGGACACCTTCCACTATCCCAGGCTGCGCCAAGCCCTGACCAATCTTGGACACTTTCACGGATGGGGCAGCCACAGATCCTCTGGGCAACCTGTGCCAGCCCCTCCCCACCCTCACAGGGAACAATTCCTTCCTCATATCTGATCTAAATCTCCCCTCCTTCAGTGTGAGGCCATTCCCCCTTGTCCTGTTGCTCCAGACCCTTGTCCAAAGTCTCCTCTCTTGGAGCCCCTTTAGGCACTGGAAGGGGCTCTAGGTCTCCCCAGAGCCTTCTCTTCTCCAGGCTGAACAACCCCAGCTCTGTCAGCCTGTCGATGTCTCGGCAGATTTCCAGGCTGAGAAGTGGGCAGGTTTGTGGGCAGTGGAAACAGTCCAGAGGAAATAGCTGTGTCTTAGGCAGTTAAGAGCAGAACTAAAGTTTCCATCACAAAAGTAATATGAATAATATTGGGAGCAATAGAAGGAGGTGGGAAAGCTGTGGGTGCAGCTCAGCTGGGGGCTGCTGACAAGCCAGGCTCACAGAGGGGCTGCACAGTGAACAGCAGCTCCAGCACCCAGCCAGCAGCACTCCAGGGCTTCCCCCCTGCCCTGAACCTTTTAAAGCCATGGCAGTGATTTGGGGTTTTAATGCAACAGAGAGGCTGGAAGGAAAATGTTACTACATGCTCATGAAGAGAGCACCCTTCTCCCAGAGGGTTCCAGCGTCACTCCTGCTGTCCTGTCCAGTGGATCCTGCCTGGCCCCAGTGCTGTATCACAGCTGGATGCTGCTGGTGTGTATTTGTAGGAAGCAAAGGGCACTGGTGGATACACCATCCCTGGAGCAGCACATGGCAGCAGCTGTGGGCTCGTGGGGAAGAGAGGTGTGAAGGGTTCATCCCCACTACTCTGTATTTTCTGTAGAGTCTTTAAAGGAACTACTCATCGAGAGGCAGACAAGGCAGGATTGCTGTCTGGAATTGTGAGAGCTGTAATCATCAGTCACTGTTCCATCAATCAACCCACGGATCAGCATCATTTTCCTCCTGCACTGGAAGCAGCCTCAGCCAACAGGCACCCACTGGCAACTGGCACAGCCCCCGAGGACCCCCAGCCAGGTCTCCCAGTAATCAGTGACAGGTTTAGACAGAAAACAGTGCTGAGGCAAGGCACAGTGCCCTGGAGACTGCAAAGCAAACAGGGCCCACACAGCTCCTGGGCAGCTGCACCAGGGATGGGAGTTTGCACGTCCAGGCTCTGCAACAAGCTTTGTGGAAAATAAACCCCTTTCTGCTCTTGTTCCCCAAAACACCAGCAGCCATCTCAGGGACAGCCAAATATCACTAACCACCGCCTTATCCCAGACACGGGGTGCCAGCATCTCTTCATCCCCTGAGCCCACATCTCTGCATTGGGTCCCGACTTGCAAATGCCACCTTCCTGCAAAACTAAGGTAGAATGCATAAAAAGGGTGCTGCAAGTTCTAGGAGAGTGATTTAAACATGTGAGAGCAGAGAGAGCTGTGATGCTTCTATGTCCCTTTTCCTCCTGCCAGGCTCCCATTGCTCCCAGCTCCACGGTTATTCAATGGCTGGGAGAAGGCTGTTCCTGGCTCCTCCACGCCCTGGGCTGGGGGAGATGGTGATCTCAGAGACCCCCAGCTGGCCATACAGCGACACAAGCCACAGGTTTACTCTGATTTACTAAGTGGATTTGTGGCTTTGCTGCTGTAACCTTGGGTGGACTTTGAGGTCAGAGCAAAAGCACCAAAGTCTCCGCCACCCTGGGTGGACAAGGTCCCCAGCACAAAGCACCTCATTTTGGGGGGCTCTGGGGGGCACAGCTTCACCCCTCCTGACCACCTGGGGTCTGTGTGTGTCCTGCTGTGCTGGCTCAGACACACCCTGGCCATGAGACCCCAGCACTGGGTGGGACCCAGAGACACAGCACAGCCCTTAAAACCCAGCTGAGGGTTTGGAACCAGACCTGAAGCCTGCCAAGAGTCACTTCACAGCTCGACAGACCCGATGCCAGCAGTGAGACAGTGAGCAGGCCCCGCTCAGCAGCAGGCCCTGCAGCCAAGCAGCTGTGCTCACCCGATTAATGGGCAAGTTAATGAAATCACACTCAATTAATACATTTTCCCAGGTTATTGACAGGCTTTTCTGGCTGTTCACTCCCATGGCTGAGCTGGCTGTTTGGCACAGGAGCGTGTCCCGGACACGCCAACGGCTGCCCAGCACAAATATTGACCCACCTGCCGCTCACAGGGCCCCAGCAGCCCCGTCCTGCCCACGTCAGCACGGGAATCCCTGCCCATTAAACATTAACAGCCCTGGCTGTGAGTCCTGGGGCCAGCCCTTCTCCCAGTATTGTGCCCTGGGAGCCAGGATCCAGCCAAGTGAATAAACAGATATTGGAACGGGGTTGCGGGGAGATGGGCTGGAGGATACTTTGACTTTTTAATTTAATTTTTTTTTTCGCAAAGTTGGTGAGTTCATTCTGCAAATGACAACTGATGCCAAAACCCTCGTATGCCACTGCCCCACTCTGTCCCTCTCCCTGCCTCAGTATCACCATCCTGACTCTCCTGACTGTGCCGCACTGCAGAGGATGGTGGCACTGCTTTCCAAGTTCAAGGAACAGACCCTCCAGTAGGAAGTGTTTTGGGAAGGCATGGCCACTCCTCCTTCTCCTCCTGCAGTGTGCAGACCTCAGGAGATGCCAAGCACTGGGGTCACTGCGTCCTTGCTTCGCTGCATCACTGGCTCTGAAAATGGGGCTGGTGGGAACCTCCTCCTCATGGGAGGCATGGGCACTTTGGTCCCTGCTTGGTTCCAGCCCTGCCTTCTTCTGTATCATTTGCAGGGCAGAAATACCAAACATTTCCAGTCATCTGCAGTTTGTGCTGAGCTAACCAGTGGCCAAAGCCTGTGGCCAGTTTGCAGCACTGTCACAGCTTCCCAGCACACTATCTGCGTGTCAGAGAGGAGGGACATTGGCCAGGTCCTTTTTTTCCCACAGCAACACATTTTCCAAGGTTCTCCTATAAAAATGACGTGCCAAAGCCATGTAAAAAGCTTGCCCGACACTCATGGATTAATGGGGAAACTGAGAAGTACTCAGACAGTCCAGGCTTTCCTAACAAGTCACCTCTCCAAACGGCCAGGCATGTGGGAGCAAAACTCTCTGGTAGATGAGGAACCTTCAAACTCTTCACCAAACCACCCCAGGGCTCCCTCCATCAGAAATGCTTTTCATAGGTTCAGGCTTTGTAATTTTGCACAGTCCAGGATTTCTCTCTGGTTTGGTTAAAAAGAGGGGGGAAAGAGCAAGAGAGCAGAGGAGGCTGATTGCATCAGCATCTTCAGGAGCTCTGTCTCAATGTCACATCCCAGCAGGAAGACACATTCCCTGGAAAGTGACCCCTGAAATCAAACAGCAACACAGCACCTCCACAATGGCGTGCTGATAAAAGTGAGTTTTCTAATTACCCCCAAGCCAAGAGAAGCCCTGATCCTTATTGACCCTGTCCAGGGGAACCTCGGGGATTCCTATAACCCCTCTTCCCTGCTCACCCCCACATTCCTGACACGACACAACTCTGGTGAGGACACAGAGCTCATCACCACAGGATGAGGTGCTCTTAAGCATCCCCCCTGCACCTCTAGACCCCAAGCCCAGCCGGCTCTCACCCGGCACACGGACATCTGGTTGGTGGTGAGGGTGCCGGTCTTGTCGGAGCAGATGACAGAGGTGCAGCCCAGGGTCTCCACCGAGGGCAGGCTCCGGACGATGGCGTTTTTCTTGGCCATGCGGCGCGTGCCCAGGGCCAGGCAGGTGGTGATGACGGCCGGGAGGCCCTCAGGAATGGCGGCCACCGCCAGCGCCACCGAAATCTTGAAGTAGTAAATGGCCCCCCGAAACCAGGAGCCGCCGTGCACGGGGTCGCTGAAGTGGCTGATGTTGATGACCCAGACGGCGATGCACACCAGGAAGATCACTTTGGAGAGCTGCTGGCTGAACTCATCCAGCTTCTGCTGCAAGGGGGTCTTCTCGGGCTCGGTCTCCACCATCTGGTTTCGGATCTTCCCGATCTCGGTGTACACCCCTGTGGCAATAACGATCCCTACGGCCTTCCCAGCTGCAATGTTGGTGCCCTGGGAGGGGAGGAAAAGGGCAGAGTGGATACGTGGGCATCAAACCTCTTGGTTTGAGCAGGGAAAAGGATCGCTTGTTGTGAAAGGAGAACATGAGAACTCGCTTAAGAGGGAAATGGGACATCCTGGGTTTTCATATAAACCCACCCTAAGGAGCAGGAGAGCCCTTCTTGAGAGTTGTAACCCCTTGAGGAGTTGACTTCTGCCTGAGAAGAGCATGAGAAAGGAGGAAACCTAAATCTGCAATAGCTCCAGGCTCAACCACAAACCTCTTCCCCATCCATAATGCATCCTACATGATGGAAAAAGAAGTGCTCTGAGATTGCCCAAGGTATTTAAAGGCCTTATGTGCCACAGTGCAAATGAAATCCAAATGAAGCAAGTTCTTATTTTTATGGATTTGGGGCTCTTTTTATGGATTCAGGTCTTATGCATGCACTCCCTTTCTCTGCTCAGAGATCTCCCACATCCACCAGCCTCCACACTTTGGAAAACCACAGGAGAGGTGGAGACAGGTGTAAGGGACTTACGGAGAAAAGCATGTTCTTCTTGTCCTGGTTGACAGCCCGGGGATCAGGGATGGGGTCAGCATGTTTGATCACAGACACAGACTCCCCTGCCAAGACAAGAGAGGAGAGATGGACCACCCATGTTCCCTCTCCAGCTCATCCCTGTCCCAAGGCTGCATCACTCACCCCAGAGCACTCTAGAGCAGCACCTTGCCACCAAACTATCCAAACATCCACCATGGGGATGTCAAACCCCACATGTCACACAGGAAAGCCCCAGGCTTGTGTTCTGCAGGAAGGATACCCAAGCACCGGATGCATCTCACCTATGCCGTGACTTTGAGGACCTGGGAAGGTCCAAGCATCATCTAAATCTTGCTCTCTCACTCATTTCCCACCCCAGCAACTTATCCCAGCACCAGTTCCAAAATTTGCCTCCAGGAAGACGGCAGAAGGAAGCTGCCTCTGCTCCATGAGGCCCACACGCACCTGTGAGGATGGACTGGTCGACCCGCAGGGTGGTGGAGCGGATTTCGATGATCCGGATGTCTGCTGGCACCTTGTCACCAACTGCAAGGACAAGAGCAGAGCAGCTCCGTCAGGTGGGACTGGCAGCACCCAACACCCCGGGAATAGGGATAGCAAACCCCAAACTGACACCAGCCATGTGCAGGTTCTCAGCAGTGCCCTGGAGCAATGAGGGGTCCAGCCCCTGGCAAAGGGTCCTGCACTGAGATACCTCATTTCTGGGTTTAAAGCTTTGTTAAAGCTTGATTCTGTCTGTCTATAATTTACAAGTCTGCCCCCAGCCAAACCCTGGTGGTGCCCTGCTTGCTGTGCCCATCCCCTTGCCCACCACATCCCTGTCTCTCCTCTTCCCTGCAAACTCCCCCTGCACCCCATCTTGCCGCTTTCCTGCAAAAAAACCAGAACACCCACATGTTGGAGCAGTCTGAGCTTCCTAATGCCAGTCTTGACCCTGCTTCAGGTTTCTCTGGGCCAACTGGAAGCTGTTGACAGTGGAAAACCTTCTGTGTCCAAAACAAAAAACCATCCCTGGCTCTCCTGGCATGGCACAGTGGGCACAGGTGAAAGCTGCCCCATCCACTGCCAGCCACCCAACACCACCCTCCAAGGCACTAGTGCTTCTTTAAAAAAACCCCATTTAAAGCTGCTTTTCCCGCTGGGTTTCTTCCTCCTGGCTCTTCCTCCTGCTCCCTTATCGGCTGGACACAACCACGCTCCGACACTTCGGAAATACTGAGGCCGAGGGAGCCCTGGCTCCCAGCCCCTCCCAGCCCTTACACAACACTGCCGGCTTGGCTGCTAACGACGCTCTCAAATCCCAGACTTTAACGAGTGCTTCCTCCCGGGGCTCGTAAACCCCCCCAGCGCAGCGGGAGGGGGCTGGCACCGCTCCACCACCCAGCCAGTTATTCCAGCTACAGATCCCAGCACTCCAAGATGCAGCAGCAATATCTACCATCCAGCCAGACCTCCCCTGCTCCCTTGTCACACCTGTCTGGGGGGACATTGAGCAGGGGGGTGCCAGCACCCCAAAACATCCACTGCATGCACAGACTCAGAGCCTGCATCTATTCGAGGGGGCTGGAGCATCTCAGAGGGAGCAAAGAGCTCCTCTTCCCCCGGGAAAGGTAGGAGAACTTGCAAACACGAGCTAAACCTGCACGGGAAGACTCGTGCAGGATCCAGGGACAGAGAGAGCCCTGGTGCCACAGGGGTGGCACTTGCTCCAGGGTGCACAGTGCCTTATTATCCCCCGGCACAGGACAGACCTGGCCCGGCCACTAGCCAGGTACTGAACATGTGCTGATCCCCCCAGCACCACAAGTCTCGCAAGGGAAAGAGAGGAAAACAGGAGGAGACTGCCTGGCCTGGCACTGCCCGAGCACCACAGGGGCTCCTGAAGAGATGCTCTGCCTGCATTTCTTGGGAAAGGCAAAAGCTGCCTGCACCAGGACTCACCTCCATGGCCTTGTCACAAAAGGGCAAAACTCAGCTGGGTTTAAGCAGCATGCCAACTTCCAACCACCCTCCCTCCTCGCCTCAGCGTAACAGGTTTCCTGCTCCCTGCTGCCAAATTTATTGCATTTGCACATGCAAACAGCAGCCAGTCCCTCCTGCCTGTGTCGTCACACTGTCCCCAGGGCATCACCCGGATGTCCACCACAGGTTCAAAGCTTTTCCTCCTGGTGTGCTTTCCTATCAGGCACCTGACAGCTCCCTCAACCCTTTCCATAACCTCCTAAACCCACAATTTGCTAATAATTTGCAAACCCCTTCTGAGAGCTCAGCTCTTTCCGTTCCAGTCACAATGCTGATGGTGCCATTAAAAAGTAATATTGGGCTGCTGATGGGCAGGCAGTATGCACTTGATTTGGGGAAAGATGGCAGAATTTTATTAATAATTCATTAATTTAATTAAAGGCCAGGTCAGCAGCTGGACTGAATTGTCAGAGCTGGTTTGGGAGTGCTGCCAGCTTGCCCAGCTGAGGATCTGGCTGGCTTGATCTTCCCTGCATTATTTTCATATTCATCTTCCAGCTGAAGCCCAACTGGAAGACATAAATAACAGCGAGCTGGCTGGGCACAGGAGGGATTGCAGCATGTTTCCACCAGCAGGGCCACGAGGAGGAAAGGAGAGGATTAGTTTTGTGGCTCTGGGGGTTTACGGCATCATTCAAGGAACATACAAAATGGAATAATTGGAATGCATCCTCCTCAGCTCTGTTGGGGCAAGCAGCAGACCCCCAGGTATGCTCTGCTGAATGCACAGGCCCAACAGAAGAGCTGGGGGGTACAACCCACCCAGAGGCAAAAGCACCCTGCAGCTGGTCCCCTCTGCCTCTCAGCCTCCTCAGATAACCAGCCCCAGTTCTAAGGAAGCCTTCCCACACAGGCTGCCTGCAGCAGCACCCAGCACTGGCCCTTCACCCACACCTCATGGGGAGATGTGCATGGGAGGGCTGCTTCCAGAGAGAGGGAATCTTGGTGGAAAAGTTCTTCTAGTTTTTCCAGAAAAAGGGGAAACCCTCCCGAGACACAAAACCTGCATCAGAAATGGATACTTTTTTTCTCTTCTCTGCTATTCTCTACTGCCTGATGCTCGGGCAAAGCCTTGGCAGGGTGAAGCGCCTCAGCTTTGGGGACACCCTCGGCCAGTACCACCTTCCCATCCGACCCCGTGCCCTGGGGTGATGGCACCCTACCTGCCACCTCCACGATGTCCCCAGGGACGATGTCGCGGGCGCGGATCCGCTGCACCCCGCTGCGGTCGGCGCGGATCACCTTCCCCATCTCGGGCTCGTACTCCTTCAGGGCCTCGATGGCACTCTCAGCATTTCTCTCCTGCAAGCAGAGAGGAGCAGAGCTACTGGTGCTGGAGCTGCTGGTGCCAGCAGGCTCCTTCCCCACCCACTGCAAAGACAGGAAAAGCCAAACCCCGGCCCTGGCTTTGGAATCCATCGACACCATGGATGGGACAAGTGCCACGTCTTCTTCAGCCTCTGCAAAATGATTCCTGCTGGTTTGAACCACACCAGATCCTGGACATTTCCGGGACCTTTGTGGCTGATCATCTCATTGTTGGTTTGGGAAGCAGTACATCCCACCCAACTGTATTTTTCCCCATCCAGCAGCCCCACCTCAGATCAAGCTGCAGATCAATAAATGGCCTGATAATGAATAGATACAAAAGAGGAGCATCACTGGCTGAGGTGTTTGCCCATGTCCCAGGACGGACACAGTGAGGCGAGGGGCAGCAGCCACTGTGGCTTTCTGGTGGACAGGGCAAAGAGCTTCCCTTGGAAAACACATTTGGCCCCAGCCAGGAGACAAGCAGTTCTTGCCTGGATAACTGCAAGATAAGCTCCAGCCTGCAAAAATTGCTGAAGAAAGACTGAAGGAACGAGCCGAGAAGTAGCCAGCGACTGAGCATCTGTGCAGGGGCATGGGGAAGCATGGGCAGCATGAAAATTGAACCTTTGGGAAATGAGTTTCCAAGGGCATGAAGCAACCAGACCTTTAGATGAAGGTCTGGTTGCTTCCAGCCACATGGAGCAGAGACCCCGGGGGCAGGCGGGGGTCTGTGCCTTACCTGCCACACACCCACCACAGCATTGGCAATCAGGATCATGATAATGACAATGGGCTCCACAAACGCTGTCGTGGTCTCCTCTCCTTCTTCAAACCAGGCCAGGATCTGGTGGCAAGAGAAAAGAAGGAGCACAATGTGGTTCAAACAAGAGCAGCAACATTTTAAGAAGAATGATGGAAACAAGAGCCAAACAACAGCGGGTGTTTGCTGGAGAGGAAACAAGCCAGAGGTGGCCAGAGCCACATGGCTTGGTCAAAGAGTGGAATTGCTATATCCCACTGCTGGGATAGCCTAATGCATTGAACAAGTGGGGCTGGAGCAAACAGCCACGCAATGCCTGGATGAGTGTTTGCACCAGGAAAGCCTCTCTCTTTGTGTTTAGTGCACCCGTGGGGAGACCATGGCCATGAGCTGATGAGTGGGGAGACCAGGCAGCACTGCAGCCCCTCCTGGGCAGAAGGTCAGTGGCACACCATGAGCAATCAGTGCAGTAAGAGCAGTTCTGCAGAGCAGGGACTGACCTTGTGGCTTCTACCACCCTGAGCCCCCTCTCCATCCCACAAAGGCCTCATACCATAGTACAAATGAAGCACATGCACAAATATTTCCACTCCATTTAACTGCTCATCGACCTGCGCTGTGTCAACACAGCAACACCTCTCTGCTCAGTCACAGAGGCACAAGGACCTCTGGCACAGAGCTTCACACCTGCTTTACCTGCATTCACTTCATTGCATGTTGTTTTGGGAATGCATTAAACCCCAAGGGACCAGCCTTCCCCCTTATCCACCCATGGGTCACATCCAAAAGGAAGAGACAGGAGTCAGTTTGCCATCCCTGCCAAACACACCGACTGCACTCAAAAACATCAATCATTCTCCAGCAGCTTGATGGAAACCTCCTCACGCAGAGTTGCTCCCAAGGTAGATTGTGGGCAAAGCTGAACTGACAGCTCAGCACTGGGGCACTGCAAACCAGGCTCAAATCATCAGCCTGGAACAGCCCTGCGTAAAGAGGAAGCAGCCCAGGGAGCTGTTTGATACCACTTTTGGATGGATCAGCATTACTGGAAAATCCTCCAGTCCCATCCTTAAGCAGATGCAGTGATATTGCCACTATGCCCTAGAAACCACCGCTCTGCTTCTGCCTCTCCTTTGTCCCACAGGCATCTGCCCACCTTTCCTCTTTGGGTGTCACCTGAGGCCCTATGTGCCCCAGAAGGTGCCACCCCAAGCTCCGGGTACTTACAAAGGACAGAAAAGCTGCCATCAAAAGGATGCGGACGAGTAGGTCTTCAAACTGCTCCAGTACCAGCTCCCAGAGGGACTTTCCTGGTGGGAAAACATGAAGCCAAGCACAGTCAGTGCTCAAAAAAATCCCCAGAGGACAGCTAATTTAGACACTGAGGCCCTAAGACCCACAGAACCCCATCCCTGCTTCCTTCAGGGCTGCTGCAGTGCCCCTTGGCCGTGGGCACTGGTGAGGACATGCAGCACTGCAGCGGGGGCTTCTCTCTGAAATGAAATGCTTTCATTTCTGGCACTGCCCTGGTTTTACTGGCTCTGTTTCTAACTACTGGAACCAAACTCTCTGTGTTTCTATTCACAGAGGTAGCCTCACCATCACAGGGAAGCTCTGCTGTCAGCCCAGCTTTCTCTGGGATTAAAACTAAGATTAAAAGACCCCAATGATTCCCTCTTCCTTGTCCCCAGCACACTCCACCCAGACTCAAGGCATGTACTGCCAGCTCTAGCCCATGACTTACCTTCTTCTGCAGGGAGCTCTGTGGGTTTTCATCAACAGCCCAAGGAGTGCATTACAGCAAAAAATGATAAAAATAAAAAGATAATTAGTGATTTGGATCCAGACTAGCAATCTCTTCCCTTATGCCCAGCAGTTCACTCAGTACCCCAAAATGCAAATTTTTCTGCACATATTCCCACATCAAGGCAGCTTGTCCTCAAACTTCTCAGTCCAACACCAAGTAAGCAGCCCTGGAAACATCATTTCCCTGCTGCAAGTGGCTCCAGCTGCATTTATTCCTACACTCAGCCTGCCTAAAAAAATACTCCTCAGGAGCTACCCTCTCCAAATCCAAGACACAGAAGTCCAACCATCCCATAAAATGCCCTGCCAGAAACCCAATAAAGCCCCACTGGGGACTGTAACTTTCAGACCACGTTTCCTATTAATCTGTTGTACTTTACAGCCTGCAACGCTCTAGGAAACAAACTCAAAGCCAATGCTCGGCTGCTCCAAGCTGTCCTCCTGAACACACCCCAGTGGGTGCAGAGCCTCCATCCACACTGCTCCCAGCCAAACCCAAGCCCAGTCATATGCAGAACCTGAGAGAAACCCAAGGGCTCCCAAACATCCACCACAGTTTGCCCAAGATTCCCACATCACCTTTGAACAAAGGTGACCATCACCTTTGCATGCACCGACGGGTCCCGCTGGACAATGCACAAACCCTGGTACCCTGCAAGGGAATCCTCCTGCTCCTGGGCAGCAAGGGCTGTGCTGGCCCTGCTGTGAGCAAGGTTGGGCCCAGGACTGTAAGGTCCCGCACCCAGGGAGGGCTCAGGAGTGACCCCCCTGATTTTGGTGGCTCACAGGTGCTTGTCTCCATTTGCACCCATTAGAATCCCAGGTTTAGGTTGAAAGGGACCTTAAAGCTCATCTTGTTACACCCCCTGCCATGGGCTGGGACACCTCCCACTGTCCCAGGCTGCTCCAAGCCCCATCCAGCCTGGTCTTGGACACTTCCAAGGATGGGGCAGCCCCAGCTTCTTGGGGCAACCCATGCCAGGGCCTCCTCATCCTGAGAGGGAAGAATTTCTCCCCAATGTTTCATCTAACCCTCTTCTCTGGCAGTGGGAAGCCATTCCCCTTGTCCTGTCACTCCACTCCTTGACCAAAGTCCCTCTCTAGCTCTCTTATAGCCCTTTTAGGCACTGGAAGGGGCTCTAAGGTCTCCCCAGAGCCTTCTCCTCTCCCTAGACCTCTCAGCATACTTCTGCACCCCACGGGGGTGACAAGAAACTGGTGTCAGCTCTGTGTTAATTGTTGGACACAATGAATTTGGAGGTCTTTTCCACCCTTAACAATTCTATGATAAAACAAGATGTTTCTCCAGCTCCTTGTGTTTCTGGGATGGAATAAGGGACCAGATGGGTCCAGGAGGAATCAGCCCGAGGCAGACACTGATGCCCCACCACTGTGGCTGTCTCCAAACACCTCCAGTGTGGAGCCCGAAGCGAGAACAGGAAGTGAAACCTGCTCATCTGTTTTCCATCACCTATTTTCATTCAGAGGAATGAAAAAAAAACCACTCAAACCAAACCCACCTTCACTAAACCAACCAGTGAAAACAAGAAGCCTGAATGTGTTCACGCTTCAAACTGTACCAGCTCCTCAGTGCTCACAGATACACCCACGACCAGTTGTTTTAAACCCACGTTCCCCCTGGGTCAGGCTGCTCTGATCCCTGCCACTGTGAGACACAGACCAGGACAAAATGCCTATAATTAGTTTTATAGCAAAAAAAAAAAAAATTAATCTTGGAGCAGCTTCAGCGTTTCAAATCGCTCTGCAGAGCGTGTCAGAGCGAAGTGGCTCTTGTCCTCTCACAGCCAGCTCCTCTCCACCCCCAGCTTCCTCTTCCCAGCCCAGAGAGCCTCCAAAATTAAAAGTAGAAGAGATCTGCTGCTGCTATTTCCATCTAGACTCCACTTTTAAGGGTGCAAGCATGCAAGGTAAGAGGGCTAATGGCAGGCAGGTGCCCCGGGGGAGGCCGCTGGGGGTCCTACAAGTCTTGGCTCGGCTGGGGTGCCCAGGGGTGGCTTTCCACCCTGAGCAGCCACCCAAAACACCACAGTGCTCTCAGTGCTTCTCCCACATCGTGTTTGCATGCAGACTGGCAGCAACGCCGTTCACAGAGCTGGGACTTTGCATGAGATCTTGATTAAAGCACGAAAACGGGTTTCTGTGAACTCAGGAAACACGTGCGCTGGGGCAGGCAGCTGAAACACCGCAGTGGCACCGTGACACTGTGCCATCGCCATCACCAAACCTCAAACACAGCAATGCTGCTGCAGGCACCTCCCAAACCCCAATTTTAAGTACAGTGATAACCAGGCAGCTCCCTGCTGTCAGTGACTCCTTCCACCGCTGTTCATGTGGCAGCTCAGCACCAAACACCCAGAGAAAAACGGCAGAAAGTCACAAGGAGCCCACATTTTTGGAGCTGAATTGATAAAAACACATGGGAAAACAGGAAGGTTTGGAGCTGGAGCTTCTTCCTGTCACATCTAAAGTCTCACTAGAAATAAGAGGGTTTGCTACTCACCAAAACCCAAGCTCAGTGTGAGTCAGCCCCATGGCACCAGCAGTGCTGCCATGTCCCATCTGGCTGTGAAACCCCCCACAGGCAGGGAACCTGCAAAATCCCAAATCTGCCATTCCCTTGGGACAGCAGGGTGAGTGCAAACAGGCTGAAATGGAAATCCCTGATTGGCACCTGAAGAGCCCCTTTCTTTGGACGGTGGCTCAGCACAGAAATCCCACTCTGGGCACGACCTCCCTGATATGGCCAGAACACGAATGCAGTGACACCATCAAGGGTGAAAAGCGGTAATGGTGGCTCAGGGAATCCCAAAATGGGTCACCCTCATGCACACAAATATCCAGCTTCCCCAGCTGAGCAGTCCCATCACAAGACCTGCAGCTTGTGGACACATCTGTGGTTCCTCTGCTCCTGCTCTTCTGCATCACAGATTTGGAGAGCAGAGCCAAGAAAGTGGAGATATCCCAAGGAGAGATGGGAGCCTGGATGTCAGAGGGCCACTCTCACCAGCAAAAGAGCACTGTCCCCTCCGGGTTAAGGCACGCCCAGTCCCACCACCTCAGAGGGCTTTGCCTTGCAGGGACACATCCACAGCTCCAGAGACTGCTGAGCATTTGCAACTTGCTCTGAGCTTGTCATATCACGACATCTTTCCTCACTGTGCCATCACGTCATGAGGTGATATTGGCCCACACCAGGCTGCAAAATATCCATACAAGATGCTCTGAGGGCATGCAAGGAGCCCGGCCACCCCGGGCAGACGTGGGGCTGGCGTCGGGCTATTTTAGCAGAAGGTTAATCTCCAGCTCCTGCCAACTCAAACAGGGCTGGCAGCCCACGGGCTGGCGCCTGCAACATGGCAGGGCACGGTAATCAGGTGATGAAAAGGTAAATAAACACTGGTGCCACCCACGAGCGAGGCAGCACAGGCACAGGCGGCTGCCCCGGGGCTCTGTGACAGCCTCCGTGCCCCGGGGGAGACCCGGCCCCGCCACCCGGCCAAAGCAAACACAAACTGGGACAGGGCGGCGTTGGGGGTGCTTCAAGGAAATGTTTGAGTTTCTCCTGCTGTAACAGCAGCAAAAATCCTTGGAGCACATCCCTACAGCAGCTGGTGTTTCTCCATCCTGCACTGAGATTTTGCATCCCACTCTGCTTTGGGGGAAAGTGAGGCACCAGGTGACACCCTCATAGGCCAGCACATGGCAAAGCAACCCCTGGTGCACATTCAGGTCCAGGGTGCAATCCACAACAGCAAATATCCTGCAGGGCGAACACATTCCGTTTTTCCCTCACCATTTCAGGAGCTTCCCTTGGATAAAATCAGATTTCCCTCATGAGAAACACTTCTACCCCCAAATGATGTGGGAAGACGATGATGCCCACTGGGGAATAATGATGAGCATCACGCCCAGGCCCAGCTTTCTGCTCCAAATAACTTAATTCAAGCTGTATTTCTATGTTGTAAACACATTCGTTTTTTCCTGCCTTTGATATCTTTTCCCATATGCAGGGAAGGGGAAATGGATGTGCAAAATAAGGGATGCATCCAATTCCTTTGGACTTTGCTGACAGGCAGTAAAATAGTAGTGAAAAGAGTAAGAACATCCTAAAACAACCCCAGCTGGGAGAGCAGCTCCTGTCCTGTGACATAAAGCAGGAACCCAGGCAGGGCTGCTCTGGGATCCTTCCACCATCCCACAAGACACCAGGCAGGATAAACTGTTATTTTAACTGGCTGCCTTTCCCAGGGCCGGCTGCATGGGAAGGATCTCATCCGGGAGGGACATCTGCTCTGCCTCACCCCCAGTGACAGCCAGCACCGCACACCACCACTCCCCAAAACTGCTGGATTGCACGGCCAGGACAGGTTTTGCCGGGGTGTTTTAACACACACTCAGCCCATAAAACCCACCCGAGGATGGGGCGCGGGGCTGCTCCTCATCCTCGAGGTGAGAAGTGTGAAAACCAGCATTTGCGAGCTAATCCTGCATGTTTCAGCGTTATCTGGGATGACAAACACTCAAAGCCTAAAGGTGTTAATGCTCCCTGAAGCTCCCAGAGGACAAAACACAGTGATCCAAGTGCCTGGCTGTGTATGACTTAAACTCGCCAACACCACTTCCCTTTTCGCACAGCTCCCCGCCGGAGCTTCCGAGCACCGCTGCATCGCTGGGGCCGGCCCTGCACCTCCCGCCTCGCCGGGACTCTGCCCGTGTGCCAGGGCCGGAGGGGGCTCTGCTCGGGAAGAGCGGCACCCTCAGGGTTCAGCTAAAGGGCGCCTGCTTCAGCTCCCTCCCGGCCTCCCTCTGCCTCTGCGAGCTGAAACTGGACCCACACCCCCACGGCTACTACCCGCTACTGCACCAGGGTGGGGGGCGAACACACGCCAAAGCTCACTCAGCCTTTCACCGCAAAAGCCTCATACATTAAACCCCAAGAGCCAGGCAGCCATCCGAGACCCAGCACGGCGAGGGGCTGCCCCGGGGCACCCCCAGGCAGGGGGTCACTGACCCCAACCACCCACGCATGGAAATCACCCCCCTGGGCGGGCACAGCTGCAGTGGGAACCCGTGAGCCCACGGGGCTGCAGCAACCAGCACCTCCAGCTGTGCCGAGCCTCTGCGACCCGAGGAACACTGGAATCAACCCTGCATGAAAAAGCACCTCGTGGGTGCAGGCACAGCATTGGGAGCATGGAATCACAGAATGGTTTGGGTTGGAAGGGAGCTTAGAGATCATCCTGTTCCACCCGCTGCTTTGGGCAGGGACACATCCCGCTATCCCGGGTTGCTTCAAGTCCTGTCCATCCCTAGCCAACCTCCAGGGATGGGGCATCCATCCTCATCCTTGTGCCAGGTGAACACAGCCCAGCTCTGCTTTGTACCACAGCCCCTCTCCCAGAGGATTCAGCCCTTCTCCTGTCCTCCCCCAAGGAGCTGATCCCAAAGCCACGGGTGGTCTCCTCCTGTGCCTTCCCCTCCAGAGCGAAGGCAGTGACGGCTCTGCAGGGAGCGTGGGTGGGGAGGCCCTCTCGCCCCAGCACCTTATTTGCCTATCGCCTCACAGCTGCTTTTTCCTGTGTGCCAGGTGAGGTTTGCTTTCACCAGCGACAGCCGCTCCTTCGGGGCTGCTTCAAAAGGCATCAGGAAGATAAAATAAAGAAGATATAATCCCCCTCCCATGGCAAACACCAGTGGTTTGCTGTTCCTGTAATTCCCCAACACTCATCCCTGCTCCAGCTGTGCCCTGCACTTTGCAAAAGCCCAGAACCCTTCTGGCTGGGGGATCCACCGCCCCAAAAATAAGCACCTTCAGGCCAGCTGGGGATGGTAGCAGCCTGGGGTGGGTGAGTAGCACATGAGGATGCATAGCAGAGGTATAAGGGCCAGAAACATCCTCGCTGTTTTCCAGGCGATGCTTTAGGGTAAAATGATCCAACTATTTTCCTCACTAGCACCTGGACGCTGTCAATGGCTGGCAAAAAATTCAGTCCCAAAAATTCCTGGTTTGGGTCACAAAGCTGCCTGTGGCAGACAGAGCTCCAGACCAGCTGCTCTGGCAGACCAGAGCTCCATCCTCACGCTGCTCTTCCAAACTCACAGGTACTGAACCCAGCCCCATCGATCCCCCAGGACAGTGACAGAGTCCCAGTAGAGAACTGTGGGCACCGAGCACCCACAGCCCCACTGCTGCAGTCAGAGGGGGAAAGCTGAAAGGCTCATTTGTTCCTTTTTTGGCCAGCTGAACAGATCTCAGCAGGTCAGAGACTAGGAAATACACTTATCCTGGATGTGCCCCCCAAGAGCAGCAAAGAACCAAGCAAACCCAGCCCAACTCTATCTCGTTCTCCCCAGAAAATCAGACACGACATCACTGTGCTGAAGGATAAACCACCACCACCTTGCCCCACTGTCCAGGGAGAGGGCAACAGGAATGGGGGAGTGGGGCACCAGACCAGTGGTTCACAAGAAGCCTTGTGAAATAAATAAGGAAAGCCTTGCCCATACCACTCCAAACTTCCCTTCCTTTACTCTTGGCAATGGCTCATCCCCAAAACGCTGGGCAGCACAAACTTCCCTTCACTGCAGTGCAGGGGGTCCTGGCACAAGGCCACAAACCCTGCCCAGCCCTGAGCAACCTCCTCCCATGTCACAGTGAAAAGCAAATTGGATCCCTGCCAATATCCCACCTCTTCTCAATGCCAGGAAAACAAGGACAGAAGATTTTGCCTATTTTGCTCTGAAAAATTAAGCTGCCACTTGGGTTTGCCGCTCCAGTGCCCATGTGGCGTTTGCAAGAATAAAATCTTGGAGAAATTAAAGGGAAAAGCCTTAGGGAAATAGAACTTCAAGCAATGTCCCTTCACCCCTGTCCCCATCAGCACCCGCAGCAGACCCCGGGATCGCTTTGGGAGTGGGAGGGAGCGGGAAGGAGGAAACCCGTGGCCCCAGCCAGGGATGGATTATTTGAGCAAACTAAAAGCAGCGGTTTGTTCCCTCCTGCACCAACGCAGTGGAAAGAATTTCCAGCTCTGGTCCCGAGTGGAAAAGCTAAAAATCTGCATTTAAATAGTAACAGTTTTGGAAAAAGAAGAAAACAAACCAAAAACCCCACAACCACTACAGGAGCTTGAATAAAATAAAGCTAAAAGTGTGGTAGGTTTTTTTTAGTTTTGGGGTTGTGTTGGGTATTTTTTGCTTCTTCCTACCTCTGCTTCAAGCAGACCCTTTCCATAACTGCAGGGAAAGGCAAGAGAGTGACTCTGCCTCATCTGGGAACCTTCTGCCAAAATTACCACAACCCCAACCAAGGGACATGCTGCAACTTCAATATATTCTCTTCTTCCACCCTAGAGATAGCATTTTATTTCCTCCCTTATTACCCTAAACTTTATTTTTCATCTAAGTGTTAAGTAAATTGGGAATTTTTGGCCAGTAATATTTTCTCATTGTTTTGGGCTCTGCTGCAGCCTCCTGCCCTTGGCTGCTCCCCACATCCCTGAGATGCTCAGTTGCCACCCAGAGCCAACCCCCAGACCCAGCACAGCGGCCAAAAAGCCCCAGACAGGCCAGGGCACAGGGCAGTGGGGGATTTGTACCCTCTCCAGGCATGCTGGACAAACTGGGCACTTGCAGCGACTCCAACTCCCAGGGACAAAACTTAATAACATTTTCCTGGCATTGCTGGAAGCAGTTTAGGAAACCAAGCACAGGGATCTGTGGAGGCAGCAGTGCCAGGAGCCCCGGCGATGCCCACACTGCCCACTCAGCTCAGAGAATGCTCAGCTCCAGGAAGATTCAAATGCCCCAGGGGAGGAACTTCAGCAACAAAACTGGGCTGAGCCTTTCAGATGAATTCTGCAAGAACTGGGAAAGAGCAAGGTGGGGCCGTGTTTGGGATTTTTTTTCTAAAAATCCTATAGGATTTAAGAAAAAACCTATTTTTCCTAAAAATATTTGAGCTGAAAAGACTCCAGGTAAGAAAATGAGACTAGGATGCATTTTTCCAAAGGGATGTATTTGATTCCGGAGGAGAGATGCTGCTCAGAACACAGCAAATGCTGCTGTGCTCAGCAGGGGAACAGCATCCCCCAAAACTGCCTCCCCAAGGACCACCTCCAATATCCCTTTACACTGAGACAAGCAATTTCCATGAGGCTGCAAGCAGCCATCAGGGCTTGGAAAATAGACCAATAAATAATAAAAATAATTAAGAAACAGAAATAATAAATTATATTACAAATGTAACTGAAGTTACTGAAATGAAGCCCCAAGCATGCAGTACCAATTCTAAAAAGGAAAAAAAACCGCAAAAAATAACTACAGGATATTGCTTCTAAATCCAAACTGCATCTTTTCCCCTTCCCTGCCAAGATGAGGAACCTGCTCACCCTGACCCCTCCAAAAGCTGACTTTAGTTTTAATTGCTATGTTTTAATCCCTAAGTTCTAATCAACCCTGCTGCTGCCTACAGCCGAGCCCCAGGGTGCAAACTGGGCTGTGCATTTATGGATCATGAACACCCCGACTGGGGTGGAAGAGTTCCCTGCCCCAAGCTCAGGGCCAAAGGGATTCAACTCCATTCTTAGTGTGCTGTGGTCTGGAGGGAGTGGGGTTGGAGTATTTTTTCCATTTGTTTGTTTCCTGGAGGAAATGCTTCTGCCATGGCAAACCTGTGGGGAATATCAAAGTTTGAACACGGCATCCCATCCCAACCCATCTCCCATGGTAAATAAAATCAGGGTGATAAAACACATCCAGTGTATCTGCAGTGATGCATCCCCTGACCCACACGGGTGCTAATGAGCTGCTTTTTACCCAAACTGTTAATATCAATCATTAATTTATTTTTCAGAGCTCCTTGCCCCAGCTGACCTGCCCCCACCCCTCTCTTGGCTTTTTCTGGTATCTGTTCTCAGAGCACAGTCTATTTTCAGCAATCCTCTTGGATGGATTTTCATGGAAAATGAAGTCTACCCTGCCTTCAGTTTAGATTATATCAGAAGAAAAAAATTTCTGTAGGATAGAAAAGATCTGTTCTTCTGGATGGGAAAAAGGGACAAGTTGGACAATTAATACTTTTCATGGATGAACTCTCTGAGGATCACACATTTCTGTGTAGATGAAGCAGTTCCTTTCCTGGAGTGAGATACTCGGAGATCCCTGGAAATATGAGTCACTTCTAGGGTTTTTCATAATCTCCTTCCAAATATGTGCAATATAGGTGTGCATGACTATAAAGATGAAACATTATACGTATATGTATACATACATACATGATACCAACATCTATTTGTGCAGAAGGATAACATCTTTTTAATATATCTATATACAGGGATATCTAAATATATTTGTGTGAAAAAGGGAAGAATAATTTGAATTAGGCTTTTATAAATAGAAGAGGAACCCCAGAATAGGCCTGAACCAGCACTGCAGAGCAGCCCCATCTCCTCCTGGGTCACTGCAGGACTCCCCTCCGGAGGGGAGCAGAGAAGATCCCTGGCTCTCAAAGCATGGAAAAGCCCAGAAAAACTGCAAAACCCCAAAGGACACCCCAAAGATGACCCGAGGGGAACCCTCTGTGCCGGCCGGAGCAGGCGGACCAGGAACAGAGCTCCATCACTTCCCCTCTCCCGCCCTGCACTGCTGAGCCAGCCTTTTTCATTTTTACTTTTCCACTCACTCCCCACATACTCCTTAATTTAGCCCTTCTGTTGACTCGGGAGGTTGCAAAATGGAAAAAGGAAAGTGCAAACAGGCAGGTAAAGGGAGGGTTATCCCGACCTCGGCTGCCCGTGTCCCGGGAGCGGGCGGTTCCTGCTCGGCCGGCTCCAGCTGCGCCGATGTGTTACGGGGCAAATCCCGGGGGATTCGGCCACGGCCGGAGAGCTCAGAGGCACTGCTCGGCTCAGCTCCTCCTCGAGGATCTTTGAGCTTTCACTCCCCGTGGCGAAGGAAGCAGAAGAGAGAATCTCCCCCACCCACATAGCCTTCCCAAAAAACAACTGATTTTTATCACCAACAAATGCAAGGAAAACTGTTTCCCAACCAGAAGGGGAAACATCTAAACAAAGAAAACCCCTGTATAATAAGTCAAATATCTAACGCAAAACCCCCACAGCCTTGCATTTGCTCTGAGGACGGCTCTGCAAGCGCTCCAGGGGGTTTCTCCAGAAAGACAAGCTAAAAAGCAAAGGAAAAAAAGCGTTTTGGCTATTCATCACCAAGGAGGACACGGAGCAGCAGTGGGAACTGGTCCCAGCACAAGGGACAGCTTTCCCAGCCAGCTCCTGGGCGCAGCCCAGGCACAGCCGGTGGCTTTGGGGACCACACGGGCGCACCGGAGGCGTTTCAGGGCACGGAGAACACCCGGCAGCGCCGCGGCTGCCCCGGCACGGCCCGGCCCAGCCCGGATTAACTCACATCCCTTCCCCGCCTCCCCCCGCGCCGCTCTAAAATACACAGAGTGGTTAAATAGCAGGAAACACCCGAAGCAAAAATACCGCGGGCAGGAACCCGGGGCACAGGGGACACGCAAGAGCAAGGAGCGGATTTCCTCCCCAAAACATCGCACCTCCGACGGGGACCGTGACCCTGCCGCGGGCTGGCCCGGGCCACCAGCGCCCTGTCACTTGTCCTCGAGTGCCTTCACCCTTCAGCAGGGATCTCCCAGCTCCCGATGGGGAGAAACAGCTTTCTATCGACTGTGGTTTGTTCCCCCTCCATAAAGGGGTCTTTTGTTCAAAGGTGTTCCACAGTGACATGCAAATGTTAGTGTGGTGGGAAAAGTTTTAAAATATATACATATATCTAAGTTATCAATGGGTTAATAAGATATATTAGTTGGTTATCAAATAAGACATATATATATAATCTCAAATGGGAGACTACATACATATATGAAAATCTCAAATTGGACATAGGTTACTCTCAGATGGAGCACATATGTACAATCTCAAATGGGATATACATACACAATCTCAAATGAGAAACATGTATATAAAGTCTCAGATGGGATGTATAAGTATAAATATAACCTCAAATGGGTTCATGTAGGACCAGAGGGTACAAAGCCAGGACCTGCATCTGCACATCCAGCAGATTTCTGAGCATTAAAATTTTAGGAGGAGTTTGATGATCAGAGCAGTGACACTCATGTTTAGGACTACTCTAGATCTAGACTTCAACAAGAGGTACAACATTTCAGATTTCAGCCACCACAGTCACAAATTGATGCCATCACATGCCCTGAACGTCCAGAGATGTGTTGGACCAGGGTAGATGGGATCACCACCAAACCACAGCCTGACCGCAGACTCAACACCTCTGCAGATGAGAAAGAGAAAAGGCTTTTATAGAGTGATAACGAGCAGCCAAACCTCAAAAACTGGGAGGCTCCCACAGCAAACCAGCAAATGCTTGTTATAGACATGAGGCTAATCGCTGGCAAGGATTAATTCAGCATCTCTTCAAAAGAGCAACACTCTGGACTCAGATGCGACCCTTGGTTCACGAGATGACCGGCTCGACTGAGGCAAGTCACCCACCGGGCCACAGCGTGGAGAACACCCATCAGCGTTAATCCTGTTGGGAATAACGAGCCTTCTGTGCAGCTCTGCTCCTCATAGGCAGCGCTGGGATGCGGGGGAGCAGGCAGCTGCCTGCAGCCCAGCCCGCCAGGGGTTAACCGCCCACGGAGGAGCCTCCGGCGCACGCTCACGTCATGGAAATACTGGAGTAACCACAATTTTCTCTATTGCTTTTTGGCTACGGTTTTTTCAACATTTCTACACTTCCAGCCCAGATCTCTGCTACCTGTTTTTCAGCGAGGTAACTGGTACTGACAGCAGCTCCATTGAGCAGCCGGGGATTTTGTTTTTATATATAGGCTATTGTTATACTTTCTACTTCCAGTGCTACCAACACTGAAATACAAAAAAAAGATCATGAGTAACAATAACACCAAAAAAAAAATTATCAGAATTATGCAGAATAATAAACAAAGGTAGGCTGTGGGTTGGTGCTTCCTGGGTTTTCTGGGTATTAATATTGCACTGGGTTGGACTGAACCCCCAGACAGCTCTGTCCTGCTGCCACCCACCCACCCAGGGTGGCCACAGGCCCCTTCTCCTCCATCCATGCCTTCAACCCATCCCAGTGCCCTCAGCATCAGCTGTTTCTCCTGCCCAAGGTGCTCCAGCTGAGCAGGAGGGGCTGCCTGCATTGCCTTCACCCCATCTGAGATGCCATGGGAGGTCATCCATGTGTGCTATGTGAGAACAAGGGGAAGGGGAGGGCAAAAAAGGGGGGTAAAAAGGGAAAAAAGAAAGAAAATATAAAAAAGCTAGCAGAAAACCCCAGCACCCTCCTAATAATCACAACCTGCCTCAGTATTTCCACCCTATAACAGAGACCATGAGTGCCAGCAGTGCCAGAAAACATCAGCCTGGCGGCTCAGCTCCTGGTCCACATCCCAGTCCCAGTCCTCCCCTCTGGAACACTCTTCCAGCCCGTTACTGCACTAACCCACATCCCACCAGCCAGCCCAGGAGAAAACAGCCTCAAGTCTGCAGCGTCACTGGTTGTGATCAGCAGAGAGAAATAAGGGGCTGGGCAGGGAGCACTGCCTAAGTGCCCTGATGGGCTTTTCCCACTGAAGATAATAAGTAGGAATTCTAGAGCATCCTTGTGCAAGGTCAGCACCCACATGTCCAGCATTACCTGGCCAAAGAAGTTTGTTGTTCTGCTTTTACTGCCCTAATGCCCCGTGGAATACAGCTCAGCTGTTGCTCATAACTTCTCAGTCCTTCTTTCAACAGTCCTGAAAACATTAACAGAGCATCTGCTGGCCCCCAGGTGAGCTTGATGGACCAAGAGAAGGGTTTTGTGGCTGGCCCAGCCACAGCAGTGCCTCGCAGGGAGGAGCCCCTTCCCCAGGAGTGGGGCAGCACCAGCTGGAAAAAGGCACAGGGTGCAAACACTCAACATCTGGCTCAATGCTTACCAAAAAAAAACCCCAACAATACTTTGGAGGGGTATCAGCATCCCAACTGACTCTGCAAGAGCTGTGTGTGGGAGAAAAATCAAAGCTGTCTCCTCCAGAGGTTCAAACATATGAAAAAGCATCAAACCACCTCATTTTTCAGGACTGTGAAAATAGAAGCATTTCAGGAGTGCCAGCAGCCCTGTGAGGTTTCTGATGCCTTTTGATGGCCAGTTCAGATCTCTGATGCAAATCACAGGACAGCACTGGGAATGCTGCTCTCCAGGGAGGTTTTGTGCTTCGAGAATCAGCCCAGATCTCGAGTGCTGCACAGGGCAGCTGTCACCACCAGGAACAACAACCATCTGCTCTAAGTCACCTGAAGTCATCCTTGCTCAGCCCCACTTCGTGCCAGCATCTGCAACCCTGGCCCCTGTCAGGGATGTCCCATGGGGCCCGTGCCAGAGGCACCACCTGGGCTGTGGCTGTGCCAGGACAGATCCAATGCTCAGCCAGGAGCCTCCTGTTCTCACACCATCCCTTTTGCAGGAGCAGATCAAATGCAGAGTGAAAAGGCAGCAACTTGGATGCTTCTCAAAAATTAAAATTCTCCTTGGGAGGAAGAAAGCAACAGCAACACCAGGCATCAAGTGATGCTTTTTACTCAAGAAAAATGGGTTTGAGGAAAGCTTTAGAGAGGAAAACTTACTTGCAACATAAATATCAATAGGATTTTTTCAGGGATTACCCTGGGGGAAGATGACCACAAAAATGGAACTTTCAGATCAGATCTGGAGACAAGAAAAGGCTTAAAACATGCAGAAAGATCAACGGCACTGAAATGGTAAAGAGCAGAGGTGTGACTTTGTGGTGATGGCAAGTAGGGCTCTAGGATGGCCATAAACTCTTGGCTGGAGCAGGGACTTCAAAAGAGACACCTGAATTACTGGGGAAAAGGATTACCCTAGGAGAAGGGGGTTATTTTGCTGCTAATGGTGTCTTTGGAGTACCCGCTCCAGCCCCTTACTGGAAGCAGCACATTCCAAGCCAGCATCTGGGCATCCACAGTCCATCCAGCTCCTCTTAAATCAGTGTTTTGTAGCACCAGCTCTACCACCCCCAGCTTTAAAACCAGCAATGAAATAAAAATATTCATGAAATAACACTTGTGCCACAAGGCAGACCAACCCGAGGGATAAACACAAGACCTGCAGGCACAATCCCTTCTCCCACAGCACAATCTCTGCATCTTTTTGCCCTGCAAATCTTCCTTCCCTGCTTCCTGTAGCATTTAGACAGCAGATGTCAGTTTTTCTGAACATTGCTCTTGATTCACAGTGTTTTTTAAAGGTGGGTGTGAACGCAGGTAACCTCAGAGGACAGCACAGAGATTAAAATCCCAAGTTTCCTTGTCAATTACGAAAACTTTGTGTAGTCTCTCCTCAAATTTGAAGGCACTCTCAAGGTTTGAATGCCTCAGCATTTCTCCTCAGGGAAAGGATTTGGAGGAGGAGAAAAAAACCCCACAACCCGTAGCATGTTTATGAATCAGACTGTTAAGCGTGTGTTTCGGGGGTGGAAAAGGTGGGCGATGCGCAGAGGAACAGAGCGCAGAGTTCGATGAGTCAGAAGATGCTGCTTTTTCCTCTTCTTGCTGCCACCTCAAATATTTCAGCGTGAAATAGAAATTTTATTTCTTCTTTTTTTTTTTTTTAATTTTATTATTGTCAAGAGAGAGCTGGAGCATAACCTTGGCTCGTTAGCAACCGCCAGCAGCTAATCCAACGTCAAGCCCTGCTCCGCGGGCGGAGTACGCACAGACACGGGCACACGCGTGTGCCGCCGGCTGTACCCACACATCCTGGGAAAAGGATGGAAATAAATCATAGATCAGTGTCGTTTCTAGCAACACCCCAGGGGCTCGGATGTGTGCTCACACCAGCTCCTTGAGAATGAGCCTTGGTGGGTTTGAGGACAGCAGCAGCACAGCCCAGGCTGGATTTGGGCTTGGGGATGTCTCCTCCTCTCGCCCAGGCAGGCTCGGCACGCACATGGGAAAATACACACAAGGATTTGGGGATCCTGAATGAGGCTTACGGAGACACAGGGAGCTGTGCTGGAAAAAACAAGCAAATTTGCTCATGGGTTTTGAGCTGAGCCAGTGCTGAAGCTGGCTTGAATAACACTTAAACACAGTTACATTGCACCTTCAGCAAGGCGTGGGAGGGCCTGCAGAGCATCAGGTACCACGGTGCGGTCACCCCCAGAGCAGGGCGGGTAAAGAAGAGGATGGGTGAGCCCCCAAGGAGGGCGGATGGGCAGGATGATCCTGCCCAGCTGTGTTTCCAACCGCAGCAGGGCTTCTGCTTCAGAGTCAGAGGAGATGAAACACAAGATGAGATAAACACCCTTATGCTGCAGCCTCGAGTTTGACTCCGCTGACATTCACAGCCCATTTAGGTTACCGATGAAGCAAATAAAATTATGCATATGCATTAACTCCAGCAATATCCTGCCTGAAATGTATGCTCATTTACACTCAGAAATCCATTTAGAAGAGATAAATCAGAGCTATATTTAAAACATTAAAATCACTTGGCTGTCCACGAAGCAACTCCTGTTTACATCTGTCATTCCTTGGCAAAACTCAAATCATTCCCAGGGAAATTGTGCCCCTGATTTTACATTTAGGAAGGAAAATATTTGCATGCCCATACTCTCCTGTTCAGTCTGTTATAAAATAACAGATGTGCATTTGGGGTTTTTTGTTTGTTTGGGGTTTTTTTAAGTTTCGTGGTCTAAAAGCAACCTGTGGAGCTCGGAGCTGGTGGATGGGATGAGGTATAGGGAAGTGCCTGCCAGGCACATGTGAGACATCCAAAGCATTTATTAATTAAAATTGACTTGGGAGATTCAGAATTGCCATGGTGAGACCTAAATGTTCTGCAGCTTCTCCAGTTTCCGTGGCAAATGAAAGGCCATGCTGACAGCACTGATGACAGAGCTGAAACGAGAACACAAGCTTTTCCTAACAGAGAAATATCTCCTTCCACTCCAGTAATCTGCACCACACTGCTTGGCTCCCCAGCCACAAACTGGAGATACCATGTAATCGGTATTGCTCTCTGTTTCCTCCTGCAAATGTGTTTGTGACCACTGGATCCGAAAAAACAATTTTAAGCACCAAAAGAATACCGCCCCACAAAAATAAAATAATTTTATATCAGTCACACCAACGACGGCTGCTTCTCACTTAACGTCAGAGCTCGTTTTTTTTTTAAAATGCAATAAAAAAGCAGCTGCCAGCAGCTCCATGAAGTATGTCAGGAGGCAGTTTTTCAGAAAGATGATGTATTTTAGATTGTGATTCACAACCACACTGGCAGTTTGGAGTTCAAGATTAGAAGGAAATGAATGAATGTGAGACAGGAGGGTGCGAAAACGAAAGTAGCTGGAGCTGAAGGCCTACTCTGCACTTCGAGCTACACAAGATTTGAGTTTTCTTCCCCTTCTCTGCAAGCTCAAACGAGTTGCCAAACTGCCCCACACTTCTGCTGCCAGAGTTTAATTTAAATCTAAATTGAAATGCAATTTAATACAGCCCATCTCCAAGCCCAGCTCGTCCCAAGCTGCTCCCTGCAGCACCCTCACCCCAAGCAGCTCTCCCGAACAGGACAAGGAGGTTGGTGCCTGCTGCGACAACACAACCTGCAAGTTCTCAGCATGCTGGAAAAAAACCCCATTTTTTGCTTAATATCAAGGTTTTAAACCAAGCAAACCACACAGGCCCCTATCAGCATGGTTTTAAGCTCTTCTAACCTGTCTATGTCTTATTTGCACCATGAGAAAAATACAAATACTGCTCAGAAATTGCAGAAATTCAGAATTCTTAAAAACCTTCAACCACATTTCACTGAGGGTGTCACTGCTCTCAACGCCCAGGCACATCACTGCGAGCTGTGCAGTACAGGAGCTGCAGAGCTGTGCTTGAAAGCTGAAAGACACAGGACACCCCAAAGCCAGAAGCTCTTGTGAACCAACAGCCTGTGAGAAACCCAACGCTGGGGTGTGTGGGAAACAAAACCGCCAAGTGAGGAGAGCACAGAGCCACTGCTTGCAAGAGGAGGAAGCAAAAAGAAAAAAATAAAAAGGCAAACTAATTGCCACCACTAACCCTTTGCTCTGCACCTACGTCACACCTTTGAGCTCCCTTTTCCAAGGCAGAGCCCGGTGCCTCCGAGCAGCCAATGTGCCTGACTCAGTGATGATTATTCACTTGGGCAAACAGAAGGACAAAGCCACCAGGAGCCCCACAGTGGTGATGCCCACCGGTGACACCCTGCTGCCCAGCACAGACCACCCTTCAGCCACATGCTCCCAGGGGGCCAGGGGATAGCAAAGAAATTGGGTGCAATTATACCTTGAAATCAGACCGACCACCTGTTTGAGAAGGATGTGTTTTGAATTAAGGATGTATTTTGCCTTCAGCCCCCAAAGCAGAGGGGCTCCTCCCACTTAGCCAGACAGGTCCCTAGCTGCCCTTCTCCAGAATCAAGCCTAAAGGGGCAGATGTGATACTCCATTGCTTGCAGCTTGTGCAGATGCTCTATAGCAAGAGCTCCCAAGTCCAGCCCTGACCATTCTGGCTTTGGAGATGGGGATGAAGCTGCCTGGGACAGGGAGCACTGGTGGGATGGGGGCCCTGAGCACAGCTCAGCACAGGACGGCTGCTCACAGGGCTGGAGGAGCCACAGCCCTCTGATCCCACCTAATACAGCCCTCCCAACAAATAGAAATGCAGACAGCAATCCTGCCAGCATCTACTCAGGCTTTCCTTAGCCTCATCCACGAGGATCAAGCAAAAAGCAGATGCAACAAGCTCAAGCCCAGGAGAGAGTTTACACACTTATCTCCTTGCACAAGTTAAAGAAAGGACTCGCTACTCCAAAGCACTGGAGCAAACCGCCCTAAACCCTCCAGTTTCCTATGCAGAGTTAACGACCGACCTTGGTCACAGGCTGAAAAAAGCCACCCTAAAATCACCTGGGTAGGTCCAGACAGCCCAGCCAGCCCCTCCTGGGCACACGGAGCACTTAAAAAACACAGGTTTAAAAATCCCCCTTCCCGATCCCGTGAAGATGCCCAGCTGCTCGCAGAGGGTCCCCCGGGTCAGTGTGACACACGGCAGGGCCGGTGCACGGACGGTCCCCCCACCACACATCCCTCTTCCACGGCAGCACCCGCAGCCTGGGCTGCGGTAGCGGCGAGCGGGACCCCCCACTACATCACCTCTCACCGCTTTTTTGGGGCTTCTCTCTGTCACCCATAGGCAGTGAGACCTTCCCCTCTTTCCTTCCTGATAACAACATATCGCTGTCCCTCCCCGCTTTCTGTCGCTCCGCCAGCGGAATTAACACCCCGCTAATTGCCGACGCTCCCGGCCGCCCGTACCCGCAGTAATTAGCCTGTAATTAAAGCCAACAAATATCGCCCTAATCAACAGGTGTCCCGCGGCAGGTCCCCACCGATCCGCCGCACAGCCAGGGCCGGGGGGATGCGCCGAGGGGACCCAGGGCAGCACCCCGGACTTTCCCGGTGCCGGCGGCGAGGATCCCGGTCCACATCCCGATCCCGGTGGGGAGCGTCCCGGTTCACATTCCGATCCCCGTCCCGGTAGGGAGCGTCCCGATGGAGGGCCCCAGCCGGGATGCCGGTGTCCCGTTAGCGTTGCCCGATCCCACCCCAGCCCCGCATCCCACGGCGGTCCCGTCGCGCCGCACTGACCATTGGGGCCGTACTTCTCCCGGTTGCGGCGGACCTGCTCCGAGCTGAGCCCGCAGCTCTCGCTGACCCCGAAGCGGCGGAGCACGTCGAGCACGGGGATGCTGTGCGCCGCCTCCATGCCCCGGCCCGGGGGTGCTGNCCCCGCCTCCCCCGAGGCCCGGCCCAGCGCCCCCCCGTCGGCAGCCCCGGGACCGCGGAGATTTTAAGAGCGGGGACCCCCGGGTGCGGGACCGTCCCCGCTGCCGCCCGGACGGGCCGTGGCAAGGGTTGGAAGGGACCTTAAAGCTCATCTCGTTCCACCCCCTGCCATGGTCAGGGACACCTTCCACTATCCCAGGCTGCTCCAAGCCCCGTCCAACCTGGCCTTGGACACTTCCAGGGATGGGGCAGCCACAGCTTCTCTGAGAACCTGTGCCAGGGCCTCCCCACCCTCACAGGGAACAATTTCTTCCTCATATCTAATCTAAATCTCTCCTCCTTCAGTGTGAGACCATTCCCCCTTGTCTTGTTGCTCCAGGCCCTTGTCCAAAGTCCCTCTCCAGCTCTGTTGAAGCCCCTTTAGGCACTGGAAGGGGCTCTAGGTCTCCCCAGAGCCTTCTCTTCTCCAGGCTGAACAGCCCCAGCTCTGTCAGCCTGTCGATGTCTCGGCAGATTTCCAGGCTGAGAAGTGGGCAGGTTTGTGGGCAGTGGAAACAGTCCAGAGGAAATAGCAGTGTCTTAGACAATTAAGAGGAGAGGTAAAGTTTCAATCACAAAAATAATATAAAAAATATCAGGAGCAACAAAAGGAGGTGGGAGTGCTGCAGGGATGCAGCTCAGCTGTGGGGTCTAAGGGGGCTGCCTAGGAGTGATGCTCTCTTGGTCCCCTCCATCACCCTACTTCCAGCTGGAAGATAAGCATGCCTCAACCCTGCTCCTACTCTGCTGGAAGCAGAGCAGTTCCATGTCCACTGACTTTAGTGGGATCAGGATTATCACTGTATGATAGCAACAGGAGCCCTGGAATTACAAATCCCTGCCTGACACTTGTGGAAACCGCTGGCGCTGTTCTCATCAATGCACTGTGTCCAGAGAGAGGCAGCAGTGCTGGGCTGCCTTTGTATTGGAAATGTGAGGTGTAAATTGTCACTGCAGGGAGACGGAGAAAGGATCCAAGGCCCCTCCCGTGTGGTAAAACCCGAGCACCAGTCTCACTGCCCATGTCCCAGACATTCCCCTTCACACTCCTCAGTGCTCCTCGTCCCCACGCTGAACGCAGAGCATCCGTATTTGAGGAACGGGCTTATCCTGGAGACACTTGTGGTTTTGCAAGGGTTCAGACAGCAGGACTGGCCTCGACCTGTCTCACTCCCCTTTTTAGCCACGTTCCCTGCCCTGTTCCTGCCTGGCTCCAGAGGGGCCAGAGCTCCGGTTACACCACACAAGGGTTTTACATCACCCTTTGCAACACTCGTTGCAACGGGCTGCTTAGATGACTTCTTGCAGCAGCAAAATGATTGTTTTTAGCAGCTCTCCCATGCAGCAGAGACCAGCAGCTGAGCACCATGACAAGTTACCCTGATCTGGCCCCCAAAATCCACTGTGCAACCCAGCTAAGGGTAACCACCACCACCACATCTGCAGGACTTTTCAACATAGTGCACCTGACCCGGCTCCCTCACTCCAGCAATTCTTCCACGACCCAGCTCAAACCTGCTCCCAGTGACTCTCCTCATGTGAACACCAGCTTCTGACTTTTCAGGTACTTCCAGTTTTCCCACTGTTGCTGGAAGAAGCCTGTAGATGATGGTGACTGGCACTGCTCTCCAGCTGAGAGGGGAGAGGCAAGGCAGGTGGAGGGTGACGAACCCAACTTCTACAGAAATGTACCCAAGGCAGAGCTGGAGACAGTGGCCAGTGTGAGGAAGTGACAGCAGACATTTCAGGGAGGAACTCTGGCTTATTTATTTCTATGTAAATTCATTTATACAATATGTTTTGTGGCTCCCACTGGAGTGGAGGTCCTGAAGAAATGCAGGTTCAGTTTTCGAGTTTGATAAACTCAATTTTTCAGTTCATTGCAGCTGAGGCGTGGGAGGCAGAGGGTGCTCCGGAGCTCAGCCCAGGAGGACCACAGGCCCTCCTGCAAGATGCACAGCTCCCAGCCCTGCAGGCTGGCCTTGCTCCAAGCTCTGTCATTGTATTCATCTGCCTCTCATGAGTGTTTTGGGAGGAAAAGTGCTGTTTCTGCTGCTGAGCCCTCCAGGCAATAGTGCTGCCCTTGGCCAGAGTCTGCCCCAGGGCTCCCTGGCTCACGGGACTGAGTGGTTCACAGAATGCCAGGATGGATCAGGCTGGAAAAGACGACAGTAGCTCATCTGGTCCAACCTTCCTGCTCCAGCAAGGTCCTCCCAAAGCATGTGGCACAGAGTGTGTCCATAGGGTTCTGGAATATCTCCAGTGAGGCAGACTCCACACCTTCTCTGGGCAGACAGTTTAGTGCTTGGTCACTGTACACGAAAGAAGTTCTTCGTCATGTCGAGGTGGAACTTCCTGGGCATTAATTCCTGCCCATTGCCTCTTGTTCTGTTTCTTGGCACTACTGGGAAGAGTCTGGTCCATCTTCTTGACATCCCCCCTTCAGATACTGACAGACATGGATGAGGTCCCCTCTCAGTCATTTCTTTTCGAGCCTGAACGGGTCCAGTTCCCTCAAGCCGCAAGAACTGATGTGATGTGAAAATATTAACACGTAATGTGCTCCTGTCCAGGGACACAGAGGACCTGATGCAATAGATCATCCCCAAAACTTGAGAGCTGCTCTCAGAGCAGCTGCTCTGGCAGGGGTGGGACCGGACCCCTCGTCCCCCTCCCATGTGGGAGCCCACAACAGGCAGCTGCCCAGGCCTTGTTAGCCTATTTCACAGCAAACGTGCTGCTCTTAGAGCAAGGCTTTTGGAAAGAGGGTTCTTGGTGTCCTCCTGGGTGTGATTTAGGCAAGGCCCTACACCACAAACTGCCTCACCTGCACGCGAGAAGGTGAGGGTCTGGTTTAATGCTCGTTGTGCAGATAGAGAACAGAGTCAAGACACAGACATCTCAAGCTGTGTGACTGTGCATGTACCACCTGGAGACCCTCATTGCTCTCTCCAACGACTCCTGACCCTTTTGTCACGTTCTCCCACACCAACAGTTCCTCCAGCCCAGCAGCAACCCACCCCACACATGAGTCCCTACTTCTAGGCCAGGTGCAGGGTGTTGTTCCTGCTTCTTCCAGTCTCATCGGATGATGCCAGTCCTTGTACTGGAAAAGAGCACGAAGATGATGTCCCAGCTGCAAAGGTTAAAGTTGGACAAGGTTGGGATCGATTGAGGTGAGAGTTACAAAGGGAACATCTGGCAGCCCTGGTAACAAGGCAGCACCATCCACCCCACCTATAATTAAGCAATCCATGAAAACCATCAGCGACTGGAAGCTGTAAATTAGTCAGTGAGGGGAAATGGACTGAAAACACACTCAGTATTGCAAGTAGACATCCCGGGCTGTGGAGGGAACTGGGCTTCATCCCTGGCAGTTCCCCGAGTTTGGGGGATTCCCTTCTGCAGCAGGTCAGCCCTGAAACAAAGGACAAACCTCCTTATTTGTCTTGGCTTCCCCCACGGTAATAACTTTGGGAGGTAGACACGCTTAAGAGAGCCATGAAAAGAAGAAAGGAATGGGTTTAACACCTCCTAGGCTACTGAGGAGGGGTTTTTTTGCCGTGGCTGCGGCGTGGGAGGAAGAGCAGGACCCAGCCAGGGCTGACTGAGCGCTGTACAAGACATGGAAGTCCACGGGCAGTTCTGATTTTAATCTTGCTTCTACAAAAGGAAATCAGGAGTAATTTTCCCAAAAGCTGTGGATTTGCGCTGCTTTGCTCCCTGGCTGGGGGTGAGGGGAGTGGGATGGCTGGAGCCGCCCCAGAGTCTGTCGGAGTCAGCAGAGAGGCTGCCAGCGACGCTGAGCCGACGCCGCGCTCCTCGCTCCAAGGATTTTACAATCCGTGGAAGATTAATCTTTTGTCTCCACTTTGTTCCTCTGAGATGGGGAAAAAATTATGTTTGCTGGAAAGGCTGAGAGAGCAGCCTGTGTGCTGGGAACCAGCGCCAGACTCCAGCTCGGCTCGGCGTGCGAGGCAGCGATGGGTACCAGGCGCTAGCGGAGCCCGAGCGCAGGCACGCTGCGGGTTTAAGGACTGTCAGCGGCAATTACGGCTTGAAAGGCTGGGGGAACAGTACAGGGCTTTTAGCCGACTATTTCATCCTCTTTGTTTCTGCGCCAACGCGGTTTAGAGTCCACATCTCCCCACCTCGTTCAAGTCAAGTTCTTAATCCAGACGGCGTTGGAAGTGGGCGGCAGATGCAGGAGCCAGTCCTTGGATGTGCCTTTCGCACCTTTTCGGGGATCTCACTGCCACGCCCTGGGCTCATCACAGCTGCACACCCGCAGTGGTGGCTCCCAGGAGAGGAGCCGAGAGCCCAAGGAGAGCGAATTCAGGGTTAACCACCCCAAACAGAGCAGCTAATGCGGCACCAGGAGGTGCGAATCTCTTCTGTCAACAGCTCTCACCTTCCTAAATCAACCCGGGTGATGTGCAGCTGCCCCGTGTCCTGCTCCGACACCTTCCCCCGGCCCCAGGGTTGTCACACACAGAGGTATTAATTAATTAATTAGAGGCGACAGTGCCACTGCCATTTGCCATTCTGTTCCAGGCTTCCTCTCACTGCATACCCCAGTTCACAGACTGCAAATCTCCATCCACGAGGGAGAGTCAGGAACAGCTTTTTTTTTCCACAGCAGCTTAGATATTTGCTTTTCCTATGTAGAAAAGAAAATAATACTCCTTGAAATAACATTTTGAGGCTTTTCTAAATGTTACACGCCAGCCGACCTTTCAGTGCCAGGCTTAGGGGTTTATTTCTAATCCCCCGGCCAGGACTTGCAGCAGCTGTGGGTCAGTCCCGCTCCCTGAGGGCTCAAACATCAATCCTCACCACCACGATGCTCAGGGCTGGGGCTCTGGTGTTCCCACTCTTCCTGGAAATATATTCCCTTGGCTGTGCATCCTGTGCTGCCCTGTGCACCTTAAGGTGGCGTGGGAGTGTGGTTACCAGCGGGATTCAGCTCCTTGGAGCACAAATGCAGCCTTTGAAGGCGGCAGGAAAGCACCAGGCCTGCCATGCATCCCTCCAGGACAATGTGGATTTGCAGCACGGGGCTGCAGCAATCCCAGCTCTTCAGGGCCCACCTGGGGCTATGGATGAGAGAGATGGACATCATGGGAACACCTGGCCAGCACAGGATTTTGAGGCAGGCAGGATGTTACATTTAGGGAAAATGAGGAGGAACAGTCTGTCTGGACAAGGATTATCTGTGGGAGGCCAAGGCTGCATGAAAACAGGGAAGTCACCCTGTCTTCCAGCTCTGATCCCACTGCAAATGGCTCTGAAAAATAAGATTCAGTAAAGCGTCAGACTTTTACAGCAGCAGCTCTAAAGCACGTTTTGAGGTTTTCTTCCATGGCCTTGTGCACAATTCAGCTGGAAATGAGACTTTCCCAAGTGCAATGCCCCATCTGGGGCATGTCTGGAATGGTTGCCCAAACTGGATTTGAGCTTGGATCCTGTGGTGTTTCCAAACTCCCTGGCATTTTCCCCCAGCAGCACACTTAGGAGCCTCTGTTTATGAATCCAGACCTGTATTGGCCCATTATTACTCTTTTTAAAACTGTATTCCAATTCCTTTCAAAGGCAGGAAAATACATTAATATCCATTAAAGGGGGAACACCATGACACTCGCTCTGACACTCAAATGGGTTTTTTCCTGATGCAAAATGCCTCCTGGAAAAAAAACTGTGCCTTTGTGGTGTGTCATTCCTGGGATTTTGCTGGAGATTAGGAAACAGAGAAAACAAGTAACACAACAGGAGGCTCCTGGGCAGCACCGAGAGTCCCTCACATACCTGGGGCTGGGCTGATTGTTGAGGTGGTTAATTCAGCCCTCTCCCTGTGGGCAAAATTTCACTCCATGTTTCCTTCCAGCAAAAGCAGAAAGCCAAAAATGGAAAAAAGTCTGGTTTTCACCAGGCAGAAGGAGTGATTCCTGCTCTCCATGGAGATGTGATGTTCACCAAGGGGAGGGTGAGGGCTGGAGACTTGCTCAGCCCTGGACCAGCATCACCAGGGTTTGCCTCTCTCTTTCACATCCTCAGCACTTTCTTCTCCCCTGCCAAGCAGGAATTGCAGGATATCACAGCACCAGGAACTGGCCCCCTCTGACTGCTCATGTCCATTGTCAGGGGACAAACACCACAGTGGCTTGGAAGCCAAAAATGCCCACAGGATGTGGGGATGTAAACAGGGGTGCAAACCAGCCTCATCCCTCCTCACCCTGGTCCATGGAGGGTGGGTGCCCTGGGGCCAGGGAGGAGGGTGCAGGAGGAGGGTGTTCATCCCAGCACGGAGCTTTGGAATCCAAGAGCCGTCAGCACCCGACATGCTGCACAGGGTAATGTGCTGCTTTTTTACCATGTAATTTCTTCTTAAGACTGAAGAGTGGGAAAAGGGGAAACAGGGGGTTTCTGGCTGCATGAGTCCTTCCTGCTGTTTCCTAGGAGATTGGCTGCCCACACCGAGGCACGCTGAAGGCAGGACTGAACTTTTCCCCTGCCCTGCACCCGTCTCCTCTTCCCCTGCAAGTCACCAGGGTCACCCTGCTGAGACCTGGGGCTGCCCTGATCTCAGCCAGTAGCTGACCTGCACAGCGTAATAATAAATAAGCAAAATTTAAAAATACTTAATTTAAAAATGAAACTTAAAAACATTTTAAAAGAAAAATTTCAATAACGAGATTTTAAAAATAAAAATTTCAAAAGTAATGTGAAAAATTTTTAAATATTAAAAATATAAATTAAAAGCCACTGGGGGGCCGGGCCCCATGCACCAGCCATCATGGGAGAAAGGGAGTCAGGATGTTCCAGCTTCATCTCTCCAGCTGCAGAGACCCCACCAGGGTTGTCACACCCTGACACCCCGGAGAGGACCCTGGATGTGTCACTAGGATGGAAAAATCTCCATGCACAGCCTGGAGCCGAGCTGGGCAATGAGCATCCCACCTTCCTCCAGGCTCTTTGCTGCCTCTGAACCATCAGAAATGTGCCCAAACGGGTCATTTGTGGCATATTTGCAGCAGTGGGGCTCAGGGAAGTGACCTTCAGCGAGGCTGGGAGCCCTGGCCCTGCTATTTTTAACAGAACAGCGGGCGGGCAACAGTGCCTTTCCTTCCTCTTTCTCCTTCGTGAGCACTGAACAAAGGGAAACCAGATAAACCTCCACAAGTCCTTGGCTTCGAGGCAGGGAAGCCCTCGAGAGACAAAAAAGGCAACCCAGCACATTTCTGTGCAGTGTCAGGATGGATGGTTCAGGCAGAGAATTGGGAAAACACGGCAGTGACTGTTCGAATGCGTTTGTAGTCAAAAAAATGCAACTGGGTGTAAAAGGGACTGGTTTGACTGAGGAATCAAGCTGGAAGAAGCAGGGAAAAATAAAAGGCAGCAGCCTTTTTTTCCCAAAACTCCCAAGATCTTGTTCCAACACTTCTTAAAGAAAAAAAAATGTGAATTCTTCCCTTTAAAGATTTAGCTCTATATAAGAAGGGGAGGAATCCCAAATGATAAAAATCATAGGACTGTTTGGGTTGGAGGGACCAAAATGAAAGGTTTTATTTATTGTAGCTCCTTTTACCAAAATTTTTACTGTATTTTTCATCTTGAAAGGAGAAGCCAAGTCATCACCACCCCAGTTTGACATCCACCCCAAGAAAATTTCTCAACCATCTGAAAATTTGCCATGAATCATCCAACACAACTGCTGCAGCTCCAGGACACCTTATTCTCCTGGGTGCATCGATACCCCAAATCACATGGGCCACATCCCTGCACCATTCCCCAGGAAACACAAAGGTGTTTTGCATCAAAACTTTGGAGAATGAGCTGTCAGTCAGTGTAATGGCTGTATTTGCAGCTTCAGAGGGTGTCTGTGTTTTGCAGGTAGTCTGCAAAAGAAGCGGAAACAATATGTGGAGGGAGGTATGTAAGTATGGGGCTATTTATAGCTCGCAAATATATCGAGCGCTACCGACACGCAACATAAAAGAAGTCCTTCACCAAATACTTCACATGCTGCTGTCAGCTTCTCCATTTCTCTTCCCTGGAAAAAAAAAATCTCCTATATTAATCAGAGAGCAAATATATAGCCTGACAGGAACAGCTTTTGGCTCCACAAGGAAAAAAATGTGTGTGATTGCTCAGTTGGTTTCAGTTTGGATTCTGAGCCCGAAATTGCTGACGGCTGTTCACACCAAGGCTTTTGTGGGAGATGTAAAGCCTTTTTTCCACCATTTTTTTCCTTCCAGCTTGAGGAATTGGTGATGGTTTTCCTGCTCCAGACATCATTCTTGAGCATCCCTCCAAATCAAGTTGCTTTAGTTGTTCTTGCTGGGCTTGGGCCAAGCAGGTTCAGGCTGTGCCTGTGGCAAGATAGGCAAAAATAAAGAAAAACAACCTAGAAAAACCAACCTTTTGAAATTCTCCTCTTTACATTGCTCCAGGGACTGAGGCTTTGGGAGAAAACAAGTTCCTGAGATCAGAGAATCATGGAATGGTTTGGGTTAGAAGGGATCTTAAAAACCATCTAATTCCAATCTCCCTTCCACACCTTCCACTAGATCAAATTGCTCCAAACCCCATCAAAGCTGGCCATGGACACTTCCAGGGATGGGGCAGCCACAGCTTCTCTAGGGGGAAATGCCACATCTCATCCTTCTGAAACTAAGGGCCAACTACTTGCTTTTATTTATTTTAAATGTTTTTTTATAAAGGCACAGCTCACATTGCTCTCCTCCCCTAAGTGCAGAGGCTTGTATGGCTGATCCATCCCGGCAGGCTCCTTCTGTTCCCAGGTTTTCCCAAAATAAGTGTTCTCACTTGCACACCATTCCCTGCCATGGCAGGTGGCTCCCAGGGGTCTCTGAGGTGCCACAGCTCCTGACCTGTGCATGGATAAAAGGGAAGAGCTGGCAGAGAAGGAGAAGATGTGTCCACCTTCCCCATGGTGATCAAGGGGCTGAAAAGCACATTCTCTGCTGAAATTTGCCCCCAGTCCCCAGCTTGTGGGGCAGGGGTGAGGGGAGCTCTGGGATGGATGGGATGGAGCCAGGCTTCGCTCACAACCCCCGGCACCAGCGTGCCGGGGCTGCCCTCGGCGTGGCGTCACTGCGGTCGGGACGTTGGGAACAACCTTCCCACAAAAATCGAAGCCGGGAATCTGGAAATAAAAATATCACAGATGATTTCAGGCTTGCTGAAAGCATGATTGACTGTTTAATTCCCCCCCCCACACACAGTCCTTTCCTCACGACCAGGGTGACTCAGCCCTGGCATGGACGTGGAGGCTTCTCCTGGCTCCTGCCCTCGCCGCAAGAGCGGAAAACGTCCCCCCGTAAGCACTGGCAGCGAGGATGGAGCCTGGCATTCATGGGGCCAAGAGGCCACTGCCAATCCAAACAGAGCCAGCAGCTTTCTGCCACGCTCAGCCCGGGTGGCAGGAACACCCACTGCCAACAACACCTTCTCCATTGCCCCGGGATGGCGCTGCTCCCGCTCAACCCCAAATCACCAGGGGACCGAGGATGCTGAGCGGCTCCGCTGCTGGGCACAGGACATGGTGGGATGGGAAAGCCGAATGCAGCAGTGTTTGGAATGTTACTGGGCCAGAGCGCTGCTGCCACGGGATGGCCTCTAATTCCAGTGGTGGCCGTGGGAAATGCTGCCCATAAGCCCATGGCTGTGCTGGGCTCAGCAGGTCCAGGCACGTGAAGGAAAATAAACCCCACAGCTCAAGGGAAAAAGATGAGCCCCTGGGGATAACTCATCTCCCAAAGCCACTTCTCTTATTCCTGGACAAAGCTGTGAAGAGGAATGGCTGGAAAAGCAGTCCAGTGGGGACCAGCATTGTTTCTGAATTGGGGAACGAGAAAAGACACTGTCAAAGGAAAATGGGCTCCTTTGGAGCTAGCTTGATATAGGGCTGCCTGCTCGAGGGCCATCGGGGCCAGTATGGTTTTGGTCTACATGGATTATTTTTGGTATCTGCACCATGCACGAAATACAAGCAGCCATACTAAAGGTAGGGAAATCCTCCCTCGGCTGGCCTAGCTTCCCTTCCTGGCAGCAGGGAACAGTCAGCAATTTTCAGGCTCACCTTGTGCCAGTGGTGTCACAGCAACCGAGCACAGCCCCAGCAATTAAACAGAGCTGACCCCAACCTCCCCTCTCGCTGCTTCATTCCTCACTCCCAGCTGGTTTTTGCTGTTTCTGTCCACTTGTCCACAGTCCCCAGTGCAGGATCCTCATGGCACCTGCAGCCCCACAGCATTTTGGGGCTGCACCCTGTCCCCTGTGTGGGGGATAAGTGGTTTCATGTGAGTTGGCGTGTGCTGTGCCTGCCTCTTCTCCTGGAGTCTCTCACGCCAATCTTGGCTTTGATGCTATTTTTACACTCCAAGTTTCAAGCTGTAGACATGCAGCAAGTGCTCTCCAAATGTAAACCCCAGGATGCATATATTTAGCATCCAGCATTTCTTTAAAAACAGGGTTTGGTTGAATTTTTCTTTAAGGCCTAAATTCACAGCTCCGGAGGAAGGACCACGCAGGGCATCTCCTGGTACTGGTGGGATGCAACTGCAGGACTTGGCTTCCTTCCTCCCACCCTGTGAAATGACACGTGCCTGTTCTCCAGCTTTCCTGTGAAGCCAGAAGCTCTCTCCCCTCAGCCAACCCGATCACACAGGCCTATGAGTCCCCAAGTGCACTTTAAGTAAAATACAAAGAGCCAAATCGACATTTAAAACACAAGAATCCCCAAGTGTATAAAGACTAAGAGGGTTTGCAAGCCACCCAGCTGCATCTCTCTGAAGATGGAGCAGAGCTGAGCTCTTGTCTCCTACATCAGAAACAGCCTGGGATAAAAAGATTTTTTCGAAAATCAAATAAAATTTTAAAAATCACAAGAACATTCGCTGCTGGAACTGCTTATGGGGAGGGCGAGATGTCTGGAAGGAGCCTGTGCACACAACATGTGCCAAGGAAAGGGACAGGATGTGACATCTCTGCATCCATGCCCAGAGAGATGCAAAGAGCACATCCCCATCTGGGGCCACCCTGGGCTCCTGGCCAGGCACTGTGGCCACCACGAGCACCCTGAATGCCAGCCCTGGGGAAACACAAACCAAACAGTTCAGAAAATTTGATTTGAAGCTGGTGTGGAGGCGGCTCTCTGCAGATGGCATCAATCCCGGCTCCGCTGCCAGCTCCACGGTGTGTCATCGCTTCTGCTCAGCCTTAAGTGATGCAAATATAGAAAACAATGTCATTGTTGCTAGGATTTTCAGGCTCTGACTGCCTGGCCAGGCCGAGAGCCCACAGCGGGGCTGGGGAAGGACAGCCACCAGGAATGGCGTTATTTCAGCTGAAGAGGAACATGAGTAACTTTTCCAAAGGTTGAGTCCTTTCAGTGCACAAATGAATTTTTTAAATGGCTCAGATTATCAGTAACACTTTTGGCTCCTGTAGGTCTCCAGAACATCAAAGTGTGTCCGGTCTGGGGCTTGAGATGGTGGCAAGAGTCACCTCGAGTGATCCAGTGCCCTGGGTTTGTTCAGCCCTGAGCTCTGAACTCATGGAAACATCTCAACCTCAGTGCACAAACTGAGCAGAAACTGGCATTTATAAAACACCAGGCATTCCTATTTACCTCTGAAACTCTCCCCCAGTGCCACACTGACCAGAATGCCAGGGCAGCAATGAGGGGTGAAACCCTGTTAAACGCTTCTACACCTTCCCACTGTGTCCCGTCATGTGGCCGACACACAAGACAAGGCAAAAGGCCATGCACAAGTTCCTGTGGCAGTGACTCCATCTCAGCTTTTCTCCCCTGGCAGCAGCAAGGACGTGGGGCAGTGGCTTTGCCATCTTCTGCCCATGCCGCTGGCCCAGTGCTGCCTCCTAGTCCCTGTTTTTCAGGGGGAGTTGTGGGCAATACATTCACTCCACTCAAACCCTAGATTTTTCTTTTAAAAGCTCTGTGCCCAGTGCATTTGTGCGCCCAAGAAGGGCAGTGGAGCTGGGGAAGAGTCTGGAGCACAAGTCTGATGAGGGGCAGCTGAGGGAGAAAAGGAGGTGCAGGGGGGACCTTCTCACTCCCCACACCTCCCTGGCAGGAGGGGGCAGCCAGAGTCGGGCTCTGCTCCCAGGGAACAGGGACAGGACAAGAGAAAATGGCCTGAAGTTGTGCCAGGGGAGGTTTAAGTTGGATATTAGGGAAAATATCTTCACCCATAGGGTTGTCCAGCCCTGGCACAAGCTGCCCAGGGCATTGGTGGAGTCACCATCCCTGGAGAGATTTAAAAGACTTGTAGATGTGGCAGTTGAGGACATGGGTTAGTGGTGGCCTCGGCAGTGCTGGGGAACAGTTGGACTCCATGATCTCAGAGGGCTTTTCCAGCCTACATAAATCCAGGAATCTATGATTCTATGACTACCTGCTCCAAAACCCCTCAGGGAGGCACACAGCTCCCAGGGCTGATGCACCCTCCTTGCACACCCCATGTTGCCTGCAGCAGAGTCCTGCTGCAGGGACGCACCAGGAAAATTCATTTCCACCTAATTAACTGCTGATCTGCTGTGCAGCCAGAGGCTGCTTCAGCTGGGAACTTCCAACCCTCTCATTCCATCCAGCGGCAGCAGGATGCAGAGTGTCCCTGGCACGGGGCCGAGGGGACGGGGATGGGGAAGGAGAGGGGAACGGCCTCGCACAGGAAAGCCTGGGGTGCTCCATCGTCCAAACATCTGACATCCAGCCTCAGCCTAACCAGCTTCTCATCCCTGGAAATACACAACCCTGACCTATTTCCAGGGAATGCGAGCGCCCTTTTAAACAAATCCCTGACAAATGAAGGCAAGAAACCATTTCCTCCCAATTTCCTTCCATTAGAAATGAAACACTGCCATTAATCACCAATAAAGAAATAAAACTCCTAAATGATCTGTTAGTGACTGGTTGAATCAGTTCCCTCTCCTCGAGCTCACCATGGACCCAACCCCAGGCACAACTGGAATCACTCTGGCTGTGCTGAGCCAAACCATTGCTCTCTCCCGCATTCACTGCATGAAAAAAAGATAGAGGATACAGAGCTGCTGTTGGAGGACATGCTGGGGTTCCTGATGCTCAGCCCTATGTGCACCCCCATTTTATTACTCCAATTATTTTCTTTTTACTCTGATTATTTTTTTTCCTCCCTCCAGGAAAAGCTTGTGTGCAAGAACCCTTTAGGAAAAAATCACACCCTGCATTGGGTACAAGTTATTCCTGGGGAGATTCCAGTTGGACACAAGAGGAAAATTTTTCACAATGAGAACAATCAGCCATTGGAATAATTTCCCCAGGGAAGTGGTGGTTTCCCCAACATTGGACTCTCAAGATTTGGCTGGATGTGGTGCTGGGCCATCTCGTCTAGACTGTGCTTTTGCCAAGAAAGGTGGGACCAGATGATCCTTAAGGTTCCTTCCAGCCTGGGATTCTAGGATTTTCTAAAACATTAGGGTGTCTTAGCAAGAGCTGTTGTTTTGCAAACCTTCCAGCAGCCTCCAGTCCCAGTGACTGATCCCACTCCCTGCCTGCCCTGCTCCAAAGGTAAATCCCAGGACACAGCAGGCAGCAAACACCTGGTGACTGTGCCAGCACTCACGGCCCCAGGGAAGCAGCCGGTCCCGGGGACACGATGTCCCAGCCAAGCACTGCCAGGAGCAGCTTGCTGGTAGATGGAGCAATTATCCCCGGCAAGGAGGAGGGCAGACGCTGTTGGCAGAGGGTGCGGGAATTCTTCCTGCATTTCCAGGCTTGGTTTGTGAAGATAACTTTGGGTTGATTTGCATTTTTGGAGCCAGATTGGAATCCTCCATATGCACCATGGGCAGGGCTGTTTACTAATTGCTGTTGGCAAAGCACAGCCCACCACAAACCTCAGTGGCCGTGCTGGATGCAGCTCCCAACACCAGCTCAGGGGAGGGTGCAATGTCCTGCTCTGACATAGTCACTGGGGCAGAAGGGTTTTCTGTGCCCCACATTCAGGAGATCCTGAATACTGGTGCAGAGCATGCAGAAAGCTCTCTTTCCTCAGGCAGATTGGCTCTTACAGTGATGCTGTGGGTGTTGAGCATATGGAGATGTCCTTGTTTCTGTGTCTGGTCAAAGCGATGCTGCATTCCCCTGGGAAATGGGGAGACTTCATACAGGCATGGAATGATTTGGGTTGGAATGCACTTTAAAGTTCATCTCGTTCCAACTCTCCCTTCCAAGTGCAGGGACACCTTCCCGTATCCCAGGTTGCTCCAAGCCTCATCCTACCCACCCTTGGACACTTCCAGGGATCCAGGGGCAGCCACAGCTTCTCTGGGCACACTGTGCCAGGGCCTCCCCACCCTCACAGGGAACAATTTATTCCTAATGTCCAGTCTAAATCTCTCATCTTCCAGTTCAAACTCATTCCCCCTTCTCACCTCCAACTTGCCTCGCTGGAGTGGGTGTGGACCCAACCTTGGGGTGCTCGTGCCACAACGCTTGTGTTACCTGCGGGGTCACAGCCAGGATGCTTACGTGGCTGCAGGATGGGGATGTTGGCAGGTGCTGCCCCACTCCTGCTGCCTCCTGCACCCTCCAATCCCACCATAGCCACACTGGGACTGTTCCCAGCAGGAGACTTCACAGGAAAGCAGGAAACAAACCCCAGGGATGTCCCCACCACTGCTGAGGGACTCAGGTGCTGCCCTTCAGCTCCCAGCCCAAGCCGAGGCTCCTCCATCCCAGCATGGAGTGAGACACTTCCTGCTCAGGCGCTTATCTCCATGGCCAGGCAGCTTGAGGAAGCCCAACACCCTCGTGCTGTTGCTCGGTGGCTGCTGGCCAAGGGTGCACTTGCGTTCCACACAAACACAGCGGGGCTGGTCCCTCCTGCTCTGGGCACAGCCTGCAGAGTTCAGCTGGCAGCAACCAAGGGTGTCAGCGTGTCCTGCAAGCAGCACAGACTGAAAATAAACATTTCGGACCTGATTTCACTCTTACATCACTCAACCCCACATGGACACATTCTTGCCATGAATCCCAACCCTGTGGATGAGATGGGATATTTGAGGTCCCAGGATACAGGGATGCACCCCAAGGTGCTGCTGCAAAGCCTTCAGAAACCAACCATCAGCTGCAAATAAGCTCGAGCCCCTCAGCAAACCTTGGCTGACAGCTCATGAACAGAACAACAGGGAATTTACCAAATAAATTGTGCTGGGAGTCATTTATGTTCATTAAAATACCCTTGCACAGGCGATGCATCCCTACAAGGGGCTGGAGGCACCTTGGGGCGAGGTGCCTGGTGCCTTCGGTGTTTTGCACCCTGCAAGCGCATGAAGAAATGCCAAAAACATGCAGAACCTCGATAAGGTCAGCGGGTAGGAAATGTAGCTGAAATCCTTGAGTTTCATAAGGGGCTGTGACAATAGGCCGGAGAGCTGCCAACTTTCCTTTCACACACTGAGCGACAAGTGCGCTTGGAAACTTCAGGCTCTCTGCAAAGAAAAGAGCTGGAAGCAAAAGAAATGTTGGAGGAAAGAGTTTTGGAATGGTTCTCTGAATTTCAGCTAGTTTTGCTGTAAGATGGTGAGAAAGGTTCCCTCCAGTATGGCTAAGCTGAGGCAGCCTTTGCTCATCCCCAGCCCAGGATGGAGCAAAGGAAATAAATACGAAATTCAAGACCAGAGGAAAAACACAATGTTTCTAAATAAGTATTTAGGCTTTGTTGTAAACTCCCTGCTGCAATGGTTTCCATCACATCACTTTTTGCATTTCAAAGTTGTGATTTTCAATGCAAATGCTTCTGAGCAGCCAAACCTGGCCTCTGGTAGGTTCCAGGGGATCATAGGGGTCAGGGCACCCTCTGGTCTGCTGGGATCTGCCACAGGTTTGGCTCCTGGGGAAATCCTCAGTCCAGCTGGAGAGCCAGATGGAGGTGAAAATCCTCTGAGGAATTTGCTCAAGGAGGTGTTCAGATGAAGTTATTTCTCATCCCTAGTGGAGATGGGGAGCTACGAGGGCTGCAGAGGTGATCACACCACCCTGCTGAGGAAAAGGTAGCTGGAAGCCAAGAGTCCTCATGCAGCAACAGAAAAGGGAGAAAAATCAGCATATCTGGGAGCTGAGCTCTGCAGTGGGCTTGTGCCCTAATTGGGGCTGCAGAGATCCAGCTTCAAAACCTCACTGAGCGTTTGGGCCCTGGGGGCATGCACAGATCACAAAATCCTCTCAGAGCTCCTTCCCTGGGGCTGGGGACCCTGTGTGTCCTCGATGTTGGGCAGAGCCAGGAATGGCCACGGGGCCACCCCTCCCCGCCACTCCCAGCAGGGACAGGGAGTGCCTTCCCAGGGCGGCAAACAGCATCCCCAGCCAGAGCAATTGACATCTGCACAGGTCACCGGGTTTGCAAAGCGTTCGGGATTTGCATTTGATTAAAATTAAGTGTTAGGGAAACAAAGGCAGCCAGTTCCTTACTGCAGCTGGGCCAGGGCAAGGTCTGATGGTGGGACCTGTGCAAGGGAAAGAGCAGGGGCAGGGAGGACAAAACCCCCAGATTCGGTCTAAAAGGGGCTGCAGAAGGGCTGGGACGTGGGGATGCTGAACGTGGCCAAAGCAAACACGCCCCGGACACCTCACAGAGATAGTTGGGATTTGTCGCCTCCGCTCTGACACAGAATTTGTATATGGAAAAAACATGCCAGGCGCATGACACCAGAGCTGCTCCATCTGGATAAATAGTTAACTGAGTAGTCAAAATAGCCGGTGCTACAAAACAGCTGCTGGGACAGGAGACAGCAGCAGAAGCACCGCTGGAAAAACGGGATGGGAGGAAGGAAGTGATTGAGCGAGAGGATGTGCCAGAGGAGAACAGAGAACAGGCAGCAGCAGAGCCCTGTGTGAGCCAAGACCCTCCAGCACTGACAAGGCACAGCAGTGACCCCCACCAGCCTCCCCAGGGCTTTGCTGACCCTCTTCCCTGGAGCATCCCAAAACACAGTGCTGAGCAGGGTACCTGTCTCGAGCACTGGCACCCAGCCCATGCCACAGGACCAGGACAAGAGGGTGTCTCACAGCACCCAAGGGGGGCACAGAAAGCCTGGACCAGGCGTCCAGAACACCTGCTCACCAGGAGAGCTGAAAGCAGGACATGCAGGGTGGGAGGCGATTCTGGACCTGCTGGAAACAGAAGAAGATCTCACACTAGAAATGCTGCATATCCCACCCTGGGCAGGACATCACACATCACCAGGGCTGTGAGCTCCCTGCAAAGGGCTTTAAAGGAGGGACTGGCCATTTTCCATCCCGACTGACTAGGCAGAGCTCAGCCTTGTTGACATACCCGAACTAGCTCCCTACACCTGCAAGCCTGGACTAACTTTCCCCACTGCTGCACAGGGTGGTGTCAGTAAAAGGGAAGGTTTCCAGCAGAAAGCTCATGGATACTGAGGTGTTTGTCCCACAGTCCATCCCCTGCACCCCACGCAAACCCTCCAGCCCTGGGTGAGGAATGAGCTGGGAGCCAGGGATGCCGTCAGGACCAGTTTCCCCATGGCTGAGACAGAGGACACCCCCGGCCAGAGCTCCCAGCTGTGCTCATTGCTCACCATGGGATGGGCCCAGGACCTCAACGTCAGCACTTCTGAAGCACATCCCCAAGGACAGGGAGGCTTGTGCTGCTGAGGAGGGGCTGGCATAGCTCCCCCACCCCCAGACCCCTGCAGCAAAACTCCTGAGAGAAATAGCTCTGCAGGATGAAAGGGATAGAACCTCTCCACACCCACGGGTGCCAAGATGCATCGCAACAGGCTCTGACTGCAGCAGGAGAGTGATTGGGCTTGGAGGAGTTTGACTGTGCAGGAGCCAAAGAAGATTTTGGGAAGGAAAGGGATGACAAGCATTGTGACTCTGGAGCTACTGCCCTGGGAACACGTGTGGTGTCACCAACTTTGGGATGCAAAGTGCTTGTGTCCACCTTGCTGCAACCCACAGAAGAGCTATGGGGACAGCTGTGTCTTTTTCAATGTGTCTTTAATCCCAAAGGAAAACCCCTAGATAAGACTGGATTTGGCCATGATGTGATGCCACATGGTTGGTTGAGCCACTTCTGAGCCTACAGCCTTCCCAGGGCCTCTCCCATCCCTCATCTCTTGTCTGTTTCTCCCACCATGGGCTGGGATGTGATGCCCCAGCCCTCTCCTGGCCCCGTTAGCTGTGGTCACATTCCCAGCACAAATTACTTGAACCACTCCATCCCGTCCAGCACAGGGAAATCACCTGGAGCGATTCACACACCTGGAGGGAGAAAACCAGGGAGAAAACACACCTGTGCTCACCCAGCCAGAGATGGGTTTGCAATAGGAGAAGATTTTCTTTTCAAATGCTGTTTGCATGGTCTCTAGGTGTGACCTGCAGCGCTCGTTTGTTAATGATTTCTAATTGATTTACTCAGTCCCAGCAGTGCCGCTGGTGAGAGCAGCAGATGCTTCGGGTGGGTTTGAGCACACAGATAGGAAGTGTTGCAGATGGCTCCAGTCCCCAGAACCAGGCAGTGAAGAATGGCTTAAAAAATTATTATAATATTTATTAACCCTTAAAGAATTATTATTCTATGATACAGCTGGTGAAACAGGGACAAGAGCTTGCTGTGAAATTTCCAAGCTGGAAAAGGCCCCAAAATGTCAATGTTCCCAGGAAAAATTAGGGAAAAAAAGAAAGTTGTTCTTCCTTAGCCAAAACATCATATTTCTGCAAAGTCACTTTGTTTTCTTTGTGATTTGTCAAAGCTGGTAACAGAGTGCAAAATAAAACAAATTATTTCCAAACAAGAGTAACTTTACAATGAAAAAATGTAAATATTTGTCCTGATGGAGTGAAAAGGGCTGCTCCAACATTTTCAAGATCTTCCCTAACCCCAACTTCCCCGCCCAGCATGTTTTGCTTTAGTTTTTACAAGGAATCAACAGTTGGAGAAAGCTTTTGGATTTTCCAATGGAAAAGAGCTGGAGGGACACTCTTCCTACAAGTTCCGCCAATTAGCGCCTGGCTCCCCAACCCGCGGCTGCTGTGAATTTTCCACTGCTGGAAATCTTAAATATCAAAACTGGATGTTTTCCTCCAAGACAAATGGGACCATGCGCAGGGCAGCTGCTGCCACACGCTGCTCCCTGCAGCCCTCTGGGTTACAGGAACGTCCAGCTGAGCATGACCCATTTCTCCTGAAAAAGCTCATTTTCCACCCAACAGCAGCTGGGTTTTGTCTGCCCATGGGCAGGGGGAGAGCCGGGACATCCCTGAAATCCTCCAGCTGTTCCCCTGCCCTTCCTGCTTGCGCACGTCAGCACTGCTCCGTCCCTCCTGGAGCAGCTGCCCAGATGTGCCTGTGATCCAGATGTGCAGCATCACTTCAAACCTGCAGCAGTGTGTCCCCACAGAGCTGGAATCAGGGACATCACTGATGTTATATCTTAAATTTCAGGCAAGACCTGACAGCTGGAGCAGGGTGCCAGGTATCAGGGCGTGCACGGGGGCTGCCCAGCACAGGAGCAGATGAGGTGCAAGGCGTTAGTGGTGTTGCCAAACCCAGCCTTGTTTTATTAAGAGCACTAAAGGTCATCTTTTTTTTCCCTTTTATAACTATAACCCACACACCATGCACCAAATACATCCCATTAATCAGAAATACAATTTCCAACACATTAAATATTTAGAAGCGACGCCAAAGCAGAAGGACAATAAAGAGCAATAACATTTGGGTGAAATAAAGAGGTCTCATTTAATTATTTTGTTGCACAAAAGTAGGGCCACGTCCTGGGAACTGCTCCTTGCTCCAGCCCGTCCTTTTCACCAGGACCATCGGGTGTCTGTGCTCAGCTGGAGTTGTGCACCCTGAGGTGTCTCCCTGCTCTTTGTCAGCATCACTTTGGGTGCCAGGAGGAAGCGTTGGGGCTCTGGCCCAGGGGGATTGAGCCCTGAAGCCCGGGGGTGGCTTTCTCTGCCTGGCTGCAGAGGTTTCCCGGAGGTGTCCCGGTGATCCCGGTGCAGCGGTGAGTCAGCGGCAGCGGAGAGCGTGACTCAGCCGTGCCGAGGAGCAGAGCAAGGAGGCAAAACCAGTGGATCCTACGGCCTTAATGACGGGATCAAACCTCAGCTACATCTGGAAGGGGAAGAAATAAAACATGGGAAGACAAAAGCAGGATTCCTGTGGTTAAGTCACCTCGTAAAGGTCATGATAAGCCCTCTTTGCTCACAGAATTGCTGTTGAAACCCATTGCCATTCAAACCTGGTGCAGGAGAAACACCTTGCAAATGAAGAGCAACTTCCCCAGGATAGTTTCCATCCCTGGGTGTTTTTCTCTGAGAACACAACAATCACAACTCATGAATGTGGAATATTTTCCTTTTTTAAGTGTCTCTAAAACGCAATGCAAACCCTTGGGAAGACTCCTGGTCCCAGGGAAAGCAGAGTCTTACAGGGGAAGAGCCTTTCTCCACACTGCACTGAACCCAGGGGCCGGGGCACTTCCAGCTGCCCAAGCGGACACAGGAGGTTGATATCCCAAAAGCACTAATTTTGGGGAGTTTTATGCATGAGGAGAGAAGCATTCAATGAGAGAACCCCATGATGTTTCTGCAAAATCTCTGCTGGGGGGCCATGGGGACATCACCACTCCTGACCCTTCCCAAGGAATCTGCTTCACCTGGGGACCTGGCTGCAAACAACACCATCCCCAGCCCTGCTCCACACAGTAATTTTAAAGGTAATAACCAGGAAACAAAGCCATACCAAGGGGCCCTGGCTGAGCAGGCTGCTTTGAGCCCACTGCCTGCAGAAAACTGATCCCAGGGGAGCAAGGAGTTTCCTTAATTGGGAAGAGCTAGGAGGGTGCTGGACCAGGGCAGGGCTTTTCTCAGTATTTTTATTTAGGTGGCAGAGAAATCTGACGGCAAAAGAAAGGAGCTGGAAAAACAAACAGGTGTGTCCGGCAGCAAAGGGGCCGTAGCTATAGCAATGGGACAGGCCCTGTTTACAAAAGGCTGCACAAAGGACCTTCTTGAGAGATTAAAAATGGTTTATGAGCTGGCAGGGTTTGCCGGGAAGGCGCCGGGGCTGGATCACGGCCGTGGGAGGCAATTGCTGAAAAATCAGGATGGGGGTATATGCACTGAGCACAAATCTGCCTCCTGCAGCATCCCCCGAGGCCAGAGCCAGGGTGGGGTTTCTCAGCAGCCCATGGAAATGTGTGGGTGTGCACAGGGCTGCTCCATCGCCCCCAGGGCATGGCAGGGTCCCAGGTCTGCAGCAGGCACCCCAAAGGGATGGGTTGTTTTGGGCATCACCCAGCTCTGCTTGCCAGATGCTGCTTTTCTGGTGTCACCCTTTGCAGCTGCAGCCTGGGGACCCACTGCTCACTGGCTTTTAGAGGTGTCCAGGGTTTGGGTGGGGAGTGCAGGTGCCCTGCCTAGTGCTTTAGCTGGATACCACCCTCAAGCCTCCCTTGCTCCCATCCCAGGCACCGGCAATAGGAAAGGTGAAATGCTGCTTCTGGGTTGTATGGCTGTTCCAAGAGCCCTGAGGGCAGCACCCAAAGCAAAACCATGAACAACAGCAGGTCAACCCAATACTCATCACACGGTGTCTGGTGGTGCAGCACCCTCAAACAGCCCCAGGCTCCTGTCTTGCCTTGTTTCTTCTACAACCCCTGCAGAAAGTGGGGCTCTGGTGCAGCAAAAACCTCCTGGGAGATCCAGCAGCCAGAAGAGACATGTCTGAGGCAGGAGCTTGCCTGTGCCACCAAAGAGCAGCTCAGAGGGTCAAACTGCAGAGCCAGGCTTGGGAGCCAGGGGCTGTCAGGGATGAGTGGTGAGACACCACTGGCCTTTGCCCAGAGACATTCACAGTTGGGTCGAGTTCTGCCACAGACAGGGGCTCCTGAATGCCCAAGCGAACCAACTGCTCACCAGATGCGGCTGAGCTGCAATTGTCTGCCTTAATTTATCTGGGGCTTTCCAAAGGACTAATTTGTAAGTAAAGCCAAGGATCAGTTGCACTGACAACTGTGTGACCTCATGTGCAGCCACTCCACTCCACACCAAGGAGGAAAAGTTTTAAGGAAAAAGCCAGAGGGTAGATGATGGACCACCGGCACTGGCAGCCCATGGTGGCATCGCTGCTGTGTCCATCAAGGTTATAAAGGGCTGGTGTGTCACTGATGTGCCACGAGCCACATCCTGAGGAGGGAACAAACTGGACACAAACCAGGGGAGGCCAGGGCTGCCCCAGCGCGCTGGCCCCGGGGTGAGGTGAGGGGCAGGGTGCTGCTTTCGGGGGGAAATCCAGAATTCCCCCGGGGAATGCAAGCTCCTCGTTCGCAGGAGTTGCAAAAGGCAGAGCTGCCCCAGCAGTGTCACACGCGGGGTTTGCAGCTCGGAGAAGCCTCAGAGCGGCTTTTAGCCAGGGGAGCCGCTGCACCTGCGGCTGCCCCGGGCCCGCAGAGCCCGGCAGGGCCCCGCTCCCCCGAGGCCCAGCAGCCGCCGCGGGGGCGGCAGCGCCGGGGCCCTGAGGCCGCCGCTGTTGGGAGCGGGCGCTGCCCGGGCCCCGGGCGGGACACGCCGTTCCCGGCTGCCGAAGCTCCGCGCTGCGCTGCCCTGCCCTGCCCTGGAGAGGGCTGGGGGTGTGCTTGAGGCAACAAGCCGGGGAGGAAACGTGATTTTAGTGCAGGAAAAACTCTCTAAGAGCAGCAGCCACTCAGCCTTTAGAGCACCGGCAACGCGGCTGCCCTGAGCCTTCGCTGGCCCCCACAAAGGGGCATCGAGCGTTGGAAAAGAGCAGAGGGAAAAACTCAGGGAGCTGGAGGGATGTTTCTTGTACCCTTCTGGGTTTGGCTATGAGGAAGCGTCGTGGAGCACAGTAATTCCTACAGTGCACGGCAAGCACAAGCACAGGGGACAGGCCCTGGGACCTGCTGGACATCGGGCCATGCTCCTCATCCTTGGATATCCCCCTGAATTCTATGTCGGCTTAAAGACAAGCTGTAACCTCCCAGCAGCAGCTCCTCTGGTGCTAAGCATCGTTAGTGCAAAAGGGAGGAGAGACTTGCTTTACCAACAGAGAGGCTTTGAGTTTCTGGTAAATAAAGCAACTATTTTCGCTCCCCAGGTTTGCCCCCACAGGATTGCCTTCCTCGACCTAAGGGACAGGCAGGAGCCAGAGCAGCGAGCACTGAGCACACCCTCCCAGATGCCATCGTCTCTGAAGAGGCTGAGCCATTTCTGCAGAAAAATGAGGTGGCAAAAGATCAAACACATCACACTGTATTTTGAAACTGTCAATTGACTGGGGGGTAAAAACGATGTTGTTTAAAATCCAGTAGTGTATCCAATACTGACCCCACAGAGGATGAAATGTTCTTTTTAAATATTAACATTTGCGATATGAAGGAACAAAACCAAAAACCAAAACAAGCAAACAAACAACCCCGCCCCTCACTCCCCCCGTGCCCC